>JARFXV010000391.1:527500-1127500 GCA_031761425.1 Cosmopolites sordidus | reverse complement strand
CACCACGTCAAAACTAACCATTAAATTTTGGTTTGTAATTTTAATGTTCGAAATTTTATCTAAAAAATCTGAAGTATTTTTAATATATGAATTTGTTCTACCCGAAAGTGGATTTAAAATTATTAATAAAAATTTTGCTAGTTTATAACATGGGGAATCTATACTATTAACTATAGAGCGAAGCGGTATATTAGTTTTGTGTATTTTTGGTAGACCATAGAAATGAGGTGGTTTACTATAATGTGGTGTAAGTTGTGATCTTTCTAGATCCATAAATTCACGTTTGTGTTTATATAATGTATTGTAAATTTGGCTCTCTATTTTTAATGTTGGATCTGTAGGTATTTTAGTGTAATTTCCCTCATCAATTAAAATTTTAATTTTGTTATTATATTCTGTAGTGTCCAGAATAACTGTGGCGTTACCTTTGTCTGATGGCAATATTTTAATAGATGTGTCTTTTTTAATTTACCTATAGCTAACCTTTCCTCATGGTATAAATTTGATTTGATTTTAAATTGTTTTTCTAAGATAAGTTTTAACCTAATTCTGTATTCATTTGCCCTTTCCAAAGGTAATTTTTGAGCAACAGACTCTACTGCCGAAATAAGGTCTAATTTAGGAACATCTTTCGATGTTCCGATTTAAAATTTAGTTCTTTAGAAAGTACATACTTTTCATAATCAGAAATTATTTTATTTGAAAGGTTAACTACAGTTTTAGTAATGAAATTTTTGTCTGTATGTGTATTAATGTGTTTTGTATGTGTTCCATGTTTTTCCGATATTGAAGTGATATATGTAACTGGAATAGACGCTATTATAAATGTGATTAAAATCTACTTCAGTTACTTGTTGTAATGTATTATCAATGGCAGTCTTTAATTGTTGTTTAGTGTATATGTGATGTTGTATGCAATCTCTTAAAAGTGCCAAACTAGCCCTATGTAAAATATATATGCTTCTATTTGTGTTATAAGGTATATGTAAACGTAAACCTTTTGGTATTATGTCACAATCTTTACATTTGTAAAGAAATGTTAAGCTGTTTTCAGAATGTTGTAGTTTAACATATTTACTTTCTAAATATCCAAATAAAAAACATATCTCAGGTCCATACCTGTAATCTAGGTATTAAAAGAATCAGTAACAAAATACAGAAGATTAAAGAAACCGCTATAATTAATTTAAATAAAAATAACTATTGCTATGCCTTGGGTAGATTTAAATTCAATATGGTTCCCGATTCTTAAGAATACAATTAAACACATTTAAATATTTGAATACACAATCAGTACAATATAACCTATATATATTTTTTGGTAGTATGTCACTGTCATGAAAATCTATTGTTGTCAATGTATGTATCGTTGAGATCCACAAAAAAATATATTTACTTTCACTCGTTACTTTATATATTACAAATTAATATAATTTATTTTTTAGTTTAGTTTTGAAAACGGGGGGAGAGTACCCTCCGAAACGTTAACGTTAAAAGTTTGTACATTTTTTATAACATTTTTATATCTTTAAAATTTTGTTCGTTAGGTAAATTTATTACAAAAAATAATCACTGAGAAATTTGTCTCCGTTTGGTTTTTTGTTTTTACCCAGTGATTCTTTCTTTAAATAAGAACAGGTATTTTTGATATTTTTTGAGTTTTAGATAGTGGCGAAAAACCCAAATAAAGGAAAAAAATATATGAACACGCCACAATCATTCAGACATTACCATGTTTATGTCTATGGCTATGTATGTTACCATCCAAGTTATTATTATTAGTATCGAAAATATATTTGCGACGACGGTTGACACGGCCCGAATATTTGAAAAGTTGTTTCAGAGGTGTCTAAATGTCCCCCACCTCTCAAAGAGATATAAAAGGGCAACTATATGCTATCTGCTCTTTTCTTTTCTCCAGTCAGTTTATTCAGTCATGTCAGTGTTAGTTGTCAATCTCACTGGTCATTACCCCCCCAACAATTGATGCAATGCAGAGGTCCAGAGTCGCGGGTGCCCCGAAGACAATTAGTTTGCTGCCCACTGGCCCACCATATTGGCCTAATTGGGCACCGCCGTGTCTTGATATTAGGGCTAGGACTAGACGGTAACCGCGACTGAGAGCAGGATACGCCAGCCACCAACCCTCAACCATCATCCATCAACGACCAAACTACATCAGACCAATGATTCGACCAGGACAATTATCGTTTCAATTACCTTATCAGGTAATGCAGTTTTAGGCATGCCATCGTGGACCATGGAGTGTCCTTGTCGTGTGTCATGTGTGCTTGTCGTCAAGTAGTTTTTTGTAGTGATTATGTCAACAGTGATTATGTAGTTATCCTGCAAAGTCTTTTCCGTCGACAGTTCAATGTTGAACGCCGAAGGCCAATTCCAGATCGAAACACGATGTAGTCTAAGAGCTAGCAACGTTTTCGAAAACTAATTTCAGGTATAGTGCGGTTCAAGATATATCATTGAATGGCTGCAATAAACTGTTAACAACCCCTGTCGTAACCAAACCCGACTAAGTTGCAAAAAAATGTAAATAGGGCCGGGCCTAATAAAATAACAGGTAAAAAGATAAAATTAATTTTATATCTGGTTTAGTAGTTTTTAGAAGAAATATTTTTGTTTAGTTCGCATTATCAGTGAAGTTCTATAATTTGGATCGTAATTTTATTATTCGAAATGTGCTAATAATGTGGCGTTCTTGGCAAGAAAATATAATATAGATAAAGAAAACATTTATTGTCCGTGTATGTTTCTTTATTGAATAGGGGGCTTAATGTAAATGCAGTTGGAACAGAAACGTCTTCATTAACGAAAACTCCGTTGTTTACAGTTAAAGATATTGTGACGAAGCCAATTAAAGCCAAAAAAGTTTGTAGTGATTCTGGTAAAAGCAAATGTGTTGACGAAAGAGACAAAGATTTAATTCGAAGCAAAATGTTTGCTATGTATGAAGAGCAAACTGTGCTTGCATTGCATTCATTGCAACAGCGACTAAGGAAAGATGAAACCAACATTCTTGAGAACTAGCCTAGCAGATAAAAGACAAATAATAATGGAATCACAACGATTGCGACGATGGCGGTTTGGCTACTTAACTCTATAAAAAACCCGATTAGATAATCGTCCTATTATCTTGATAAAACATGGTTCGATATACATGAGAGGCCAGCAAACGGATGGTTCCGCGGATGGATGGGTTCCAAATTGTTTACGGATGTCCTCCAAAAATATTAAACATTCATCTTTGGACGACCATGACGACACCACAGGAGAACTTTTTCAAGATTGGTTTATAAATAGTCTTTTGCCCAATGTGCCTAAGGAAAACGTAATTGTAATGGACAATGCTAGTTATTATAACTGGAAACTAACTTGGAAATTCAGAACTATAGTGAGAGTAAAACCGAATTAAATGTATAACTAAATTTAAGTTATATATTTTTTTTATACTAATAGATACATTTATTTATTTTTATTGTACTAATAAATTCAAAATACACAAACCAATAAACAATGTTTTAGTCATACATAATAATAATAATTTAATCATAATTTATCAATATCTTATTGTTCCCAAAATTATTCAGAAGTTAAACCCCTCCGGGTCTGGCACCTTTTAAGAAATTAGGAATGTTTTTATTGAGACTTATTGGGGCAATTAACATTTCGCCAAAGGGCAACCAAATATCTTGAAACGGACTATAGCACGCAAGTTAACCAAGAGAACGAAAGAGAGAAGACAGTCATGAAGAGGAAACCACCTGGCCTTCCCCGTACCGTTCGGACAGATAATGTTGAAACAGTGAGAGAGGAGGTTCTTGAGCGATCCACTAGGCGCCAAACTTCAGCTCTGAATATGCCCCGGCAATCCATACAACATATTCTACATGACGACTTGAAATTTCATCCCTACAAAATAATGATTCTGACCGAGAGGAATTTTGCACAGCGCAAAGAGTTTACTGTGAGAATGCGCGCCAATTTTTGCTTATGCTGCGACTTTTTTTTGACGGGCTACCTTAAGTCTAGAGTATACGCTAACAAACCACCCACGACACAGGAACTGAATGTTGCTATTCGTCAAAAAATCCGAGTACCAAAATAAACGATTTTGAAAATGATTTTTTTTTCTTTTTTGGGTTTTTCGCCACAATCTAAAACTCAAAAAAATATCTGTTCTTATGTACGACAAATGAAGAATCACTGGGTAAAAACAAAAACAAAAAGGAGACAAATTTCTCAGTGATTCTTTTTCTGTAATAAATTTGCCCATCAAACAAAAATTTAAAAAATACTTTTTTTTATTAAATCCAAACTTTTGAACATTAACGTTTCGGGAGGTCTTCTCCTCCCGTTTTCAAAACGTTTTCAGCTCTCAATCTGTCAATCGGAAAGATTGATAGATTGAGAGCTCTTTCTTGATTCGGTGGATGGCCGTTCTTAGTTGGTGGAGCGATTTATCTGGTTAATTCCGATAACGAACGAGACTCTGGCCTGCTAACAGGCGCTTTTTGACATCGCAAAGGCCCGACGTATAACCCCTGGCTTAATAACTGTGTTGTAATGTCTCAGTTTTGTATTTTTAGATAGGCATTTTTTGTTGTAAATATTTTATGTAAGTCTCAATGCCGTTTCCATTTTTTGACATCTACCCTTATTGGCCGCTTTTTCCAACCCATTTTCCATGATTGTTTCACCCAAATATTTGAATTGAGAGACTCTCCGATATTACCATATTTTGTTTTCAGAAATGGTGGTCTTAGTCTATTGCAGGTCATGTACTGTGTCTTTTCAAAGGAAATTTGGAGTCCTACCTTTTCTGCTGTTTCTTTTAGGATTTCAATCTGTTTCTGTGCCGTTAATACATCTTGAGCTAAAATTGCTAGATTATCAGCAAATACCAGACAATCAATTTTGATATTGGTTCTCCCCAGTTTAATGGGCTGGTCAATATTCAGGGCCGACTTTTTTTCACGCCACTCCTGTATTACTTTTTCTAGAACACAGTTAAATAAGAGTGGCGAGAGTCCATCCCCTTGTCTTTACAGTATTATATTATAAATTATTTTTTAGATTCGTTCTGAAAACGGAAGGAGAAGATCTCATGAAACGTTAACGTCCAAAAGTTTGTATTATTTAAAAAACAATGTATTTTTAAAATTTTTGTTTATTAGGTAAATTTATTACAGATACAGAATCACTGAGAAATATGTTTCCTTTTTGTTTTTGTTTTTTACCCAGTGATTCTTTATTTGCATAAGAACAGATATTTTTGA
The DNA here is from genome assembly GCA_031761425.1 of Cosmopolites sordidus. Lineage (NCBI taxonomy): Eukaryota > Metazoa > Arthropoda > Insecta > Coleoptera > Curculionidae > Cosmopolites > Cosmopolites sordidus. The sequence goes on along the minus strand of JARFXV010000391.1, from coordinate 1,122,206 downwards.
TAATTTTTTGAGTTTTGGATCGTGGGGAAAAACCCAAAAAAAAAATATATGAACCCGCCACAATCATTTAGACCAAAGGTCTCCAAATTACGGCCCGCGAGCCAAATCCGGCCCGCCAGTGTCTCGTTTAGGGCGCGTACTCGGCGACTAGTTTAGAAATTATAGATAATGGAAGGCAAATTAAAACTGTTTTGGCCCATGGGACTTACTGGAGTAATCAATACGGCCTTAAGGCTGGAAAGTTTGGAAACCCCTGATTTAGACAATACTTTGAGAATGATACATGACTTTTAAGAGATATGGCAGATATGCGACCAAGAAGAAGGGCGACATTTGCTAACCCTATTTCTTACTCTATATTAAAAAAAAAATATCTTGAAAATTAACAATTTTATGGTTAGGTGACAAACCTGCGTTTCCTCTGCGCCATGGTTTTATTTAAGAATTGTATTAGTTATACTTATTTCTATTTTGTTAGAGAATTGAGAGCGAGCGTCGAATAATTAGCTATTTATTCCTAAGCACTCGCCTAGCCATTTGTATTACTTCTATATCAACATCAATGTCATATCAACATTTAACATACCTTTAGTAGTAGAATCATAAGTCTCTTCAAAATAATTCTTATCCTGACTTAAGCATTCACTTAACAAATCCAATTTGCTTTCCACAGTTCCATTTGACGCCAGTAGATCGTCGTTTATGGGTATTCTGAAATCATTATTGAGTCTGTTATTCTGCTTCTCCTGGAAAGTCAAAACAAAAAAGGTTATATGTTGTATCATCATATAAACTATTTATTAAAAAAAAACTAAGTAGTACTACTGCTTTAGTAAAACAACTATTTTAGTAAAAGTAGTAAAAAAAAACCCAAAGAATTAAGTTGAAGATCTAATAAATCATATCGACAGATTAAAGAGCCTAATTTCTTGTTCGACATCGATACTTACATTGTTCATGGTAGTAGAATTTAAATTTAGACTGTTCACTGGAAAGTTCTTTGGTGATGATGGTGGCGTCAGTGTGATTGCAACATTCTGGACCTTATGCTTGTCCACCAAGGAAATAGCCACACTGGATAATTTGTATTTTTTTCTTTCTTTGGAGACCGTTCGAAAAGCCTTCTCCCAAAGCACTTTGCTGTTCTTTCTGTAGAGATCAAAGTGATATAAGTTAGAAGCAAGTTTTAACAAAGAGAAAGGAAACAAATAAAATCACAAGTTATAACTATTCCTACCACGGCTCGAATTAACTGATCTATGGCTAGGCTGATGTTGGTTTAAAGTTGCTGACAATCGATGCAACCACTCAAGAATTCGACCCATAATATTCTGGTACCCATAAACTTCTATTGAAACATTAAGTGTGAAATACTAAATCAATTTTTTGCGCAGTTTAAGCTCCAATCCATTGGTGTTGACTATGGGTGAAATCTGGCAATCAAATCTGCTCATTAAAACCGACCAGGCATAATTTCTTAGTAATGTCAGAATGATTGTGGCGTGTTCTTTTTTTTTCCTTTATTTAGGTTATTATTATTATTATTATTATTATTATATTATTATTGTTGTCAATGTAAGTATCGTTGACATACACAAAAAATATATTTACTTTCACTCGTTACTTTATATATCACAAATTAATATAATTTATTTTTTTATTTAGTTTTGAAAACGGGGGAAGTTTGGAAGTTTGTAAAATTTTTTATAACATTTTTATATCTTTAAAATTTTGTTCGTTAGGCAAATTTATTACAAAAAAGAATCACTGAGAAATTTGTCTCCGTTTGTTTTTTTGTTTTTATCTAGTGATTCTTTCTTTACATAAGAACAGGTATTTTTGATATTTTTTGAGTTTTAGATAGTGGCGAAAAACCCAAATAACGGGAAAAAAATTCTTAGACCAGAGTGATTTTATTTATTTAAAATTAACTATGGGTGAGATCGTCTCGAACTCAATCTAGTCACAATAAAAATGTTTTCATGGGCCAGAAAAATAATATTTCTTGTGCACTTTAAGCTTCCGTCACTAAAGTTTTAAATTCTTAGACCAGGGCGATTTTTTTAAGTGATGTCAACTATGGGTGAGATTGAAAAGAACGCATCTCGCTCGGGCTTAACCTAGCGAATATGAAAATGTTTTCATGGGCCAGAAAAATAGTATTTTTTGTGCACTTTCAGCTCCTGTTACTAAAATTGACTACCCATAATTTCTTAGACCTGGGCGATGTGTTTTAATTAGAGTTGACTATAGATGAAATTTGGCAATGGCGCATCTCGTCTCGGACTAAATCTAACAACTATAAAAAAATTCTCATGGGCCGGAGAAATTGTATTTTTACGCACTTTAAACTCCAGTAATTAAAACCGACCAGATATAATATCTTAGAACAGCACGGGTTGTTGTAATTAATGTCAACTATGGGTGAGATTGAAAAGAACGCATCTCGCTCGGACTTAACCTAGCGACTATAAAAATGTTTTCATGGGCCAGAAAAATAGCATTTTTTGTGCAATTTCAGCTCCTGTTACTAAAATTGACTACTCATAATTTCTTAGACCTGGGCGAAGTTTTCTAATCAGAGTTGACTATAGATGAAATTTGGCAATGTCGCATCTCGCCTCGGACTAAATCTAAGAACTATAAAAAAATTCTCATGGGCCGGAGAAATTGTATTTTTTACGCACTTTAAGCTTCAGTAATTAAAACCGACCAGATATAATTTCTTAGACCAGCGCAGTTTTTTTAAATTGATGTTAACTACGGGTGAGATATGGAAAGTGCGCATCTCCTCTCGTACTTAACCTAACAATTATAAAAATGTTTTCATGGACCAGAAAAGCAGTCTTTTTTGAGCACTTTTAGCTCTCCTCACTAAAATTGACCAGTTATAATTTCTTTGACCAGGGCGATTTGTTTTAATTGATATCAACTATGAGTGAGATATGAAAAGAGCGCATCTCGTCTCGGACTTAACCTAGCGACTATAAAAATGTTTTCATGGGCCAGAAAAATAGTAGTTATTGTGCACTTTTAGCGCGCGTCACTAAAATTGACTAGTCATAATTTCTTAGATTAGGGCATTTTTATTTTAATTGACGTTGACTATAAGTGAAATCTGGCAATAGAACATCTGGTCTCGGACTAAATCTAATGACTATAAAAATATTCCCATGGGCAGAAAAACTGCAGTTTTGCGCACTTTCAGCTCCCGTCACTAAAATTGACCAGTGAGAATTTCTTAAACCAGGGCGATTTGGTTTAATTGATGTCAACTATGAGTGAGATATGAAAAGAGCGCATCTCGTCTCGGACTTAACCTAGCGACTATAAAAATGTTTTCATGGGCCAGAAAAATAGTAGTTTTTGTGCACTTTTAGCTCGCGTCACTAAAATTGACTAGTCATAATTTCTTAGATTGGGGCATTTTTATTTTAATTGACGTTGACTATAAGTGAAATCCGGCAATAGAACGTCTTATCTCGGACTAAATCTAATGACTATAAAAATATTCCCATGGGGCAGAAAAACTGTAGTTTTGCGCACCTTCAGCTCCCGTCACTAAAATTGACCAGTGAGAATATCTTAGACCAGGGCGATTTGTTTTAATTGATATCAACTATGAGTGAGATATGAAAAGAGCGCATCTCGTCTCGGACTTAACCTTGCGACTATAAAAATGTTTTCATGGGCCAGAAAAATAGTAGTTTTTGTGCACTTTCAGCTCCCGTCATTAAAATTGACTAGTCATAATTTCTTAGGTTGGGGCATTTTTTTTTAATTGACGTTGACTATAAGTGAAATCTGGCAATAGAACGTCTTATCTCGGACTAAATCTAATGAATATAAAAATATTCCCATGGGGCAGAAAAACTGTAGTTTTCCGCACCTTCAGCTCCCGTCACTAAAATTGACCAGTGAGAATATCTTAGACCAGGGCCATTTGTTTTAATTGATATCAACTATGAGTGAGATATGAAAAGAGCGCATCTCGTCTCGGACTTAACCTAGCGACTATAAAAATGTTTTCATGGGCCAGAAAAATAGTAGTTTTTATGCACTTTTAGCTCGCGTCACTAAAATTGACTAGTCATAATTTCTTAGATTGGGGCATTTTTATTTTAATTGACGTTGACTATAAGTGAAATCTGGCAATAGAACATCTGGTCTCGGACTAAATCTAATGACTATAAAAATATTCCCATGGGCAGAAAAACTGTAGTTTTGCGCACTTTCAGCTCCCGTCACTAAAATTGACCAGTGAGAATTTCTTAGACCAGGGCGATTTGGTTTAATTGATGTCAACTATGAGTGAGATATGAAAAGAGCGCATCTCGTCTCGGACTTAACCTAGCGACTATAAAAATGTTTTCATGGGTCAGAAAAATAGTAGTTTTTGTGCACTTTTAGCTCCCGTCACTAAAATTGACTAGTCATAATTTCTTAGATTGGGGCATTTTTATTTTAATTGACGTTGACTATAAGTGAAATCTGGCAATAGAACGTCTTATCTCGGACTAAATCTAATGACTATAAAAATATTCCCGTGGGGAAGAAAAACTGTAGTTTTGCGCACCTTCAGCTCCCGTCACTAAAATTAAGCAGTGAGAATATCTTATACCAGGGCGATTTGTTTTAATTGATATCAACTATGAGTGAGATATGAAAAGAGCGCATCGCGTCTCGGACTTAACCTAGCGGCTATAAAAATGTTTTCATGGGCCAGAAAAATAGTAGTTTTTGTGCACTTTTAGCTCGCGTCACTAAAATTGACTAGTCATAATTTCTTAGATTGGGGCATTTTTATTTTAATTGACGTTGACTATAAGTGAAATCTGGCAATAGAACATCTGGTCTCGGACTAAATCTAATGACTATAAAAATATTCCCATAGGCAGAAAAACTGTAGTTTTGCGCACTTTCAGCTCCCGTCACTAAAATTGACCAGTGAGAATATCTTAGACCAGGGCGATTTGTTTTAATTGATATCAACTATGAGTGAGATATGAAAAGAGCGCATCTCGTCTCGGACTTAACCTAGCGACTATAAAAATGTTTTCATGGGCCAGAAAAATAGTAGTTTTTGTGCACTTTTAGCTCGCGTCACTAAAATTGACTAGTCATAATTTCTTAGATTGGGGCATTTTTATTTTAATTGACGTTGACTATAAGTGAAATCCGGCAATAGAACGTCTTATCTCGGACTAAATCTAATGACTATAAAAATATTCCCATGGGGCAGAAAAACTGTAGTTTTGCGCACCTTCAGCTCCCGTCACTAAAATTGACCAGTGAGAATATCTTAGACCAGGGCGATTTGTTTTAATTGATATCAACTATGAGTGAGATATGAAAAGAGCGCATCTCGTCTCGGACTTAACCTTGCGACTATAAAAATGTTTTCATGGGCCAGAAAAATAGTAGTTTTTGTGCACTTTCAGCTCCCGTCATTAAAATTGACTAGTCATAATTTCTTAGGTTGGGGCATTTTTTTTTAATTGACGTTGACTATAAGTGAAATCTGGCAATAGAACGTCTTATCTCGGACTAAATCTAATGAATATAAAAATATTCCCATGGGGCAGAAAATCTGTAGTTTTGCGCACCTTTCAGCTCCCGTCACTAAAATTGACCAGTGAGAATATCTTAGACCAGGGCGATTTGTTTTAATTGATATCAACTATGAGTGAGATATGAAAAGAGCGCATCTCGTCTCGGACTTAACCTAGCGACTATAAAAATGTTTTCATGGGCCAGAAAAATAGTAGTTTTTGTGCACTTTCAGCTCCCGTCACTAAAATTGACCAGTGAGAATTTCTTAGACCAGGGCGATTTGGTTTAATTGATGTCAACTATGAGTGAGATATGAAAAGAGCGCATCTCGTCTCGGACTTAACCTAGCGACCATAAAAATGTTTTCATGGGCCAGAAAAATAGTAGTTTTTGTGCACTTTCAGCTCCCGTCACTAAAATTGACTAGTCATAATTTCTTAGGTTGGAGCATTTTTTTTTAATTGACGTTGACTATAAGTGAAATCTGGCAATAGAACGTCTTATCTCGGACTAAATCTAATGACTATAAAAATATTCCCATGGGGCAGAAAAACTGTAGTTTTGCGCACTTTCAGCTCCCGTCACTAAAATTGACCAGTGAGAATATCTTAGACCAGGGCCATTTGTTTTAATTGATATCAACTATGAGTGAGATATGAAAACAGCGCATCTCGTCTCGGACTTAACCTAGCGACTATAAAAATGTTTTCATGGGCCAGAAAAATAGTAGTTTTTGTGAACTTTCAGCTCCCGTCACTAAAATTGACCTGTGAGAATTTCTTAGGCCAGGGCGATTTTTTTTATTTGATGTCAACTACGGGTGAGACATGGAAAGAGCGCATCTCGTCTCGGACTTAACCTAGCGACTATAAAAATGTTTTCATGGGCCAGAAAAATAGTAGTTTTTGTGCACTTTCAGCTCCCGTCACTAAAATTGACCAGTGAGAATTTCTTAGACCAGGGCGATTTGGTTTAATTGATGTCAACTATGAGTGAGATATGAAAAGAGCGCATCTCGTCTCGGACTTAACCTAGCGACTATAAAAATGTTTTCATGGGCCAGAAAAATTGTAGTTTTTGTGCACTTTTAGCTCGCGTCACTAAAATTGACTAGTCATAATTTCTTAGATTGGGGCATTTTTATTTTAATTGACGTTGACTATAAGTGAAATCTGGCAATAGGACGTCTTATCTCGGACTAAATCTAATGACTATAAAAATATTCCCATGGGCAGAAAAACTGTAGTTTTGCGCACTTTCAGCTCCCGTCACTAAAACTGACCAGTGAGAATTTCTTAGACCAGGGCGATTTGGTTTAATTGATGTCAACTATGAGTGAGATATGAAAAGAGCGCATCTCGTCTCGGACTTAACCTAGCGACTATAAAAATGTTTTCATGGGCCAGAAAAATAGTAGTTTTTGTGCACTTTTAGCTCGCGTCACTAAAATTGACTAGTCATAATTTCTTAGATTGGGGCATTTTTATTTTAATTGACGTTGACTATAAGTGAAATCCGGCAATAGAACGTCTTATCTCGGACTAAATCTAATGACTATAAAAATATTCCCATGGGGCAGAAAAACTGTAGTTTTGCGCACCTTCAGCTCCCGTCACTAAAATTGACCAGTGAGAATATCTTAGACCAGGGCGATTTGTTTTAATTGATATCAACTATGAGTGAGATATGAAAAGAGCGCATCTCGTCTCGGACTTAACCTAGCGACTATAAAAATGTTTTCATGGGCCAGAAAAATAGTAGTTTTTGTGCACTTTCAGCTCCCGTCACTAAAATTGACCTGTGAGAATTTCTTAGGCCAGGGCGATTTTTTTTAATTGATGTCAACTACGGGTGAGACATGGAAAGAGCGCATCTCGTCTCGGACTTAACCTAGCGACTATAAAAATGTTTTCATGGGCCAGAAAAATAGTAGTTTTTGTGCACTTTCAGCTCCCGTCACTAAAATTGACTAGTCATAATTTCTTAGGTTGGGGGATTTTTTTTTAATTGGCGTTGACTATAAGTGAAATCTGGCAATAGAACATCTTATCTCGGACTAAATCTAATGACTATAAAAATATTCCCATGGGCAGAAAAACTGTAGTTTTGCGCACTTTCAGCTCCCGTCACTAAAATTGACCAGTGAGAATTTCTTAGACCAGGGCGATTTGGTTTAGTTGATGTCAACTATGAGTGAGATATGAAAAGAGCGCATCTCGTCTCGGACTTAACCTAGCGACTATAAAAATGTTTTCATGGGCCAGAAAAATAGTAGTTTTTGTGCACTTTTAGCTCCCGTCACTAAAATTGACTAGTCATAATTTCTTAGGTTGGGGCATTTTTTTTATTTGGCGTTGACTATAAGTGAAATCTGGCAATAGAACATCTGGTCTCGGACTAAATCTAATGACTATAAAAATATTCCCATGGGCAGAAAAACTGTAGTTTTGCGCACTTTCAGCTCCCGTCACTAAAATTGACCAGTGAGAATTTCTTAGACCAGGGCGATTTGGTTTAGTTGATGTCAACTATGAGTGAGATATGAAAAGAGCGCATCTCGTCTCGGACTTAACCTAGCGACTATAAAAATGTTTTCATGGGCCAGAAAAGTAGTAGTTTTTGTGCACTTTTAGCTCCCGTCACTAAAATTGACTAGTCATAATTTCTTAGATTGAGGCATTTTTATTTTAATTGACGTTAACTATAAGTGAAATCTGGCAATAGAACATCTTATCTCGGACTAAATCTAATGACTATAAAAATATTCCCATGGGGCAGAAAAACTGTAGTTTTGCGCACCTTCAGCTCCCGTCACTAAAATTGACCTGTGAGAATTTCTTAGGCCAGGGCGATTTTTATTAATTGATGTCAACTACGGGTGAGACATGGAAAGAGCGCATCTCGTCTCGGACTTAACCTAGCGACTATAAAAATGTTTTCATGGGCCAGAAAAATAGTAGTTTTTGTGCACTTTCAGCTCCCGTCACTAAAATTGACTAGTCATAATTTCTTAGGTTGGGGCATTTTTTTTTAATTGACGTTGACTATAAGTGAAATCTGGCAATAGAACGTCTTATCTCGGACTAAATCTAATGACTATAAAAATATTCCCATGGGCAGAAAAACTGTAGTTTTGCGCACTTTCAGCTCCCGTCACTAAAATTGACCAGTGAGAATTTCTTAGACCAGGGCGATTTAGTTTAATTGATGTCAACTATGAGTGAGATATGAAAAGAGCGCATCTCGTCTCGGACTTAACCTAGCGACTATAAAAATGTTTTCATGGGCCAGAAAAATAGTAGTTTTTGTGCACTTTTAGCTCCCGTCACTAAAATTGACTAGTCATAATTTCTTAGATTGAGGCATTTTTATTTTAATTGACGTTGACTATAAGTGAAATCTGGCAATAGAACATCTTATCTCGGACTAAATCTAATGACTATAAAAATATTCCCATGGGGCAGAAAAACTGTAGTTTTGCGCACCTTCAGCTCCCGTCAACAAAAATTGACCAATGAGAATTTCTTAGACCAGGGCGATTTCTTTTAATTGACTCTGAATTGAACTCTGGGTGAGATATGAAAAGAGCGCATCTCATCTCGGGCTTAACCTAGCGACTATAAAACTGTTTTAATAGATCAGAGAAATAGTATTTTTTGCGCACTTTCATCTCCCGTCATTAAAATTGAATAGTCATAATTTCATAGACCTGGACGATTTTTTTTTAATTGGTGTTGATTATGGATGAAATCTGGCAATAACGCATCTCGTCTCGGACTAAATCCAACAACTAAAAAAAGTTCTTATGGGTCAGAAAAATTGTATTTCTTACGCACTTTAAGCTCCAGTCATTAAAATAAACTAGCGCGATTTTTTTTATTTAATGTTTGGGTTTATTAACTATGGGCGAGATATGGAAAGAGCGAATCCCGTCTCGTACTTAACCTAGCGACTATAAAAATATTTTCAGGGGCCAGAAAAATAATATTTTTTGCGCACTTTCAGCTCCCGTCACTAAAATTGAGTAGTCATAATTTCCTGGCGATTATTTATAATTGGTGTTGACTAGGGGTGAAATCTGGCAACGGTCCATCTCGTCTCGGACTAAATCTAGCGACTATAAAAATGTTCTCATGGGCCAAAAAAATTGTAATTGCTCTGTTCACTAAAATTGGCGCAACATAATTTTTTAGAAAGGGCAATTTATTTTTTAATTGATGTCGACTACGTTTGGAATCTAAGAATAATGCATCTCGTCTCAATCGAAATCTATCCACTTTAAAAAAAGTATATTTTTCTTAATAGATGTCAGCTCTGGCTGATATATTGAAATCGCGCATCAAGTTCCTCTCATAGTATTTTACGATTTTTGAAAGTTACTTTGTTTCATAAACATTTATTATCTTCGTGGAATACCAGACCCATAGCGTGGGCCTGGAATATAGCAGCAAATCTTCCACACGTTGCTAGGTCAGCAATAAACTACTAAGAAAAAGTTATTTTATTTAATTAAGTTTTTTTGAAAACTCGCACACTTTACGTATCCATACAACCATCTGCTTTTTAAGGTATAACTGTCCTCGACATCAAAGAAAAGTTTCATATCATATCGCTTGTTAAAGTTAAAATGGTAGCGTCTTTTGTAATTGTTGCGAACAATTTTAATTGTTTATCTCGGCGGTTTTAAAAATTGATTTGCCTTAAATTTTATGTAATAGACGAAACGTCTGGTTGCGAATGCTTTAAAAATATTAGGAAAGTGTTACGTGGTACAACGATTTTAGTGGCGATTGAGAAGCAGTTGAAGATAAAACCTCGTTGGTAAAATAGACTCAGAATAATACGTAATAGTAAATTTTAACTAAATAAAGCGACAAGGCGCACGTTCCCTAACATAAAAAACATAAATGACAACCACACAACATTCCAAAAAAAATATTTTTAAAGAAAACATTCTGTTTAATACAAACTTAGAAAAAAAACCGACGATGAAAGGCCCGATATATGTTTCACGTGAATGATTAGAAAAAAAAACAATATATATAGAACAAGACAAACGTTTCTCGTTGTGGTTGAAAGGAAACCTATTTTTTTCCCAGTTTTTCCGCCCGAAGAAGGCTTTATTCCCTCGTGGAAAACCCCCCATCATGATATAGTGGTAGAAATGAAAATAAATGTATATTGTATTCGTTCAGCGGTCTGGGGGTTGCTCAGTCAGGCTATATTGACTTATGGATACTGGGAAACCTTATTAAATTTAAAAGAAACATACAAAAAACAAACCCGAAAACGTTTTGAAGCAGTATCGCTTATAACCGGGACTCGTATATAGCAAGCAAATGTTTCTATGAACAAACGTCGCCGGTAATACAATAAAACGTAGACTAAGTACAAATTGTCTCAAAAGAAAGTTTCTTTTTGATATAGCGATAGAGCAGAGTGGGGCAAAATGACGCACTTAAGGGTTAAATGATTATAAAAACCACAGACCCGAAACAAACATTTTAATAAATAAAGAACTCAAACATTTCATCCAACTACTACCGAAAACAACACATTTTCGTGACAAACAAGAAAAATGCATCTATAGTCATTTTCATAGTTGAAATTTTTTTGTGTGCATGCCTCAACTTCCGCCGTGCTTTTCGGGCACTTTATGCGTGTATAAGCTGTGAATATTATGTTTTCAATGTAATAAACAAAAAAAAACATTAATTATTAATTATAATTTTTTTATTTATTGGGACTTTCTAATTAAGATTTAAAAATTTTATACAAAATTGACGCATATTAGTTAAAAAATTCAAAAAATTAATTGTTTAATTGATATTGGTAGGTTTTTAAATGTAAGTTTGTATTTTTTTCTTATATAAAAGTAATTTTTATTTTCAAAGTATTCTGATGATGGTTCGTTGTAGAACCGAAACGTAAATGAAACAATAAAAAATTAAAACTTATTTACACTGACCGCAAGCCCGAAAATAAATAAAAAAATAATAATAATACTAAACAGTCACGAAAATATATGTAATAAAATTTAATTATTAATTCTCTAATAATAATTCAGTTTTAATTGTTATAAACTTGAGTAAAATATTAATACAAACATTTTAATAAAAATATATAATGTTATCAGTAAAAAAAGCAGCCCAAAAACGTTGTTGTTATGGAATATGTTGGAGCTATACGTATAGTAAATCATTTTCGGAGCATTTATGTTACTTTATTAGTTTTCTAAACCGTTGTCTTGAATATCGTCGAAAACTTATTAATAAGAAAATTAATTAAAATGAACGGAACAAAAACATAAAAATTTGTCGAAAGTGCGCCAAATGTGATTTGTGATTTAAGAAATGTGGACGAAGTGATGGTCGATTTCCTCTGATTGATCAAATTAACAAAGACACGTATATTTGTTCATTTTGTTTCGATGGAGAAAGTGGTCCAACAACAGAACATTCATCATCAGGAACATGTATCAGGAACTTTTAAACCATATAAATGTTAATGTAACAGCTCATGTTAAAACATCAAATGGTGATTGTTTATTGTAGGTAAAAGTAGCAAGGGCCTATTTGGTTGAAAAATATAAATAAACTCATGGCACAAGTTAATTATTTAAAAAAATTGCTCCTATGGAAAAGTATAAAGGTTTAAAAGAAATAAAAATTAAAATATGCTCCAAACTTAATATAGAAATTAAAAAGTAAAGTTTTGGGGTTAGAGGCGCATCAGCCACTGAGAAGACTATTTACCGACTGGACCTACAGCTTAACGTGGGTTCCGAACCACGGTCATCAGCTATCGAAAACCCCGATCAGCACCCCCCTCGGGCTATCAACCCTTGGTTTTGTGCTTAACCGAAAGTATCTCGAGAACCCTACCGACTGGCGAGTGACCAACGTAGAAAACCTGTCAGAAGGCATCCGGCCTTACCCAGCCACGAACTGGCATGACTGAGGGGTGATTCCTTGTCAGATTTTACACTCTTACCTAGAAACATTCACAAGAATTTTAGAAAAACTCTTTTGCCTAGTACGGGATTCGAACCCGGTCCACATTAACTGCCGTAACGTAAGGCTAACGCCTTAGAGACCACAGCTAATGTAGCTCCAATATAGAAATTAATATAATGTTTTAAATATTAATGTTATGTTATGTTAAATGTTATGATAAATATAATAAATATAATTTTGTAAATATAATAAATATAAAACCAACATGATTATAATTGAAAGTTTAGGATGACAAGTTCTGTTTAATTTCCACATTGCGGCGGCCATGGCATTTTAACCATCGTTGTAATTGAATATAATTATGTGCTTCTATTGTGGGATGCACTAAAAAAGCACCATCAATAAATTTTTCATTTAGTTGCACTGATAATGAGTGTAATGATCATTGTTATCCAGCCATATTTATAAAAGGTGCCCGAAACTTTCATATTAATGCCTCATTAACATGCCGGGCGCAACTAGTCCTGAAAAGGTCTATTAATAAATAAAATTATCATGACATACAAAATATGACTTTTGCCCTATATGGGGGCAAAAGTCCGCATACTCTTTAAATGCGTAAGTCGCATTGAAAATCCCCAATTTTCTCATACGACGTACACTTTTGATGCCACCCCTTTTTGTAGATTATCTGTTTCAAATAGATCAGATAGGTCATCAGATAGTTTTTCCTTTTCCTTAACCTTCATTTTTGATTGACTTATAGCATTCTCTGAAATGTTTCTCTTTATTTTGGCACGCGTTGACTTTCTCAACTTCTCTTCAGCTAGACCTACCAGTATTAGCGATTTTTTTCCTTCTCTTCTTCTTTGTTGTTCATCTTTTCGTTTTGAAAGTGGAATTATATCCCTAGGTGACACTAGTGATTTCCCTGCATGTTCTCTGCACTACCATATGTATTGTAGATTCTAAAAACATAACCTAAAAATAACCTAAACATAACCTAAAAATTGTCCATATTTTATTTTAGAATTAGATCTACCGATTTCATAAAATATCTTAAATATTAAGATGAGAAAATAAGATTATGTTCATCCAAAATACAACTCCCCTCATAATTTTCACAAATCTTATCACAATACCAGTTAAATTTCTTAGAAACTTAAACACATGGAGAACTAATAAAGATTAGTGTACACGTTACCAGATTTTGCTGTTCTTGGATAAACTTCATTTATAAGACGTTTGCCCCTGCACGGGCTTTTGCCCTCTTTACTATGAATAAAAGAGAGACGTCAAAAAAAACCTTATTTTAATTATTTGAAACATACATTTTAGAAAATTACTTTTTAAAAATAATATCATCCAAATGTAACATTCATCTAAACGAACAGCAAAATTCTTTAGGACGGCTCGACACAATCTCTAGAATGGCTGCCAGTTCTTGTCGGATATTTTCTTTTAACTACACCAAAAAACCGAGTTTATTGACGTAAACTTTCGACTTTAGATAGCCCCCCCCCCCCCCCCCCCCACTAGAAAAATCCATAGGTCTCAAATCAGAGCTACGTGGAGGACAATTTGTCACCTTTCCTCCTCTCCTGGAGATCAATTTGTTCGGGAAAATTTCATGAACTCGTGGCAGAGACCTGTTGGAAATGTGTGAGGTTGCTCCGTCCTGCTGAAACCATGTTCTTTGATTATAATAAGTAAAGTTTTGCAGTTCAAGTACCAAAAAATTGTCGATATTCATGTGAAGTCTAACTGACTAGACGTATGTGTCGGTTTTCGTTCCGGTCTCCAAAATTTAAAGGATTTAAAATGGACAAATATTGATAAAACTTCTAAAGTGAAGTAAAAAAAAATAAAAACACAAACATATTTGTTCGTCACTCAATTGAGGAATAAATGCGGAACTTACAAAGGTAAAGCGGGAATTGTTGCTGTTGGGAAGAGAAAAATTTAGAATCAAACAAGTTTGTTTAAACAAAGTAACATTTTTACTAAAATAAATGTGAAGATTGTTAACTTGAGGTCTGCAGAGAATATACGGAAAATTGTTCAATGTGACTGGAGCGGAATAGATATTTTGTTTTTTTTTTAATGGGTATATTGTATGTATTATTATGTTTATTATTAATATGAGGAAATTTTCGTTAGCATTTTTTAATGTAAGAACGCTATCTGGGCACTTTACAGAGGTTAAGAGTATAAATTTGATATATTGGAATTGTCGGAGACGAGAATGAAGGAGGGTACATTGGATGATGTTTTTCAGATTGAAGGATATTATTTCTTACATAAAGAGCGTTTGGGCGTGAGTGGAGGAGGAATAAGTTTACATGTGAATAAAGATATAAATCCTCCATATCCTATTGACAGATTAACGTACCGAACTGTTCATAATTTAAATCATAAGTTTGGGGGCCTGATATCGCCTCATTCACATCGATTACAAATTTTTAAGAAATCGTTTACGTGTAATATTTATAAAGTTTATAACAATGTTTCGCGCAAATTAAAGAAATTATCACCAGACTCGTTTAAATATCACTATAAAATAAACATCGGATAATGTATTCTCCAGCATCAAAAAATTATTATCATATAAGTATTATATAGAAATTAATATAAATGAATTTTAGATTCGTTTTGAAAAAATAGAAGACCTCCCGAAACGTAAACGTTCAAAAGTTTGTATTTATTTTAGAAAGGACATCCGACAAGTCAAAAAAAAAACTTTTTTTTACATATTAATATCCATCCGAAAACGAAATCAAATCCGGGATTTTTTCCAAATGGGATTGCACGGAGAATATCCCGATGTCATGTTGATTTTAATTGCCACAAAAATGAAATTCGGTACTGGCTTTTTAAAAATATGTATATTTTTTACGATTGAATTCACTTGAATATCTGTAACAGACATTTGGAAAAGCACACGTCCAAACGGTATTAAATGATATTTAATTTAAAAAAAAATGTTTTAAAACGATCCAGAAATTAAACTGTTTTCTGATGAACGGTATTTTGGCCGATCACTGTACATGCATAGAATTACAATTTGATTAGGAAATGTGGCGATATCTCTACCTCCTGACTTACTCATTTGATAGTCACTGGTTCCTGCCCCCTGAAAAATAATTGTCGAAACAGAGGACTTTTTTTAAGTAAGCACCCTGAAGGACATTTACTGATATTACAATCTGATCTAATGTAGATCAATACGTAATTCTGAGAAAACTTAAATTGCTACTTAGAAACCTTAAATCTAAGGTCTTACTCACTAGAATCCCTTAGAGTCTAATAACTTATTTACCCTAAAATAATGTGTAACTCACAACCACACTATTCTCTGCTTTGCACTAGCACAATCACTTAGCTAACTCGAAAGGCTTCACTCTCTTGATTCTTCTTGTTGCCTTGGTGTTGTCGAGGAGCTGAATGTTGTCGAGAGCCGTTGTTCGTGATTCTGTGCGAATTTGGTAACGGTCTGGTCAACAGTGTCCATCTGAAGGTATCGATGGAGATCACTATTTCTGTTGTACCATGGCGCATTGACGATGTTCCTCAGTACTTTGTTCTGGAATCTTTGGATGATTAAAATATTACTCTTGGTGCCACAGTCCCAGAGCTGTATGCCATAGGTCCACTATGGTTTGAGGATTTGTTTATACAGTAGTATTATGCTATAGGAAGATAGACTGGAGTGTCTATCAAGTAAGCAAGTAATTTTCTTGTACCTTATATCAAGCTCTCCTCTTTTCTTTTTGACATGAACTTTCCAGCGAAGTTTTGGATCTAATGTTATACCTAGATATTTTTCTGAGTTTGCATAGGGGATATGGGCATTACTTATAATAATTGGAATCTGCTGTTCTCTTTTATTTGTGAAATTGATGTGTACAGAGTTGGTGTTGTTCAGTGTGATACGCCATCTTTTGGTACAGTTGTTTATTTGGTTAACTGATATTTTAAGTTTATTTGTAGTCTTCATGATCTTTACCTACCGCTAGGCAGCAGTATCGTCTGCAAATGCGACTATTGTATCTTGTCCTAGTTGTGGAATGTCACTTGTGTAGATCAGGTACAGTATAGGCCCTAGGACGTTTCCTAGTAGCAGTCCTGCACCAATTTCTTTCACCTCTGTGCTTAATATCTGTCTGATATACAAGACTCTAATGATTGGGCTTTTGAACAATTTTTTTGTCATAAATGGAAAGATCATATACAAGTTTTATAACAAAACTATTTTTATTTTTTTTCTTATAATGAAAAAGTTATATCAAACTGAAAATACATTTTTAAACCTAGTACCGATGACACGCCGACAATTCCCGAAAACAATCGGAGCAATTTGTGACCTCACACAAGGTACCGAAGGCCAATCGGTTCGGCTCGGGGCAATTCGCCTTCTTTCTGAACAGACGTTCCGAAACAATCGGAGTTTCGGGTAAATAAAACAATGTATCTTAGTCATCGCTCTATATGCTTAACTTATATCTTTGACTGCTTTTGTTGATTTGCGATCGATTTAAAAGCATACTTTGCTTTTAATTGTTATTTAGGCTTTTAGTGCTGTTTTCGACGATATTCTCATATATCTTTACATAAGATATAAAGGTTCAAAGATAAATTCGGATTTAAATCAGATTAGGGTTCCTTTTGTTTTTTGCAATCGTTTTTATAACTTTTATTTATATTATTTAATTCATGTTGGGATAACATATTAACCTGTCAATTTATAAAAAGGAATATTCCTGTGTGTCCGCAAAGAATCTAGACGTAGCAAAACAACCCAGGGTAGTAACAATAAAAAAGGTATAGGTAGGTTAGTCTATACCCAGGGTAGTAACAATTTTGTAGGATAGGAATAATAATATTCATGAATTAGACCAGAACAGACAAGAACAAAATTCGGCTACCGATTTGGAAGGTAATCGTATATGAAAAGTCTTATAGTTATGAAAGTTTTACAGGATAATAAGATAAATTAAGGACTGGCAAAGCTGTTTTCCATGGAATCAAAACAAACATCTGAAGGAGTATGCAAAAAAAAAGAAAAACAGAAAAGCAAACCTACTGCCCAAACAAAGTAAAGAAAATGGTATATTTATATTCTAAATAAAAACAAAACAGTTAAAATATTTAGGGTTTTTCAGGATTTTGGTACATTTCATTTATTGATTGAACATATTCATTTGATAGGGTATGTTTAAACATAGGTTAGAAATTTATTATAGGTATTTACGAATGATAGTAGGCTGATAGTGGTTTTCCAGTAGGTAGACTTTAACACGAGAGTCTCACACTCTGACTATGTTTTCCACTAAAAAAAAAATGGTTTAGGTGCCTTCTCTTATTTGAGAAATCTATAGCTGGTCCTGCATTTCACTTAGCAGCCAGATTTATTTATATTGCATTATTAAATCAAGATTCTGATGTGGTGGTTTGTAAAACATGGCGAAAAATCGTCATAGTTTTAAAAATAGTGAAAACCTTAATTATGGCCATAATGTAGTACGAGTGGATTTTTTTTAAATATTGTTAATAGACTTTAGTGTGATGGAGAATCTGCGTGGTTTTAAAAGTATTGCAAACTTCAATGAATACAATCAAACAAATATGTATATAATTTTAGGTAGTGATTGTTTTATTCTGAATTGATTATTCATGTAGTTTACATATTATAATCTGCTGTAATATATTATCCATATTAACCCAGATGGGGAAAGTTTTATGTAAGTTTAATAATATATTTTTTATTGAAATAAAATTAGTGATTTAAATAGTATTTATCCATCTATCTTGCTCATCGTCCTCACACATTGTCGCTCGCACAATCTCCTCATCAGTTAACACTTCATATCTATGTAACTCGCTTTCGGCAACACCAGTAGCCCATTCTTGAGCTTCTGCCTTCTGCCTGCCTATACTAAACTTCCGAGTAATGATAGGGTAGCTGTCACCTTTATCTAACATTTCTATAATCCTCAATTTGTCTTTTAATGTCAATGTTGAATGTTTACGTGGCGGCGCCATGATGTTAGCGAGCGCGCTAAATTGACACTGTAGACGGAAGGCGATAAACAAAAGACTGACGACGGATTGGCTCATGGCAGCCCGCACCTACACCCGCCACCCCCATTGACCGACCGGATTACAGCGATCACCCAACAAGCGTCGAAAAATAAATCTTTGCATTTCTAAGGATGGAAGGCATTTTGAACATTTAGAAAGGCGTTAAAGTTCAGATTCTGTTAATTATTAGACTGTTGTGCTGTTAATTTTATTTGACTGTTGTTATTATTATTATTTTCGTTGTTGGCCCGTTGGCCTTTAAACACGCTCCAAATTAATATGGCACGAAGAATTTGGACTAGTCCTAAGCCTGGGTAAAATGTGAAGGAAGGCAAACATTAGGTTAATAATTTTTTAATTTAATGCAGGTAGTAGTGAAATAATAACTGATTTTTTCAGAAAAATAGAAATATTTCTTGACATGTCAGAGATATCGATTTCGGGTTTTCGCTGGATGATTCCTCTTTAAATTGCCTTTCTAGCCATGTAATAAAAGTTATACCATTCCATTTGAAAAAACTGAACAAAACTTCAAAAAACTATTGTTGAATGTAACGCCACCTCGCGGTTTCATTTATAAACTAAATAATTTATCTCTCAGATTATCTGATTGTCCAGCAATGCCCAGCAATTGCCTTTTAAATGAATCCAAATTGAGGAAAATCGGTTTAGGCAAACGGACATTAGACGACTTTTTATCTCAATAGATAAAACTCCCCCCCTCCCCTCTATTCGTGAAATTACGACAAAATGTCATAAAGCAAAGTTGTAGGAGACAGTTTGCTAATTATAACTGACAATTTTTCTTACTCGGTTAACACTTGAAAATACACACAAAAAAATTATTTTTAAAAATGTTTAGCTCGTCACGCCCTCTTGCGGTCATTTTAGAAGCTTAAAAATATTTTTGGTGAATTTCTCATGATCATTTTAGTACAATTTTTTTCCCCAAAGCTGTGGGATAAATAGTTTTCAAGATACGGCCGCGATCCATCCTTAATGGGACACCTGGTATATATATATATATATATATATATATATATATATATATATATATATATATATATATATATATATATATATATATATATATATATATATATATAATTTTAACCTTGTACTACATATTTTATTAATGTTAGATTAAATTATAAATAACTGAATTATTAAAATTATAAATACAATAATAATTATCTGTTTCAAATTTACCAATCAAATCCTCTTTTTAAACTGATTGTGCAATAACTGCCTCAATTGTCCCAACTTACGTACATCATGGCCATTTTGAAATAACATGATTTTTTTTTCTTATGCAAGATATGTTCGAAATTCATTTAAGATTATAAAAGAGACAAAAAACTATAGTACAAATGTTATATCTACCTTTTTTTACTGATGGAAAAAATGCATTTTTTTCACTTATGGGAAATCAACACAAATTGACAAATTTGTTGATTTGCGTCAGCTCATACACAAGAAATACGAGCTAGTAAATGTTACTCCTATGAAAAGTTTCCTCGTAATGAATAAACAACTTGACAGTAAAAACATTGGTGTGGATGGTGGAACAAAATTGAGAAATAGTACTATATTCTCGCTATATAGCTGTTGAAGAAATTATATAATTTTATAAAATGAATATAATTAGCTGTTGAAGAAAAAAAATTTCTTGTTGAACGACTCTATATAACATAATAAAAAAATAAACAATAAAAATCTGGCTTTTTTTTGAATTTCAGAAATAAATTTCAAGTTATATTCTCAGGTCGATCGTATATTCACCGGCAACAATAAAATATATCTCGGAAAGTTTCACTGTTGCTTTCTGTTTTCCATCTCCGTTCCGTCTGAAAAGGGAAACAATGAAATATTCCCTCCGGAGGTGTATGGACAAAAGAAAGAAAACCGGTACATCTTATTTCGGAAAAGTGTCGTTTCGGCAGAGTTCGGGAAATTGAAGCGATACCCATTTATTGTTTTTTCTTTATATATATATATATATATATATATATATATATATATATATATATATATATATATATATATATATATATATATATATATATATACTTTTTTGACGTAACATTGATGAAAATAGTTGTATGTGAAATATTTTGTAGTAGTATTTTGTAGAGTTAGATTTCCTTGGACTATGACAATGAGACAGTGTTAGCTGAGTGTCATCACACACCAAACCGTTGGGTTCCACAATCGCATGTGGAACACACAACAACTTGCGTCTCCGCCTAAATGAACACTTTTGTTGGTTGCTTGACCGGGAAGGAGCCCCACCTATCCCTTCAACTGGATGACATATGTCTCGTCTCTCGAGGTTCAGACTCTTCAGGGCGCCGATATATACCATACCATCAAGAATAGGGAGACCCTATCCATAGCCAACAACCCATGTTTTCGCCGACCTCCCATCGGATGGCGTATATATGTACTGTTAGATTTTCTTGGACTGCATCCAATGAGACAGTAGTAGCTGAGTGTCATCGCATACCCAACCGTTGGGTTCAACAATCATCATCATCATCATCAGCCCGTATCGATCCACTGCAGGATGAAGGCCTCTTCAGCATGCTTCCAACCTTCACGGTCCTGGGCTTTCCTCTGCCACTCGGGTCCAATATACTTAACGATGTCATCAATCCATCGTGCTTTCGGTCTTCTTCGCGGACGTTTGCGATCAAGCGGTATCCACTCCAGGATTGCCTTGGTCCATCTGTCGTCCCATCGCCTCGCTATATGGCCTGCCCATCTCCATTTCAATTGTTTTACTCTTCCAATGATGTCACAGACTTTTGTTTGTTCCCTGATCCATGCGCAGGACTTTCTGTCTCGTCTTGTAATGCCAAGCATACATCTTTCCATTCCCTTCTGTGCCACCCGAAGTTTTTGAATTGATTGCGATGTGAGTGTCCAGGTTTCACTTCCGTATGTCATAACGGGTAGAACGCACTGATCGAATACTTTTCTTTTCAGGCAAAGTGGGAGTCTGCTCTTAAACACTATGTTGAGCCTACCAAATGCCTGCCAGCCACATTTAACCCGCCGTTCCACCTCCCGGGCGGTATTCCCCTCCATGGAAATCCTCTGCCCAAGATATATAAAGCTGTCCACAATCTCTAAATCCCTTCCTAGAACTGAAATTCTTCTGTCTTGGGCGAAGTTATTGAACATAACCTGACTCTTTTTCAGGTTTATTTTCAAGCCAAATGGTTCGCCAGCCCTTTGCAGTTCTTGTATGCGTCTTTGCAGATCCTCTGGGTCTTGTGAAATGAGAATAATATCATCTGCAAATCTAAGATGGTTTAAGTTTGCACCATTGATCTTTACACCATCCTGTTCCCAGTCCAGTTTACGGAATACTTCTTCAAGGCCAGCCGAGAAAAGAATAGGCGGTTTTTCGCCACGATCTATTACTCAAAAAATGTCAAAAATATCTGTTCTTATGTAAATAAAGAATTACTGGGTAAAAACAAAAACTGTTCCGGAAGTATTCTCTTCCCGTTTTCAAAACAAATCTAAAAATAAATTATATTAATTTCTATAAATTCTGATATATTTACTTCCTATATTTTCATTTTTTTTATTCTTTATTTAAATAAGAACAGATATGTTTGATGAGTTTTTTAGTTTTAGATCGTGGCGACAAATCCAAATAAAAAAAACTGTAATTTTGTTTTCACCGTTGCCGTGTTATGTAATAATAAAATCCAGAAATTCCACTTAACACTGATACAAAGAATATTTGTGACAGCAATTTTTTAGTGTATAGAGTGTAATTTCATACACTGAAAAATATGAAAGATTTAAAAACCTGTTGTGACATATGCCTAATTTATGATCTCATCCTATCTTTGCTGAACTTAGTGCTGTAACATTCAAAATTGTGAGAACGAAGCAATGATCTGTGTGGTTTTCAAATTTGAGGCATACATTAGTTTATTATTCATAATATTATTATACAATTATATATTATACATTATACAATTGTTACTTTGATTTTTAACAAGCTCGAAGGCCAAAACATGACGCATTTATGAAGGAAATTCTAAAAGGTTTTATTTATTCGAATAGATTGTATTAACAGGCTGGAACGACTATATTTCATGTTATATTTTGAGTGCGAGATAAAGATTATCAGATATGAGAGCCATATGTTCTAAATGGGTGTACAACCATTTCGAAAAGCGAAAAAAACATCGGCTAATTCCAAGATAAGGAAATGGCGGGGACGAAACATAAACTGGCCTTAAAATGCTGAAATTTTACATAATGTTGCAACAAGCTAATAATTTATTTTTCGGGATACGTTTATTCCGATTGTTTTTGAGTTCATATAAACTTATTTTTAAATAGTATTATTTGATTTTTTCAGGGTCAGGACCTCAAGATTCTTGACCTCAAGAATCCCGACTGTATGCTACTGACCGGAAATGCTACTGAAGATATTCAGTAAAATGTGGCAAGAAACAATGCGCACATGGCCGCCAAGAGTTAATAACACCAATACACAAGAAAAGAGATAGAAAAGACTTTCAAATTGAGCAGTTCTTTTAATTCTTGAATAAAACAATGTCAATGTCAATATCTGCCAAATGACCACCTCTTGCAGCTCCACAGACTTCTACACTTTTGTCAAAATTTTGGATGACATTTTGGTATAACCGTGGCTCTATCTCATCAATGACTCGTATAATTTCATCCTTTTTTCCTTGAAAACTACAACGTCCGAACAATCAGAGAAGCCCTTGAAATAGAAGACAGGGGTGAGCTAAATACGCGAAACGACGCTCGCAACATTCCAAAAGTATGGAAATCCCTTCTGAAAAAAGAAGAAACGCGGCAACGTGGCGGCGAGGTAGAAAAATCAATAAACGGACGCCCGACAGCGTTGCCGAGCGCCGCACATAGTTCCGAACTATCCCGATATAATCTGCGCAGTAGCCGGCCGGCTATAAAAGCGAGTTCAACGATCCGCACACGTGCACGTCAGTTGGACTCTTCTTGAAACTTGAAAATGCCAAATGCGATTTTGGTGAAACGTCCTGACTCTCCACAGAACCAACGGATCCACCCCTGGAATGATTTTGAAGCATTATCTACCATCCGTTAAAATATTAGATATATATATATATATATATATATATATATATATATATATATATATATATATATATATATATATATATATATATATATATATATATATATATATATATATATATATATCAGGTGTCCCATTAAGGATGGATCGCGGCCGTATCTTGAACACTATTTACCCCACAGCTTTGGGGGAAAAAAAATTGTACTAAAAATGATCATGAGAAATTCACCAAAAATATTTTTAAGCTTCTAAAACAACCGCAAGAGGGCGTGATGAGCTAAACATTTTTAAAAATCATTTGTTAACCGAGTAAGAAAAATTCAAGTGTTAATATCAAGTGTTTCAATCAAGTGTTAACCGAGTAAGAAAAATTCTCAGTTATAATTAGCAAACTGTCTCCTACAACTTTGTTTTATGACATTTTGTCGTAATTTCGCGAATAGAGGGGTGGGGGGGAGTTTTAAGTTTTGTTCAGTTTTTTTCAAATGGAATGGTACAGCTTTTATTACATGGCTAGAAAGGTAATTTAAAGAGGAATCATCCAGTGAAAACCCGAAATCGATATCTCTGACATGTCAAGAGATATTTCGATTTTTCTGAAAAAATCAGTTAGTTTTAATTTTTACCGTAATATTAAGTTAAAAATTGGTCTTAATATTTAGGTCGCAATCGCAACCGCAACAATTTTATTTAAAAAATAAAATTATCTATTCAGTATCAATCATCATAAATGTTCTAATCCTGACCTTGATAATATTTTCTAATTTAAGTACATAAGCGGAAAAAATTCCGCTTATGTAATTAAATTTTAAAATTTAACAATTGTGTTGTTAATATTTAACAAAAAACCGGCGATAGGAATGAAATACCTGAGAAGAGTAAGATGATTGACAAAGATGGATTGAATGTGAAACACACAGATAAGAGATTACCTACAAATTCAAAATCCACATTGCAGTACATAGAGCAAAGGCAGTTGAGTTGGTGGGGACATCTGCAGCGAATGAAAGAAACTAAACCAGAAAGACGAATATGGAAGACAAAAATACAAAGAATCAAGAAGAGGGGTACACCCAGAATGACGGGACAAAGTAATAGAAAACAAGAAGTTCATCATTGTGTTCGATGGATCGTAAACCTGATTGTAAATTAGGAATCTGCACAGCATCGTTTAGACTTTGGCGAAGAGTTTCATCGTCGTAATTCTTTCTTAACATCTTTATTGTATCAACAGCAGAAATTTCTGATGTTAGACAAAATTTAATGCAAATTCTTTTCGTTAAAATACACAGTGGGCTAGTGGAGAATATTAAAAGAATGGGGAATATTCAAAAAACAAGAATTTTTATCCCTGTTTTCTTGATATATCTGGTACCTGAATATAGGGCCTGGGTTTGACTCCGTACGGTTTCGGCCAGTAGTGCTGTTACGAACCACCGGATGGCGTGAGCTGCATTTCAATGCTGATTTCACCCGATTTGGCCGATTAATATGGTCAGAACCCTGGTTAATCCTTCGTACAACTCGAAGCTCGACTAATGACGGCTTAAGGCCGGAAACCGATCTCGGGAGATGCTTGTTGACGTTTGATGGCGACTGAAGGATTAAGAATTTTACGTGGAGCATAGGAAAAAAAATGTTTCCTTGTTTTTTACAAATTCTTTTCTAGATTCTAATTTCCTATATTTTTTTAGACAATTGCAAATGGCTGTAATTTATAACTAAACAAACGAACTGATATGAAACTTCTGTCAGGACAATCATACCAACTTAAAAAAAAACAAATGAGGATGTATCAAAACGTAAAGGGCCTGGAATTTTTAATAACTCAAAGCAAACTTTAATTGTTATTATTTATGAAAAGTTATTGTAATGAAAAAAAAATCCTAAGAAATTATTATAAAGCGTCCAGCAATTGTTTGACTTATGTTGGCTTCCAAGGTCATCACTTCCGCATCGCTTCCCATGGTGTTCACATCGTGTAAAACGAGACGGGTGTCATTGCCGAGTATTATTCACATGCATTTGAATCATCTTAATAGTTTTATTTTGTCATAATGGAGTTTTATCGAGAGAAAGCTGTGGCGCAAGCTATCGAAGTTGTATTTTGTTAGCCCGTCCTTAGATGTTGTTTTGAGAAGTTTTATATCAGTAAATGTGATTGTGTCTTTAATTTTTATTGGACAATATTTGACCCATTGTCTCTCCGGTAACCAAGCTGGATGAAGCCGGATGCTTCCAGTGGTATTTTTATTATAGAATAAAGTGGTATTGAAGAATTCAACGACCAATTTATGGCTTCGAACCAGACTAACCTTCCCCACTCCTAATGCGCTGGCTAATTGCCCTCTGTCTGGACCAGAAGCCAAGTTAAAAGGAGGAAGAAGAAGATTTAACATAACCTCAAAAAAATTGTAAATGTGTTAAATCACATGACCTTGGTGCCCAATTAACAACATAAAAGAAAACAAATGAAGATGTATCAATTCGTAAAGAGCCCGGAATTATCAATAATTCAAAGCAAACTTTAATTGTCAGTATTAAAAAAATATATTGTTGGAATTGTTGTGTGGAATATTGTGGAAGTGTTGGAAAAATATATTGTTGGAAGAAATCAAAACAAAAACAAACCTTTTTTGGGGGTTTCACTGTGTATTATGTTGTTAGCCCTAGGTAAGTTTGTCTTACGAGCTGGAAAATTTGGGTTAATGAGTGGGTTATTCTAGTTTAATATATTAAGTGGTTTGGGTGATGGGATCGGTAAATTCATTATCTTTAATAGGGATGATCTCTCGGTCCTGTTTATGGCAAGTTAGGGTTATAATTAGACAGTAAAAGAAAGTTGATGCCGGTTAGTTCACTGTACAAGAAATCCCCTTCCCTTAAGCTGTTTTTAATCTCGAGCAATTCGATACATAAAATAGTTTAGCCATTCAGTAGAAAATTACACGTTTTATGATTAATTTAACACAATTCAAAAGACAAATCGAAAACACTTCTACAGGACAGCGAAGTCTGAGATATCCTTTGATGTATGAGCATTTTTCCCGAAAGTATCGATTCCACGTACCTAGAAATACCTGGAAGAATTACTTGAGTTAAACGGTTTCAACAACAAGATTAGCACAATTTTCGATTAATTGCGCGGTTGACGCTTGATGAAACACAGTAACAATAACAATAATTAAAACACTTGGTATTTGTTTCTCAAATTCTCATATTCAAGATACTATTCGCGACCATTATCAAGAAGAGTTATGTTTAAACTAAACTAAAGTTTCAAAGTGCTGTCTAATGGAAGATGGTTTTTTGTTCAAATCGTTGAATTGATGACACTTTCAATAATTGGAGTATAGTCCGTTTCAAGATATTTCATTGCCCTTCGGAAAAATGTTAATTGCCCCAATAAATCTCAATGAAAATGTTCCTAGTTCCTTTAAAGACGCCAGAGATAGAGTGGTTTAACTTCTAAATAATTTTGGAAAAAATAAAATATTGATAAATTATGATTAAATTATTATTATTATTATGATTTAGCCTAAAGGCATTCGCACTACCTCTAAGGACCAGGCACAAGCCACACCCGGAACAAGACACTGTAGAACCGGCCCTAAGGTGAACATTGACTTATCCCAGATATCAACAAGATTAAGCTCTGTGGGGGCCCTTTCCATGTTTTCGCGCCACACAGTTGTAGTGGTGACGGTGGATGTCTTTGGTTTTCTATTGTTATCCAGAAACTTTCGAACGGTTCGAGCTGTTCCAAGCAATACAGCCTTCTGCATGGCTCTAAAAAGGTGATCGTTGAGGCCCAATAGTTTAATATTCCTTACCAAGTTCTTAGGGATGATTCCAGTGGATGACAATATGATAAGTATTGTTTCGACGCACTTCATATCCCATTGTTCTTGAAGCTCTTTATACTTTTTGATAATTTAATTGCAAAACATACCGAAAAAATTCTGTATAAAGAGCTTCAAGTATAAAACAGTTGAAGATAAGTCTAGGATATTTTACATGAAATATGTCAAGAATTTCCTGAAGAATCCAAAAATTAAATAATCTACAGGGTGTTGTATTTAAAATAAGAAAGTTGGTATTGGCCACTGTTACATGACACACCCTGTATAAAAAAAATTGTTGAAAAAAATGCGCATCTAAAAATACCAATCGACGTGTTCGAGCGTTTTTTCAAACACGCCCCCATTTATTTATTAACGAATTTATTCCATTTGGCTGAGACACACGGTATCTATAAATAATGTTTTTCTTGAAATTTTATCGATCATAACAATATCGGGCCTATATCTGCTCGGTAAGCACTGTTCGGTCCCAATACATTCTATAACTGTTGTCGTCCAAAACTGGTTGCGGATTGTAATTGTAGTATGGGACTTTTTCTGATTCCTTTAGCTGCAGTTTTATTGCCAGTTCTCGATGGCAGTTATTTTTTTATATTCTGTTGTTGTTATATTATGTTCCTTTATATCTTTTCTTCCCAGCTAAGCTGGATTTTAAATAAAGTGCGGGCCGTAGTCAAAACAATTTCGTCCTTCCAAAAATTTTCGGGCTATGCCAGTAGTATTAAGGATTACCGCCCTCTGCATTATTTTAAACAGATTTTCTTCTAGTCCCAGAAATTTCATGTTATTTTTCAGATTCTTTGGTATAATGCCGGTTGTTGAAATTATCAATGGCACAATATGGACCTGGTTCAATTTCCATATCCGTTTTATTTCTAACTTGAGGCCTGTATATTTTTGTACTTTTTCTTCAGCCGTCTTTTGAATGTTGTGTGTGTTTGGAACAGCTATATCGATTAGGAATGCTGTTTTCTTCTTTTTGTCCAGCAATATAATATTTGACCTATTACAGTGAACGGTTTTGTCGGTTATTATTGTTCGTTCGTATTATAACCTGAAATCGGCTGAATCTAGTACCGCCTCCGGGTTGTATTTATAATAAGGAACTCGCTCTGTTATAAGGTTATCATGACTTGCAAAGCTCCTGTTGGGCTATACTGGAAACCTTATTAGGACAGTGAAGATAGTCCGTCTGGGAGAGTCTACCACATGCCCTACAATATGTTGGATAGTCTCAGACTTTTCGTGGCATTTCCTACACGTGTCATTTGATACACGTGCATCCTTAATGATATATTTTTGGTAGTTTTTAGTGTACATGACCTGATCCTGAATTGCACACATAAAGCCTTCAGTCTCTGGAAAAAGACCTCCCCATATCAACCAAGCGTTCGACGCACTCTTGTCGACTTCATGACGGTCAAGATCAGTGGGGTATTTACCATATAGAGACATATTATTCCACTCTTGTATAATTGTTCCAGTTGTCTGAATACTCTCATTTTGTTGTTCCATTTGTTTAAGATTCAGAGGCGTATACTAATCATCAGCTAAAGACACGCTGGCATATAGCGGGCATTCGATCATTCTTTGATGGAAATATGTTCTTAAACTGGATATTTGTTTTTCGTGTAAGTTACATATATTTATAATTCCTCTCCCTCTTCCTAAAGTAAGTTGGTTTTTACTACTGTGGGGGTGGTGTTTCCTATATTTCGTTAGTGTAGTTCTAATTATTCGTTGTAGCCATTCGATATCTGTGTTTGACCAAGATATAATTCCAAATGAATATATCAAAACTGGTATAGCAAAAGTGTTTATAGTTTTAACTATATTTCTATTGTCTAGGTCAAACCTGCATATGCCTTCATGTCTGGACGTGAATTCTTTAGTTAATGTTTCCTTAATGAGTTTATGCTCAACTCTCTTAGACTGTTGTATTCCCAGATATTTATATACTTCGACCTCCTGCATTGGCTCTATATATTCTTGTTCTGTAGTAACAAAACCCTGTCATCTCTAACTTAGATCCCCTCTTTATGCTAATGGTTCTGCATTTATCTATCTCTGAATGAGTTGTTGCAATTTCGCTGGCGATGATGCATACAATTTTAAATCATCCATTTAGAGCAGGTGTGATACAATTTGGTTTTGGAATTTGTATCCGATTTGCGTCCTTTTAATCAGATTGGAGAGTGGATTTAGTGCCAGGCAAAACCACAGAGGGCTCAACGAATCCCCGTTAAATATGCCGCTTGTCAATCTGATTTCCTCAGTCCTGATCGTACTTCCATTTTGCGATAAATGTTATTATTATTATTGCTATTAGTATTATTATTATTATGTATGACTAAAACATTGTTTATTGGTTTCTGTATTTTAAATTTACTAGTACAATACAAATAAATTAATTAATTGATTAATCTATTAATTCAATAAAAATTATAACTTAAAATTAATTATACATTTAATTCGGTTTCGCTCTCACTGCAACTTTAATCTACATTAATAATAAGTCGTTCTATATTATTAGTAAATGATACATAGTAATCTTCTATTTTAATAACGTGGTTAATCGAATTTATCCAACTTTCTTTGAAAATACCATCTATAACCTTCTTAATTAATGTTGAAGCACTTGCACTTAGAGTCGGAGAAATGTTTTCTGTTCTAACATTGATTTTTACCGGATCCCACATATGCTCAATTGGATTAAAACACAGTAACACGGGGGAATGCGTAAAACCATATCTCCCATATCGGCAACAATGGTATCACATGCATAATCCTTTTTAATATTAAATGTCCTTAACATTGCTAGAAGATCACATTTTTATATGTATTTTCGAAGTATATATCGTGGTTTAACATATAGTTCTAAATTTCCAATTTAGTGTTATTTGCACTAGGAACTATATTGTTTTGGCAGTTATGAGAACTAGCATTGTCCATTACAATTACGCTTTTCTTAAGCACATTCCGCAAAAGGCTATTTAGAAACCAATCTTCAAAAAGTTCTGCTGTGGTATCGTCAACAACCGCAAACAATTTAGAACCCATCCATCCTCGGAACCAGCATGTATAATTGTAATTATTTTTTACTTGTTCGCTACGGCTTTGGTTTGGCATTTTCTTGATGTGTCTACCCATTCTTTTGCTGGCGTCTCATGTGTATCAAACCATGTTTTATCAAGGTAGATAAGGGGACGATTTTCTAATTTGTATTTCTTAATAGAGTTTAAGTAATTAAACCGTCATCATCGGAATCGTTGTAATTCCATTAATATTTGTCTTTTATTAATGGTCCGATATGCAAAACCCATTTGAGATAATATTCTCCGGAGGCTAGTTCTGCTGCAAAGAATGTTGGTTTCACCTTTTCTTAGTCACTGTTACAATTAATGCAATGCAGGCACAGTTTGCTCTTCATACATAGTATACATGTGGTATCGTCAACAACCGCAAACAATTTAGAACCCATCCATCCTCGGAACCAGCATGTAAAATTGTAATTATTTTTTCCTTGTTCGCTACGGCTTTGGTTTGCCATTTTCTTGATGTATCTACCCATTCTTTTGCTGGCGTCTCATGTGTATCAAACCATGTTCTATCAAGGTAGATAAGGGGACGATTTTCTAATTTGTATTTTTTTATAGAGTTTAAGTAATTAAACCGTCATCATCGGAATCGTTGTAATTCCATTAATATTTGTCTTTTATTAATGGTCCGATATGCAAAACCCATTTGAGATAATATTCTCCGGAGGCTAGTTCTGCAGCAAAGAATGTTGGTTTCACCTTTTCTTAGTCACTGTTGCAATTAATGCAATGCAGGCACAGTTTGCTCTTCATACATAGTATACATTTTGCTTCGAATTAAGTCTTTGTCACTTTCGTCAACACATTTCCTTTTACCAGAACCACTACCGACGTTTCTACAACGGCTTCATTTACATTAAGCCCCCTATGCAATAAAGAAACATACACATTTTTAACAATTTGCTTAGCATCGGGCTATAAATGTTTTCTTTTAAAATTAGCACTACCGGAGGCACAATGATCAGTATCTTGACTGCAATGTTTCAGAAAAGAATGCAAACTAAACTAAAATATGTATAAACTATTAAAACAGACATAAAAATAATTTTATCTTTTTGCATGTTATTTTATTAGGCCCGGTCCTGTTAACGTTTCTTACAACTTTGCCTGGTTTCGTTACGGCAGAGGTTGTTAAGAGTTTATTACAGCCTATCGGTCATCGCTATATTAAATTAAAAAAATCAACTCCCAGTGGAAACACTGGACCTATAAGCATATAAGCAACCATGACCCGTGCATATAATAACAATGATACGCCAGGTGATAACCAATCCACCCGTCCACAGGACCTGGACCTTCACTTTCACGATCTCAAAAAAATTCAAAGCTGTCCGGCATATTTCCACATAAAACATCTACATATATTGGCATCGTCAACATCAACACGCTGATCCAACTAGGAAAACTTCACCATCTAACTTCAAAACTTGACAGGCAAAAGATACTTGTGCCTGTCCTACCAGAAACACGCATCACGGATGAAGACACGGTGGACTACGGGAACTATGGCATATTAAAAACCGGACGATCGTCAAAAATTAAAAAAATCGAACAAGGGTAAAAAATCAGACAATAATCCCAATAATATTTTCACAGGTATCTATCCTACTAAACGCATACATCCGAAGAAATTTCTTCTAAACATTTACCACTATCAATTCCAGCATTTTTTTTATCATTATCATTTGCGATACATTTTTCAACTATTAAAAGAAAAATAACTGTGACAGTATAACGCCCTATCTATAAAAAAACATCTCCCGATTAAACCGCTTTTATTACCGGGAACAGGCAAAATGCGACACTCGTAACCATCGTTTTAGATCGCGGGCAATATAGTCTTGGACTTTAGAAAATTTTAATTTACCACCAGGCACATCATCTTCTCAATTTTTTTATTGAAACCTTCGGTGTAAAACACTAAACCCAAAGACTCAACAATTAGGGTTCTCGTATAAATTGAACATAGTTTAGTTTTAGAATTAGATTAAATCATCTCCTGATGATGCTAACATGGTTAGCGAAACCTGCGTTGAGAACTTTAAAAAAAGTTATTAGGTGTTTAGTGGTAAATCTCTTTGAGTTTAGTACATCAGCTTCTGTTAATTCAATTTTGAAAATGTACTTTTAACATTACTTTAGATAATAGAATGAAATTGTTTGTAGGCCTCCTACCCGTGCTCTTCTCTAGCGATATTTTTTCATACCTTCTGAGAAAAAAGGCTAATTAATATGAAAAATAAAAGTTGATTAGAATTTGGAATGTTTACCCGTGAAACCAAAGAGAGAGAAACAGGTGGTGGAAAAGAAGGGAGCCCTAAGCCGATGATGGACAACAGGAGGTTGAACAGGAGAAAAAAAGTCACTCGAACTCTAAATATCAAGCAGTATACTTGAAAACACACTGCATTTTCAATAAAACATATAAAAAAGTATTTTTATGATTCAGCAATGATAAATTATCTGAGAGTATTTAAAATATAGTAAATAATATGGTAAAATATGAATAATGTTAACAATAACACAAGGTCAAAAGTTAAATTCATGGCTGACATCTCAGAGCTCTTCGAAATTAAAACTGGAGTGAGATAAGGGGATGGACTCTCGCCACTCTTATTTAACTGTGTTCTAGAAAAAGTAATACAGGAGTGGCGTGAAAAAAAGTCGGCTCTGAATATTGACCAGCCCATTAAACTGGGGAGAACCATCATCAAAATTGATTGTCTGGCATTTGCTGATGATCTAGCAATTTTAGCTCAAGATGTATTAACGGCACAGAAACAGATTGAAATCCTAAAAGAAACAGCAGAAAAGGTAGGTCTTCAAATTTCCTTTGAAAAGACACAATACATGACCTGCAACAGACTAAGAACACCATTTCTAAAAACAAAATATGGTAACATCAGACGAGTCTCTCAATTCAAATATTTGGGTGAAATAATGATGGAAAATGGGTTGGAAAAAGCGGCCAATAAGGGTAGATGTCAAAAAATGGAAACTGCATTGAGACTTACACAAAATATTTACAACAAAAAATGCCTATCTAAAAACACAAAACTCAGACATTACAACACAGTTATTAAGCCAGAATGTCTATATGCTGCAGAAACGCTCATTTTGAATAGAAAGCGGGATATCGAGGACATTGAAAAGAAGGAAAGAACAATCATAAGAAAAATCATAGGTCCCAAACAAATAAACAGCTCAACATACCGACTTCGAGAAAACCAAGAAATCAAACAATACATAGATATACATAGTGATTTGAGAAAAAGAAGACTTAAGTTTTACGGACACATAAAACGAATGAATCCGAGTAGGCTAACTAGACAAATAGTCGAATTTTATGAAAATAGGAGTACAGCTAAAGTAGAAATAATTAAATGGATTACTGCAATTAAAGAGGACCTAAGATCAGCAAATATTACACAAAGTGAAATTCGGGATAGAGACTGTTTCAGACACAAGGTTAACGTTTGGAAGGTTGGCCGGAGAGAAAAATGTAGGAAGACTGGAACAACTTGGTCTGACGAAAGGAAAAAAGCTCATAGCGAAAGAATGAAATTAGTATGGGCACAAAGAAAGGCTAACAACAACAAGCGCCGCTAATTGTACTTCGCGTGGTCCACCAGGACCCATACGTGAATAATAATAAAATTTGAATAATAAAAGTAGATTATAATTTAAAATTTTTACCCGTGAAACCAAAGAGAGAGAAACAGGTGGTGGAAAAGAAGGGAGCCCTAAGCCGATGATGGACAACAGGAGGTTGAAGAAGAGAAAAAAAAGTCACTCGAACTCTAAATATCAATCAGTATACTTGAAAACACACTGCATTTTCAATAAA
Source organism: Cosmopolites sordidus (assembly GCA_031761425.1). Lineage (NCBI taxonomy): Eukaryota > Metazoa > Arthropoda > Insecta > Coleoptera > Curculionidae > Cosmopolites > Cosmopolites sordidus. Next base: position 1,087,692 of record JARFXV010000391.1, on the reverse strand, counting down.
ACATATAAAAATATATTTTTATGATCCAGCAATGATAAATTATCTGAGAGTATTTAAAATATAGACGAAATATAGAGTCTATATTTCCGCGTTCGAAACTTTCTCAATTTTGAAAGTTTGCCATTAATAATCCGGAAATCTGTGAGAAAAGCCTGGCCCTTATATTAGGGGCTCACGAAGTCCCGGTATAAAACTTTCTGATACGTTCCAAAGCCTTTTTGCGATCCTTCTATTTCGAGTATAAACAATATAAAATATCATTTTAAACGGTTGATATTAATTGGATCTTTTTGTTACATAAGAAAATCATTTTTTACTTGAGAAAATATTTTTATTATTTAATTGTGTAACTTTAATTGTGTAAAAATTTATATTAGTAATTTAGTAAACTTTAAATGTGTAAACTGAATTAAATTTATGGATATCCAGCGTGAAGAAAATCAAATTCCGGTAATAACCAAAATAGTAGAGATTATAAATCTAAGAGCAATAGCAGGAAAGAAAATACTTCTATTTATTTTTCTTCTTTTGGGTTTTTTGGACAATACTTTTTGGTTGCCTTTGACGTTTCGTATCATTTACCTCAAAATTTAATAAAAAAATAAATAAATTAATTAATTCGTGATTTAATTCATGACGAGATCGGGAAAATTTAGCCTTATCCGAGATTTTAATGTTTAGAAATGGATTTTCTCGCTGTAAAAATTCATTTAAATGACTTTTTCCCAGAGTTGGAAGCGCAGAATAAAAGAATCGGAAAATACAGTCAATATTTTCATTCAAAATGTATAAAGCTTTTCTCGTGATTTTACGTTGGGGAGCAGCGGAGCACTTTCCTTCTATTTTTGTTGTATAGATTTAAAAACAAAGTAAATTGTTGTTTTCTTTGATTATATAAAAATGACAATTGTATATATACATTATTATTATTCACGTATGGACCCTGGTGGACCACGCGAAGTACCGTTAGAGGCACTTGTTTTTGTTAGCCTTCCTTTGCGCCCATACTAATTTCATTCTTTCGCTATGAGCTTTTTTCCTTTCGTCAGACCAAGTTGTTCCAGTCTTCCTACATTTTTCTCTCTGGCTAACCTTCCAAACATTAACCTTGTGTCTGAAACAGCCTCTATCCTGAATTTCACTTTGTGTAATATTTGCTGATCTTAGGTAGCAATTGTCCATTTGCAACAATCCATCTAATTATTTCTACTTTAGCTCTACTCCTATTTTCATAAAATTCGACTATTTGTCTAGTTAGCCTACTCGGATTCATCCGTTTTATGTGTCCGTAAAACTTAAGTCTTCTTTTTCTCGCTATGTATATCTGTGTATTATTTGATTTCTTGATTTTCTCGAAGTCGGTATGTTGTGCTATTTATTTGTTTGGGGCCTAGGATTTTTCTTATGATTTTTCTTTCCTTCTTTTCAATGTCCTCGATGTCCCGCTTTCTATTCAAAATGAGCGTTTCTGCAGCATATAGACATTCTGGCTTAATAACTGTGTTGCAATGTCTCAGTTTTGTGTTTTTAGATATACATTTTTTGTTGAAAATATTTTGCGTAAGTCTCAATGCAGTTTCCATTTTTTGACATCTACCCTTATTGGCCGCTTTTTCCAACCCATTTTCCATCATTATTTCACCCAAATATTTGAATTGAGAGACTCGTCTGATGTTACCATATTTTGTTTTTAGAAATGATATGCTTAGTCTGTTGCAGGTCATGTATTGTGTCTTTTCAAAGGAAATTTGGAGTCCTACTTTTCTGCTGTTTCTTTTAGGATTTCAATCTGTTTCTATGCCGTTAATACATCTTGAGCTAAAATTGCTAGATCATCAGCAAATGCCAGACAATCAATTTTGATGTTGGTTCTCCCCAGTTTAATAGGTTGGTCAATATTCAGGGCCGACTTTTTTCCACGCCACTCCTGTATTACTTTTTCTAGAACACAGTTAAATAAGAGTGGCGAGAGTCCATCCCCTTGCCTCACTCCAGTTTTAATTTCGAAGGGCTCTGAGATGTCACCCATGAATTTAACTTTTGACCTTGTGTTAGTTAACGTTGCTTTAATAATTGCCAGCGTTTTCAGATCTAGTCCTTGTTCTTTCAAGATTCGGAATAAAGATTCGCGGTCAATAGAATCATATGCTTTTTTGAAATCCACAAATGTACAGACGAGATTTTTATTGTACAGTTTTTGATGTCTTAGAATCAACTTTAGATTCAGGATCTGTTCAGGGCAGGATTTGCCCGGATATATATATATATATATATATATATATATATATATATATATATATATATATATATATATACAGTGTAATTTTTAAAACCTGACATGTATGGTGTATAAAATAATGTTTTAATTCAATTGCTAAGATGAATCAATTATTTAATCAAAAAGAGGAAGTTGAATTAATTTTTCTTCATGTTGGTGGCTTAAATGTACGCGCTTCATTATCAATGAATATTAACTGTATTAATTATATTATTAATTTTTTTTTAATTTTATACCCAGTCAGGTGTTCGCCTGACTGGATACAAACCTCGTACAAACCTCGTTTTGCTATGTGACAAGTCCTTGCAACCAGTAAGGTTAGCTATCATAAGATCGGCGAAGAGTGTTCTAAGCAGATGCAGCGATCCGAGGATGACAGACTTCTGCATTGCCTCAGCCAATGCTTCAGCAGATGTACGGCAAGATGGAATTTTTCGCAATTGAGTCAGCACAGTATCTCACATTCCGCCGAGAACGTCTATTATCAACACAACCATATGCATGGTGTACTCTAGGTAGAGTTACTTCAGTTCGTAAAAGAGATCCTGATACTTGAGTCGTTTTTGTTCCTCCTTGATAGTAATATTTGTTTCCGCTGGCGAGGAAAACTCACAAACATCATTTCCGGGTCCTTATCAAGGAGAACAATATCAGGTTTGTTAGCCTGTATTTGTCTAATAGTCGACAACGAAACGAGAAATTTCAGTAAATCCAACAACTCCCATTCTCGACAACAGATTCTACCTCTTCTGGGACAAAGTGCAGCACTGGTGTCTGGTTTATCTTATACAAGTACCTTAGATGAAAGTACAGTTCTCGCAGAGCAGCATTATGGCTATAGATATATGCGGAGATCGCATACGCACTACATCCAAATAACAAGTACATGAGTGTCTCTGGTGCTCGATGGCAGGCCCTATAGTTTACATCAGGAACCTCCATACCCATAATCTCTCTCCGATAGACTAATATGTTTATTACACCATTCTAACAGGCTAATATAAATCCTTCCGTCTCTGACTTAAAACCGGCTGACTTGAGAAAAGCAAAGGTGAGTCTCTTCGACAATCCCTGATCCTCTACATTTCTTTAAAAAAACCCATACAGTAGCTTACTGGTATGTTTCTGCAATAGTAGTTTGGTCTCCGTAGCTTTTATCTGGGCTGCTCGGCGACTTGATTGCAAATCAGCAATCTGGTTGATTACATCTCTGTTTCTGTGCCATAAATCGATATGAACACTCAGTTCATGGGCGGCTCTTTCTGCTGCTTTAAACAAAAATGCACCCTTTCATGTTCGTGAACAAGTCTAAGTAATGGGTCTGATGTTTTACTGATAGAACAAGCCAAATTCAGAACAATCCGGTTATACATAAACTCGAGACTCAAGAGGCCCCTACCTCCATGACACTGTGGCAGGTATATCTGAGGGACGAATGATTTTGAATGCAAACTGCGCTGCATGTTTAACATCTTTCGGGAATCCCTGTCCAGCTGCTTTAACTCATCCACTCTCCACCTTGCAACTCCAAAAGAATACAATAGTATAGGTAGGGCAGGCAGATTAGTGGCCAATATTTTATTCCTGCCAGACAGTTGAGAGGACCAAATCTGTCTCAACACTCTCCTATATCTGTCTCGGAGTACCCGCTTTACCTAAGCCTCATCGTGTAGGTGACGTTGGTGAATACCCAGATAGGTATAAGTTTCCCCGATATCCAAATGGTGAAACACACTGCCATCGGTTAACATCATATTCTCAGAGACCCTCTCAGCTCGTCCTCTTTTTAAATGGATCACGGCGCATTTCTCCACCCCAAAGGTCATACCGATATCTCGCGAACATTCCTGGACCATTTGCAATGCTAAATGTAAGTGCAGTTTATTGGCAGCATAAAGTTTGAGATCATTCATATAAAAAAGATGAGTGACGTTATGTATTCGATGGTTAGGAGGCCCACAATTATACCCAGGTAGCTTATGCAGACGCACAGATAAGGGCAAAAGCGTGATAGAGAAATGCCACTAGCTTTGTTTCGCTCCTTAGGTGTTATAACAAAACAGGATTTCCACAGCGGCAACAGGCGGTCAATGCATTTTATAATCGGCTCTGGTACCCTCAAACTTTGGAACATGTGAATAATAAGCTCATGAGATATTGTATCAAATGCCTTACAGTAGTCTATCCATGCGATGGATAGACTACGTTTATACTGAACCGCATCTTGTGTGATACAAGGTCAATAAGCAAACTCTCTTTACAACCTGCTATACCTTTCTTTCCACCACGTTGTTCATTTATCTGCTGAACTATATTAATAATTCTCGTATACAAAATACGAGTAAATATCTTGTAGCAGGTATTTAGACAAGTGATCGTGCGATAGTTTTTGGGGTCAGACAAATCACCTTTTTTGGGAATGAGCACTGTACGTCCCTCGACAAACCAGTCAGGCATTGACTGAATCCCACTCATTCATGAATCAAAAACACTGGCCAGTCGCCTGTAAGTACAAGTGAGTTTCTTCCACCAAAAGTTGTTAATACGATCTGAACCTGGGGCAGCAAAGCTTTTCTTCTGGACTTTCTGGACTCTTCTGGACCGATTGCCAAAAATACTGCATTAGGTCGAGCAAACCTTCCAACAAAATTACGGATCTCCTCTATTGCTGGATTGTTCTTACTGATGTTATATTATTAATTATTATTAATGTTTTAATTATTATGATTAATTATATATTATATTGTTATTAATTAATTATAATTATTAAGTAAGTAATTACCATTTAAACGCGCAGAATTAAAACACCAACATGAAGAAAAATTAATTATTATTTTGGATTAAATTACTTTTTCTTTTTGATTAAATAATTAATTCATCTTAGCAACCGAATTCAAACGTTATTTGTATACATATTCAAATACAACAGCTTTCAAATAACGCAATGTCGGCACAATAATGATGACTCAAACAAAACAGTTTTTGTTTAATTTCCAAGGCCTACTATTGCTATGTGACCTTCTTTTAGTTCCTGCCGACTGCAGATTATTTTAGTTGTTTTTGCTAATTGTTCTATAACGGCTATTCCAATAAAGAAATGTGACATAACATTTTTTATTTCGAATTTTAAGATTTGTCGAATTATGTTAAAAAAATACGGTGTTACCTTTAAAAAAATATTGTTTTAGTAGTGTTGGTGAAATTTGGCAATATCCGAAAGCATTGTTTGTAAATTTTTCTAAAACCATTGTATAACTGGCTTAGTGAATTCAATCCGGGCCGTCATTCGCGGACAGACGAATTGAAAGAAGATCATCCAAACTCGGTTGTTATGCCGGAAAACATCGATACTCGTTATGTGACATACAAGATCGTTATGTGACATACAAGATCGTTATGTGACATACAAGATCGTTATGTGACATACAAGATCGTTATGTGACATACCGTGAGATTGAGGCATCCTTGGGCATTAGTATGACAGTCATACACAAGATACATAAACATTTAGCCGTGAAAAGGATTTGGAAGCGTTAGATTCCGTAAAATTTGACAAATCGCTCAAAAAAAAGCTTATATCGATTGGTGTAAGGAAATGTTCAAAACATACAATCGTGGTGCGTCATAAACCGTGTATAACATCTACACAGGTACATCTACACGTGTTATTAAAATGGAAAATTTCAAATGGCCACCGATACATTTTTCTTCTCAGTAAATAGGTCCTGTGAAGACCATAAATTCGATAGGTTAGTTTTTTTTGGCTTACCCTAAGGTACATAAACATATATAATTACATTTTTTTTTGCTTTTATTAATTCTTGACAGAAACACCCACGTTCAGAAATACCCAAATTTCAAAATAAAGTTAATTGAGGCAGCCGATACTTGATGGAAATTCATTTTAAATAAATAAAGAAAGATTAATATCTAAAAATTTCCACCGTATTTAAAATTGTATGTATGATAATTGTTTCGACATACAGTGCCTTTTTCAAATACAAACTATACTAAACTAACTATACCAAACTATACTAAACTAACTATACCAAACTATACTAAACTAACTATACCAAACTATACTAAACTCAGTTTAGTATAGTTTGGTATATGTATTTTAAAAAGGCACTGTGTGTCGAAACAATTGTCATACATACAATTTTAAATATTGCGGAAATTTTTAGATATTAATCTTTATTTATAGAAAATTTTATTTTTAAAACTTGAAATCTACTTTAAAAATACACAAAAAAAAACTACTTTGTAAGAAAGTCTGTAATATGGGTTTGCTTTTGTCGATTTACAAGAATATATTGTTGTAACTACATTTCTATTTCAAGCGCTGCGCTCAAAATGCCCTGTTCTGTAGTTATTCTACTTTCTAAAAATCGTTTTACGTTTTTTATCCCTGATATGGCATCATGAAAAGTTGGGAGCATTTCTTCTAACGGTACTTCTTCATCTTTTACATCACTCTCAAACTGTTCAGCTCCACCAATATGCGCCGTAATCTCCTGGTCAGTAGGCATACTGATTGTCAAAGTCGTTATTCACACCAACAAAAGCATCTAGTATAGTAGAATTTAATTTTTCCAAGTTAAAATTATTATTAGTAAGCCAGACACTTAAAGGCAGATTGTCCTCTTCCTCCTTACCTTGATTAATAAGCCATTGGGTGAAAGGCAAGTCATCATCCTTATCGTACTCGCAAAGGGAGAGCCATGCCTTTCTTAATTGTTTTATGAGAAATCTGTTGCCAAGGTTTAGAAACAATTTCAATAGCATCGAGTCTTTTTCAATATTGCCGTTGATGTGCTATTTTCAATGCACTTGAAAATAGCAGTTTAATGTTTTTTAGTTTCGTAAGATGCGGATAATTTATAATTTGTTTTACGGGTACTGACAGACAATTAAATCAATTCCTAACTTATATAAACTCTTTACATAAGAACATTCATTTTACAGTTGAAGAACAAAACAACAGTATTAACTTTTTAGATTTAACAGTTACAAGAAAAGAGAATAAACATGATTTTGCAATTTATCATAAGCCATCTCACACAGATTTAGTTATACATAACAAGTCTTGTCATCCTTATTCTCAAAAAATGGCAGCATTTAATTCATTCATACACAGATTAATAAATACCCCAATGTCAATAGATAACTATAACAAAGAATTGAATCTCATCAAACAGATCGCAGTGAATAATGGTTAAGACCCAAACATTATAAATAAAATAATTAATAAAAAAATGTTATAATAATACCATTAATTTAATATATCCTGTCAATAAAGTCAAGAACACCGCATACAAAACAATTACATATACAGGAAAAGTCATCAAATTAATTTCTAAACATTTGTCAAAAACAAGCGATATAAATATTACATTCAGAACAAACCATAGCCTTGGACGCTTAAAAAAAACAATAAAAGTCAAACAAATAAACTTCATAAATCAGGAGTTTATTTAATTGAGTGCGGTTCTTGCCCAAAAGTCTATGTTGGACAAACAGGAAGATCCTTTTCCACCATGGTTAATGAACATAAAAGAAGTTATATTAAAGAACAGAATAATTCTCATTATGCCAATCACTTAATGTTAGAAAATCACACTTTCAACGATAATTTCAAAATGTTGCATAACGAAAATAAATCTAAAAAACTAAATCTTTTAGAGAGCCTAGACATTAATAAAAGAAAAAATTTGGGTATTTTACTTAATGAAAAGGTAGACTTGAATGGTTCACCCTTGTTAAACTTATATTACTCTAGACATTGAGACGCGGGACTCCCACTATCATCATTTATGGTTTTATTAGATTAGTTTAGGTATTAACTGTTTTTCTTACTGTTACTTTAATTTAGTGTGTATTTGAAAAAGACACTGTGTATCGAAACAATTGTCATACGTACAAGTTTTAAACATAGTGGAAATTTAGATATTAATCTTGGTTTTTTATTTAAAATTAATTTCCATCAAGTATCGACTACCTCAGTTAAATATAAGAACGGTTATTCTTTCCTTCTATAGTTTTCACCCTTAAAGGTCATTGTGTGATCTGGAGCAAGTTTGTAAAAAACCCAAGTTCATTGGCGCTAAAAATACGCTGATGCCATAGTTTCTAAGATGTGGAACTAATCTTGATTTACCCCAATCCATCGCATTTTTCAGGTTTACACTCGAAGCTTCTCCATGAATTTTATTAGAGCTTATATTGTACCGCTTTTTGAATATATGGAACCAATCCGAATCGCAAGAAATTCCGGCAACATTAAACATTTTCGCAAATTCTTCAGCCTTTGCCTGAAGAATAGGCCTAGTAATTGTAGTATTCATGCTTTTTTGATAAGTAAACCATTGAAGTAATGCTTCCTCGATGTTTTTTGAGCAGGTTTGAGAATTGTTTTACCTTGTTTCGAAATTCCGAGGAATTACAATATTACAATAATTCATGGACATTTTTGGACATTTTTGTCTTGTTCAAAGCCATACATTTGCAGATATCCACTTTCTATCTTTTAAATTATCGAAGTGTTTTTACTTATTGTTAAAGCCTTCCGAAACATTTTAGTGGAACTAACTTCAGTTGAGGAGCAACATTAGCTGTGGTGTCTAAGGCGTCAGCCTTACGTTACGCAGTTAATGTGGAGCGGGTTCGAATCTCGTACCAGGCAAAACAAATTTTCTAAAATTCTTGTGAATGTTTCTAGGTAAGAGTGTAAAATTTGACAAAGAATTACACCTCAGTCACGCCAGTTCGAGGCTGGGTAAGGCCGGATGCCCTCTGAGAGGTTTTCTACGTTGGTCACTCGCCAGTCGGTAGATTTCTCGAGATACTTTCAGCTAAGCACAAAACCAAGGGTTGATAGCCCGAGGGGGGTGCTGACCGGGGTTTTCGGTAGCTGATGACCGTGGTTCGGAACCCACGTTAAGCTGTAGGTCCAGTCGCTAAATAGCCTTCTCAGTTGCTGATGCGTATCTAACCCCAAAACTTTACTTTAACTTCAGTTGATTTATCCATGCTTAAAACACAATCCGTTTATAAATCTGCTTAGAACAGCACCACTTTACTATACGACACCAACAAGAAAACTAAAGTTGCGAAACAAAATTATATGGAATAGGTCATTTAATACAAATACATAACTTAATACAAATACATTAACTAAATAAATAATTATTGTCTGAATGATAGTGGCGTGTTCATATATTTTTATTTGGGTTTTTCGCCACGATCCAAAATTCAAAAATATATCATAAATATCTGTTCTTATGTAAATAAAGAATCACTGTGTAAAAAACAAGAAAACGAACGGAGACAAATTTATCACTGATTCTTTTTCTGTAATAAATTTGCCTAACGAACATAATTTTAAAAAATTCCAAAAAAAAATCTAAAATAAATACAAACTTTTGAACGTTAACGTTTCGGGATGTCTTCCCGTTTTCAAACGAATCTAAAAAAAGTAGTATTATATATATATATATATATATATATATATATATATATATATATATATATATATATATATATATATATATATATATATATATATATATATATATATATATATATATATATATATATATATATATATATTTATATATATATATATATATATATATATATATATATATATATATATATATATATATATATATATATATTATATGTATATATGTCAATGATATTTACATTGACATACTACCAAAAAAAAATATATAGGTGTGTGATTTTTGTATATTGAAATACTTAAACGTTTTTAATTGTATTCTTTAGAATCGGGAACCATATTGAATTTAAATCTACCGAAGGCATAACAATATAGTTATTTTTATTTAAATTAATTATAACGGCTTCTTTTAATCTTCTATATTTTGTTACCGGTTCTTCTGATACCGATTTGGAATTATTTCAAATGATTTTGTCCTGATTTCCATGCGCATTGACAAATTCTAGATTTATTAAAATCGCACTTTGTAAGAGGGTTTTTTAAAGGTGCTCTTTTATTGTAACATCTAACGGTCTAGATGTCTCACCTATGTAAAATTTGCTACATTCACAGGGAATTTTATAAACCACATTTTTGGTATTCTGCTGTGTATTATTTGGTTTGGTTTTTGTTAATATAGATGCAAGAGTATTTTGAAAACGGGAGGAGAAGACTTCCCGAATCGTTCAAACGTTTTTATTTATTTAAGAAAATTTTGACTTTTTTTTTAAATTTTGTTCGGTAAGCAAATTTATAACAGAAAAAGAATCACTGAGAAATTTGTTTTCGTTTGGTTTTTTGTTTTTTACCCAATGATTCTTTATTGACATAAGCACAGATATTTTTGATATTTTTTTTAGTTTTAGATCGTGGAAAAAAAACCTAAAAAAAGAAAAAATCTAAGTAAATAATGCTGGACCTAATCGTAAAAAAAGCTGCGGTAGCGTTTGTCAGTTGATCCAAAAACGACTTCCAGTCTTTTGCTTTGATTTCTGACCGTTCTACCGCACAATACATGTTACCTAAATAAAAAGAAAATTGATTCAAAATAAAAAGTACCGCAGAAAAGTACGCAGACCAGGAAATTTGGTACTTTCTATCAGAAGTACTTAATAACGGGAGTATGTTATAAAAACGAATTATCTATTGAATGGTTCATAACAATTGCAAAAACTTGGTGATTCGGTACATTATATCCGTATAAACGTAATAAAGGGTACGTTATAAGTGAGCTTTACTGTACTTATCAGTACTTAAAAAACTCATCTGCGATTTACGAAATTAGTTGTCAAGACTGTGATCGAAGGTATATTGGGCAAACAACAAGATCCATATTGCCAAGATATAAAGAACATATTGCCTACATTAGATATGGGAGAAATGAAAAATCTTGTGTTGCCCAACATGCAATCGAACATGACCATAGTATAGATATTAGTAATTTAAGACTAATTAAAAGTGTTAATAATAATAAGGCTTTGGATGCATATGAAAGCATTCAAATAGAAAAATGTAAGAAAATCATGAACCGAGATAAAGGACCGATTCCTTTCAGTCAACTTTTTCAATTATTAATGTAAGGCTTAGTACATTTCACGGTTCATGATTTTTACACGCTTCGTTAGGTATGTTTTTCATATAAATAGAACCTAGTAAGACTGTGATCGAAGGTATATTGGGCAAACAAAAAGATCCATATTGACAAGATATAAAGAACATATTGCCTACATTAGATATGGGAGAAATGAAAAATCTTGTGTTGCCCAACATGCAATCGAACATGACCACAGTATAGATATTAGTAATTTAAGACTAATTAAAAGTGTTAATAATAATAAGGCTTTGGATGCATATGAAAGCATTCAAATAGAAAAATGTAAGAAAATCATGAACCGAGATAAAGGACCGATTTCTTTTTTTCCGTTTTTCATATAAATAGAACATAGTTTAGTTTTAGAATTAGATTAAATCATCTCCTGATGATGCTAACATAGTTAGCGAAACGTGCGTCGAGCAGTTCAAACATGTGTTTTGGTGTTTAGTGGTAAATCTCTTCAAGTTTAGTGTTTCACACCAAAGGTTCCAATAGAAGAATTGTTCTGATATAAACATTAATCAAAAGTCAGTTACAATGAAATAATAAACGACTGGTTTGGTCACTGTTACATGGCGATCTATAATTTTCTTACTTTTCACATTTAATAACAAAAACATCCGGAAGGTTCTGATGCCCTAGAGTCTGACTAAAAAACTTTATATGTAATGCTTGGGCCAATAGCCCTGAATTAGAATAAAGATCATTATATATATATATATATATATATATATATATATATATATATATATATATATATATATATATATATATATATATATATATATATCGGTCTTGTTTTTATAACAATTGTAATCTGCAAAGATCAATCGATCAATTTTCCTTCATCAACCTTTAATTAGATGAAACTCACCAAGATATATTTTCTTAAGGGGATTAAAAAGTTTCGCGAGCTCCGTATAGTTTTAAAAGCACAACCCAGTTACTTCAAGATAAAGCATTTTCCACACGAAGTGGATTAAACTCGACTCGAACGACCCATAAATTGTTTGTTTCTAATTTTAATTACATTGTTTTGTTTTATAAAAAAAGGGCTCCGAAATGTAGATTAAAATAAATAAATCAAGGGAAGAAAATTAGAAAATGTTTTTTTTTTAATTTACTTTGAATATAATCAAAGTGACATACTAATCGTTCAAGTTATATCTCGGGCTTTCCTGAAGTCTTGTGTCATTTAAACATCTGCAATTTTTATCACTTAACTTACGTTCACGAATATTTCAGAAACAATTGGAAATTATTCTCGTAATAATTCAAAATGAAAGATTGGCATTATTGGATCGTATTTCTTTAAAAATCTTGCTGAAACGCTCGTTACCGTTAATGGGGATCATTACAGAATGATGATCAAGAGGAAATCCCTTTAGATGCTTCAAAATGAGTCATTTTTCAGAAGTGTTTTTAATGGTAATAAAATAATTGTATCATTTTAAAGTTATAACATAATTTTATTTGATCTATGAAGAGTAGAAAAGTATTATTATTATTAATATTATTATAAAATAGCGGCTCAGAAATTTTTTTCGGGCGTCTCTAGCGGGAGGTCCAAACGTGCTGCACTCGTCACTCTTTTTCTATTCATCTAAAACAAAAAAAAATCTTTCTGTTTCTGATATATGCACGGGAAGGATAAACCTATAAAACTATAAAAAAGTATTAAATTAAAAATTAAGTAAGCTTTAAAACAAAAAATGTTCAAAATTTGTATGTTTTTTCGACATTTGTATCCCAAAAGTAATTTATTTACACGACATATTTAAAACTTTAGGTATATCCTTCCGATAATGACCTAGAGAAAAGCCTCCCAAAATTTCAGCCAAATCGATCAATAACTTTTTGAATTACAGAGCAATTTTTGAAAACACAGTTTCGAGATAATCGCATTTAAAGTTACAGTTACAGTACTTACCGATGTATCAGCGATCCCAGGTACATATAATAAACCTTCAGCCTATTCGAAATAACCTTTTCGAAAAGCTGCTTTTTTTCAACTTGCTGCTGTTTTCAGGATATACGAGCTGATTTTTTCTCGGAAAGACTCCTTCCATTTTCTCGTTACTTGGCGAAAATTTTGGCATAGGTGCCAATAATTATACTTGCACTGTACACACAAATATACTTGCACTATCACTTATACTTGGCCCGAAACTTTCTCTGTGTTAATCAGTAAATCGATTATCGAAACATAAAAAATATATGTTAAATAATATAAAAAGTACTAGAATGTTTACACATCGTATTAAAAACAATGATTTTATAGATATAAATAATGTATAAATTAGTATACTCAGAAAAGAAAAGTAAAAAATTAGACCTACTAGAAATATTGAAAATAAATTTCCAAAACACCCCGATAATAGATAAGATCATATTGTAATTGAATAGCCCGGTTTTTACGTGCCGATATTTACAAATCATCATCTAAGGTTTGGATGCGCCTATCGCCTCAGAGCTCATTCGAAGCAGTGCATTCGTCGTACTAAAATCGGTTAAGTACTGTACATTCGCAGAACTCTTCGTTCGCTGTCTCTGTTAGACAGTAACCCACTCACTCTTTCGTTTGCGTATCTCAGAGGCCAAGATGCTGATTAAGCTGTCTGTACTCTCAATACATTATATTTTCGAAAAATTTTTAAAAAAAATCGATTTTTTGAATTTTTTAAAGGGATTTCTCCCCGTCCTTAATAATTAAATTTCTTAATAATTAAATGGTATTGATCCAGAGGAACCATAATTCGAACAGGACCGCTCCGCTTGTCATACAGCCAACGCAGCAATCGATTTATTAAGGGGAAATTATTTCGAGGAACGGACCTGTTAATTGGCCACCAAGATTATATAAATTAGCACCTTTAGATTATTTTCTTTGGGCTTATTTTAAATCTTTGGTCTATGTTCATAAACCAGGAACTATTGACGCCTTGGAAGCCATCATAGCTCGGACAATTGCGGACATAAGACCTCAATTGCTTGAAGAAGTATTCGGAAGTTGGACTGACAGACTGCGCTTTGTCAGAAGTAGCCACCTGCGGATATTTGTCCGAAATTGTTTTCAAACATTAATTCCACTGAATATTATTTCACATAAAATAAATAGTCTGAAGGCTTCCAATTTGATTGTTTCATTTGAATTTAAAGTCCGGACGTAATACAAAGCAAACACAGATGAATATATGGAAAAGAAAAATACTCAGTTTTTTGAGGAAGGAAGGGTGACGATGTATAGACCACAAAAAGCAATAATGAATTGGAAGACCTGCGTAATGTCTGAATGATTGTGGCGTGTTCATATATTTTTTCATTTATTTGGGTTTTAAGGATATAAGGAATTGAATAAATTATTATATTGTATTGATTTTAATAAATCTAAAATTTGTCAACACGCATGGGAATCGGGTCATAAAATCAATTGGAATAATTCCAAAACGGTATTAAAAAAATCGGTAACAAAATACAGAAGATTAAAAGAAACCGCTATAATTAATTTAAATAAAAATAACTGTATTGCTATGCCTTCGGTAGATTTAAATTCAATATGGTTCCCGATTCTAAAGAATACAATTAAACACAATTAAATATTTGAATACACAATCAGTACAATAAACAATCACACAGTAAACATTACCTATATATATTTTTTGGTAGTATATCACTGTCATGAAAATCTATCGTTGTCAATGTAAGTATCGTTGACATATACAAAAAAATATATTTACTTTCACTCATTAATTTATATATTACAAATTAATATAATTTATTTTTTAGTTTAGTTTTGAAAACGGGGGGAGAAACGTTAACGTTAAAAGTTTGTAAATTTTTTGTTATAACATTTTTATATCTTTAAAATTTTGTTCGTTAGGCAAATTTATTACAAAAAAGAATCACTGAGAAATTTGTATCGGTTTGGTTTTTTGTTTTTCTTTAAATAAGAACAGCTATTTTTGATATTTTTTGAGTTTTAGATAGTGGCAAAAAACCCAAATAAAGGAAAACAGTTTCTGAAACCCTCTTCAGTGAAAATGTCAGTTTTTTTAATTATTATATATATATATATATATATATATATATATATATATATATATATATATATATATATATATATATATATATATATATATATATATATAACAATTGTTTCAACACACAGTGCCTTTTTCATTTTGAAAATATACATACAATTTTAAATATAGTGGAAATTTTTTGATATTAATCTTTACTTATTTATTTAAAATAAATTTCCAGCAAGTATCGGTAAGTAATAAAAAATAAGTAGGAAAAGGAAAAGAGGACGATAGAAAACCGGGTAGAAGGTAGAAATAGAATGAGAGACAGAATCGATGAAAATTAATAGACGGAGGGAGAAGGATATATAATAATTGAAACTAGCGGAAGAAAAAAATTTTGGGCAACTTGTCTCGCAAAACTGACATAAATATATTGATGCATTTCTCCACTCTCCATCCTCGACATCTACAGACTCAAAAAAACCCGATATTTAATTCAAGTAAATCTTAAATTTCGAAAGAATCGGTGCTTTCTTTCGTGCTTTAAATATGGAACAAATTTTGAGTCTCATAAAACAAAAACACATATTTTAAGGTTTTTTTTCTGTTGTACAATGTCATTTATTTTATTAAATATCAAGACGAAAAAAATACCGCTGTCATATACACATATGTTATAGAGTGGCTGTAAAAGACTCTTTATTGAAGGATCCCATAGAAACTCAAACTTTTATTTATTTCTTTATCGGTTTTTGTCCTCAAGATAGGTCATCTGGAAAGCGATACAACGCCTCCTTCGTCCTTTCCATCCCCTAAAACAGTTTCTGAAACCCTCTTCAGTGAAAATGTCAGTTTTTTTAACAATTATATATATACATATTACAGTTATATATACATATACATATTAGTTACATATATATATATATATATATATATATATATATATATATATATATATATATATATATATATATATATATATATATATATATGTGTGTGTGTAACTATATATACATATATATATATATATATATATTTATATATATATATATATATATATATATATATATATATATATATATATATATATATATATATATATATATATATATATATTTATATATATATTTATATTTATTATATATATATATATATTATATATATATTTATAATATATATATATATATATATATATTTATAACTATAAATTATAATTTTTTATAAATTCAATCCAAAAGAATATTAAATTTATTATTGAATTAGAAGAAAGTAACTTTTTAAACATCTTCGATTTTACAATTTCACGAGTCACAATTTCACATCTCTCAGTGATAACTATTCATAATATGGTTAATAACATTCAATGGCACTAATGTCTGACAACAATTTCGGACAAATGTCCACCGCTGCTACTTCTGACAAAGCGCATTCATTCAATTCAATTTCCGCCCACTTTTTCATCTTATGTCCGCAATTGGGTTTTTGAATAAAAAATAATTATCGATTTTTTTTTTACTTTATTTTAAACCTTTATCATAAATAATATTGATAACACTGGGGAACAATTTGAAAAATAATTTCTGTTGAGTTCGATATTTAAGCTGTTTTATACGTAAATTGACATGCTAATTCCAAAACTTTATTTAGTTTTTTTCTATCACGTCAAGTTTTTTCTCTACAGTTGTTGCGCATCCGACTAAGCTTGGCGAATCCCAGAAGTCACTAGTGCTCTCCTACCGGCGAACCTTCTTCGACCTAGGAGTGGGGGCGTGAATGACGTTGTGTCATCCAAAAGTAGTTCGGTCAGTTAGGTATGAGATGCTAAAGTACGCGGGTCTGTGTCACTCTGGTATAGTGAAGTCAAAGTATACATACACAACTACAGTTTTCGTTATATCTGCCTCTGGTAGTTCGCGTCGTAAGTGCTTAAACAGCCCTGATTCATTTTGTTACATATGTGGCAGTTTTACCATCCCCATTCCGTTGAATTAATAATATAATTAGTACATTTGTCAGGCAAGCCTATTTTGCTTATTTCAAAGTGAAAATAGGTAACGAAGATAAATCATGGGCCCCTCATAAAGTGTGCAAGCAGTGTGTAGAGAGTTTACGAATGTGGACGAAGAGAACACGTAATAAACGTTCGTTTGGTATACCAATGGTTTGGCGAGAGCACAAAGATCACTTAAGTGATTGCTACTGTTGCATAGTGAAAACATCAGGATTCAACAAGAAAAACAAACATAAAATTGAGTACCCTAGTTTACCGTCAGCTATACGCCCTGTGCCTCATTCAGCTGAAATTCCAGTGCCAGTTTTTCAAGAATTACCTTCTTTAGAAATTCAAGAACGTGAATCAAGTGAAGATCGAAATGACTCCACCGACGAAGAATTCAAAGTTTCCAATGATTCTGTTCGTAAAGGATTCAATCAACATGAATTAAACGATTTAGCACAAGATTTGGGGCTATCCAAAAAAACGTCGGAATTATTAGCATCAAGACTGCACGAAAAAAATTTGCTTGACAAAGGAGCTAAAGTCACTTACATCGATCCAGAGAAAGTGAATTTAGGCAGTACTTCAGAAATAATGACGGATTTGTATATTGCCAGAACGTAGAAGATTTAATGAAAGAATTGGCCATTTCTAACTATAACGCAACTGAATAGCGATTGTTTATAGATAGCTCAAAGAGTAGCTTGAAGTGTGTTCTCCTACATAATAGAAATTAATACGGTTCAGTCCCAATAGGTCATTCACTTTCTTTGCGTGAAGAATATGGCGACATAAAGAAAGTCATTGACTTGTTGCAATATAACATGCACCAATGGATCATCTGTGTTGACCTTAAAATGGTCTGTTTCCTTCTTGGCCAGCAACGCGGGTATACCAAGTATCCCTGTTTTTTGTGCATGTGGGACAGCAGAGCTCGTGAGAACCATTGGGTGCAATCGAACTGGCCGCTAAGATCTGACCTAAGACCTGGTGATCCAAACATTTTAAATCAGCCACTTGTCGACAGAAAAAAACATTGTATTTCCGCCTTTGCATATAAAACTAGGTCTCATGAAGCAATTTGTTAAGGCTTTGTCAATTGAAGGAGACTGCTTTAAGTATATCATTTCGGCATTCCCTAGCCTGTCATATAAAAAGATAAAGGCTGGTGTGTTTGATGGTCCACAGATTCGGCAACTCGTTAAAGATGAAAATTTCACTGAAACAATGGCCGAACTTGAAAGGAATGCTTGGTTGGCTTTTAAAAATATTGTTAAAGACTTTCTTGGAAATACACGAGCCCCGAATTACATCGAAATTGTTCAACAACTCTTGGAGAGCTTTAAAAAGCTTGGTTGCAACATGATCATCAAACTGCATTTCTTACATAGTCATCTTGCTAAGTTTCCAGAAAATCTTGGTGCTGTTAGTGATGAACAGGGCGAGTGATTCCACCAAGATCTAAAGGTTATGGAAATGCGGTATCAAGGTAGATGGGATGTCAGTATGATGGCTGACTACTGTTGGAGCATCAAGCGAGAATGTCCACAAACTGAACACTCCAGGAAAAGCTATAAGAAGAAATTTTTACCATAATATCTTTTATTTATTTTTTGTATAAACACAATTTAACTTTTAATAATATGTTAACCTCTGTATGAATAAAGTATTCTAATCTATTTGGTCAGATCTCACCTTATTTCCTTTCGTATGTACACTTTTAAGGTAAAATGAGGGGTATGCTGTAGCTTAAGAATTAGAAAAATTAGTCAAAAACAAGTCATAGATCCAAGTCAACAAAATTGCTGTTCCCCGGTGTAATCGATGCGAAAAACTTTTTAAAAACTTGTTAGAATTAATTATAAATGAAGTAAAATGTATAAAATTTAGAAAAATCACGTGACTGCGAACACGCCGCGATTGGCTGTTATGGTTGTGACGTCAGAATGCTAAAGTGTGTTCACGTCAGTATTGTTAACGGCTTCTATTCGTATATACTGTCAAAATTATTGTTGGTTAAGTGCAAAATAAAATATTGTTGATTACTAATTTAGTTCAGTAATGTGGGACAAAGGGGTCATAAAGTCTAATTCTGATAATATACCTGCTGTGGATATTTTTATGGTCACAGATTTTCCGAAAAATATCATTCGGTTTAATTCAGCTCTCCAATTAATTGAACTTGACCTCTCACTCTTTTATACACAGTTTTGGTTGCTTCAGTAAGGTCTCGTGCTATTTCCAGATCTCTTAAACATTTTCATACGATGAGTTCGTCTACCAAATCAAACACCGCTTTCAGGTCGATGAAGGTAATAAACATTTCGTCTCCAGTTTTCATGATTCTTTTTATGATATTATATGATGTTTATATCGGTTGTCGGCCTTCCTTTTCTGAAGGAGGCTTATTCTTCTACCATTTATTTTCTACAAGTATTCTTAGCCTCTGCTCTAATATACTACTGCACATTCTGCATCTACAATTCGACATGAATTTCATCTGAACCGCTGACGTTCCCTATTTTTATTCTAGCAAGTTCTTCATCAAATTATTCCATGCTTATATTTTGTTCCAGGTATATTTCCTCTAAAATTTGAACTTCTTCTTCAGCTGTTTTTCAGAAATACCTCTGCCACAGCCGAAACGCGCAACCACTTTTCAGACTATCCTCGTAAGACATGATTTCACCACGGTAAACATTTAAAAACAGTGCACGTAAAAAACATTTTGATTAATATATTAAACCATTTCCTCCCTAAAATAAGCCTATTGATCCCCAAAAAAAAATCGGAAAAGAAATTTGGCACTTAATAAATATCATTATCATTAATAATATCTCAAACTAAATAAATATCTCAAACTGTAGAAAAATTGATTAGATTTGCAATAGAGTAGGCATTTGGAAAATTTGAAATTTGTCTGCACCTTATTCCGACAAAATAATGTAATGAATGTTTTAAATTGAGCGGTCTTTTTAATTCTCGAATGAAATACAGACGGCGTTGTGAGTTTGCCAAGGTCTAGTCTCATTTCAGAAGTGGCATTTATAAAAATGGAGTAGTATATAATACAACGCGTTAAAATTGTTTAAAATAAAACACTAAACTTGAAGAGATTTACCACTAAACACTAAAACGCTTTGTTTAACTGTTCTGTGATAAATTCAACCAAATTCATAGAAAAAGTCAAAAATACACATCTACAGGAAGGTGAGGTTTTGGTTTCCTTTGACGTTTCATCGTTGTTTCCGAATGTCCCGATTCCACATACCTTGAAATAACTGAGGGAGTTACTGGAGTTAAACGGTTTTAATAACAAGAGTGTTTCTGAGTACATATCCTTAACAAGATCATGTATGAAGCAAAATTGTTTTCAGCTTAATAACAGGTTTTATGAACAACAAGAAGCAATGGCAATGGGCAATCCTCTGTCACCGTTCTTAGCCAACTTATTTATGAGTAAATTTGAAACCGAGGCAAAAGATGAATTCAGTTACTTTCCGAAGGTATGGTTAAGATATGTGGATGATGTTTTTGCCATTTTCGATTCGAAAAATGAAAATTTAGATGATTTTATTAAGAACCTAAATAATAAATCCCAAAATATAGTATTCACGAATGAACACGAAAACAACGATAGTTTGCCATTTCTGGATGTGTTAGTCAGTAGAAATAATAAAAATAGGTTAGATTTTGATATTTTCAGAAAAACCACCATTTCGAGATACATTCCTAATGATTCAAATCATAGCTTCCAAAATAAGATGGCTAGTTTAAATTTTATGGTAAATGGATTAATTAATTTTCCTTTAAATAAAGATAATTATAACAAAGAATTAAAATTAATTAGGGAGGTATCTGAAGATAGGTAGGGAGGTATCTGAAGATATTTACAGTTTACACAATGGTCCATCTGAAAGCACTATCAATCGAATTGTTCAAACATTTCAAGAAATTGGTTCGCTTGAAGATGAAAAAAGAGTAATATATAGTCGTACTGGTCGATTACAAGAGCATATTGATTTGGTACGTAAAAGTAGTTCCGAAGACGCAGAAATTTCCATTAATCGATGTTCACAACAATTTGGAGTCATTGAATCCATACCATGGCGTATTTTACGAAAGAATTGAGCTCTGAAGGCATATAAAATTCAAATAACACTGGAACTAAAGCCACTGGATCATTCAAAACGTCGTGTATTTGTCAACTGGGTCAAATAACAAACAGATGAGTTTAAAAAAATCATGTTTTCAGATAAAGCACTGGGTCACTGTTTCAATTCTACTACTGGAACCTTCGGTGTGAAACACTTAACTCGAAGAGATTTATCACAATACACCAAATCACTTTTTTTAAACTTATCGACGCACGTTTCGCTAACCATGTTGGCATTATCAAGATATGATTTAAATTAATTCTAAAACTAAGCTATGTTCTATTTATATACCAAACCAAACCATGCCTAATGAAGCGTGTAAAAATCATGAACCGTGAAGTTTACTGAGTGTTACCTCAATAATTGGAAAAGTTGACTGAACGGAATAGGTCAAAGGACCTACCGAAATAAATATCTCGATTCATGATTTTCTTATATTTTTCTATTTGAATAAGCCTAAACTACTTATATCAGTCTTAAACTACTAATATTTATGTAATGTCTGAATTATTGTGGCATGTTCATATCTTTTTCTATTTTTTGGGGGTTTTCGTCACGATCTAAAACTCAAAAAATATCTGTTCTTATGTAAATAAAGAATCACTGGGTAAAAATACCCAGTAAGTATTAATAGAAAGTAAATATATTTTTGTGTATGTCAATGATTCTAATACAATGATAATTGTCAATGTAAGTTTCATTGGCATACACAAAAAAATATATTTACTTCATATTTTTGATTCGTTTTGAAAACGGGAGGAGAATACTTCCCGCAACATTAACATTCAAAAGTTTGTATTTATTTTAGAACATTTTTATATTTTTTAAAATGTTGTTGTTAGGCAAATTTATTACAGAAAAAAATCACTGGGAAATTTGTCTCCATTTGGTTTTTTGTTTTTTACCCAGTGATTCTTTATTTACATTTTTATATTTATTTACATTTTTGATATTTTTTGAGTTTTAGATCGTGGCGAAAAACCCAAAAAAAGAAAAGAAATATATATATATATATATATATATATATATATATATATATATATATATATATATATATATATATATATATTGTGGTCATGTTCGATTGCATGTTGGGTTTATATCTTGTTAATATGGATCTTTTTATTTGCCCAATTTACCTTCAATCACAATCTTGACAACTAATTTCGTAAATTCCCGACTTTTCATCTTGATGTACTTTATCCTTTCGATTACTCACGACTTCTCTTAATTTATTATATGGTTTGTATACAACCTTAATGTCCACTTTTTTCAAAATTTTGTCTAGCCTTCGTGTTAGTCAAACGGTATTACCATGAATTTATTTTTATTCGGGTCCTTTTAAAAAGTCAACGATTTTTCAATAATTTTCTAAACTTATGTTTTCAAATTCATCTACAATGTTCTTATTATAACCATTTACTTCGGATACCTCCCTAATTAATTTTAATTCTTTGTTACAATTATCGTTATTTAAAAGAAAATTAATTAACCTATTTACCATAAAATTTAAACTAGCCATCTTCTTTTTAGGATTACAGTAGCAATGTATCTCGAAGTGGTGATGTTTTTTTCAAAAAATATCAAAATCTAACCTATATTTATTGTTTCTACTGACTAAAATATCCAGAAATGGTAAACTATCGTTATTTTCGAATTTATGTGTGAATACTATGTTTTGGGATTTACTATTTAAGTTCTTAATAAAATCATCTAAGTTTTAATATTTTAAATCGAAAATTGCAAAAACATCATCCACATATCTTAACCATACCTTCAAAAAGTAACTGAATTCATCTTTAGACTTCGTTTCAAATTTATTCATGAATAAGTTGGCTAAGAACGGTGACATATTTGGAGTTTTATTTGAGATATTTTTTGCAATTTTACCTTTACCTGACTCTCAGACGAAAGCTTTGGAAGACTCCAGTAAGTGTTTAATACCAGTTTCAATAACGGCTACCATATCCTCCAAAGCATTACGAGAAGCCGGCAAAGCAAAATTGAGAACTTTAAAGCTCTAGTTGTCGAACGTCTGTGTTGAAAGATTTTCTACTGTGTTAATGCCTTTTTGTGGAATATGTTTTTTCGACTGTTCAATTTTGAGTTTTTTGAATTTTTTATTTAAATATGACATTTTTTTAATAAATGTACTATTTACTGCTGTGAACATATTCCTTTGGAAAGTGCACCAGCATTCAAGTTCTACATTAGTTAATTTGTTGTAAAGATTGTATGCCTGAATTTCAAGTATACTCCTTTTAGTGTACAAATGTTTGATAAAAGCCATTTCCGTTTTGCAAAATTATTTATTTTGTCGCATATTTTGGAAGATTGTGAAATATTTACTTTAATAAACTTGGAAAATATTTTATTAGTCTGGCATGACTGAAGAAACCAAATATTTGGTATTTAATGCTAAATCTCGTCGAGTTTAGAGTCACTGTTTAGTGTACATTATGATCAGGGGGTGTAAATGGGCAGTATTTCTTTCAAAATGCTGCTGGTGAAGCTGTAATTGCAAATGCTGTTCGATATCGTGAGATGATAACTGGATTTTTGTGGGCTGAATTCCAATAGGATGGCGCTACACTTCACTCTGCTAATGAAACAATTGATTTGTTGAGAGAAAAATTTCCTGGACGAGTTTTTGCAAAAAACTATGATGTTAATTGTCCACCAAAATCATACGATTTGACCCCATTGCACTATTTTCTTTGGGGTTACGTGAAAAGCCAAGTCTATAAGAACAATCCACAATCGATTCCTGAACTAAAGGATAAAATTATTCGAGTCATTTTGATAAAAGTGTGGACGTTTGTGGAGCTGCAGGATGTGGTTATTTGACAGATATTGTCATTCGTGTTTAAATGTCATACAATATACTTTGACATACAGTATGTTAAGCCATGCACTATTATTTGAAAGACCCTGTACGTTAAACCTCGAAAAGATTTACAACTAAACACTAAATTACCTTATTTAACTTGTCGACGCGCGTTTTGCTAACCATGTCAGCATCATCAGGAGATGATTCAATTTGATTGAAAAGATTCATCATCTTCGAGTTTCCTGTTTCACACCGAAAATTCTAATAGAATTATCAAAACAATATGTTTCAACTTGTTTCTTTATTAACACGTAGATTTCCACTTTGAACGAACTTCAAACATATAATTCCACATCCATTAAATGTATTAACGAAATAATTTTTGTTGTCACGCCATAGAAATTAGTAAAGAAGGACTTTATACGTCTCTATGGGCACGCACGAAGCGATACTGTCTTGTAATTATGTCATGTCCAGAGGTCGGCTCCACACGCTACCAGAAAAGGTCGAACTGGGGAAAAATTATCTTGTATGTGCTCCTATAACTGGTCCCTATAAACTAATTACGGGGACGAAGAGCTATCTTGACAGAATGGATATATGTGCACGCGTTTGTATTGCATCAGCTACACTGAGGCGAGAGATTTACTGATAGAACAACACTCAATTTGATGTATCGACAATTATGTCGGTATAAACATTCTCGGATATTTCATATCGCTATTATTAGGTCTGTTCTAGCATCAATTTCTGGCGGTTTGACCAGTTTGATGGATTAATTAACTGCGCATGTTCGTCCCTAAACTTGGTTGCAAACGATTTGAGATTATTTTTCTGCTAGAACGCTTATTTTGACTGACATTTCTCTGCGTCACTTATGTAAATTTCATGTTTTTATTAGTTTTTGTTTTGTATTATATATTAGATGTATGTAGAAAAGAATTATCAATTTATATGGAGTTTTGTTTATTTTGGGTTGAAGAGTTTTTACAAATTAGAAACTAGGTTATCAAATGTTTTTTCTTTTATCTGAAAATATTTAATAATGTTACATTACTTAATATAAAATATTTGTTGGTAAGCTTTGGGCACACAATAAAACACATAGTAAACATGAAAATTATATTTAAATATAGACGAAATAATATAAAAGAAAATTATACACTAAGTAAAAAGAAAGTCAAACCATTCAAAAGAAGTTTGTGTTTAGAAGTCTTCTAAAGGAGCTTTTAATTATAATTTCTATGCTGTTTTTAAAAATCAATCCTCTTTGATCTTAAATTATCCAAAATATAGCAATATTAATGCTTAGAATCTTAGAACTTGTCAAGCTACAAAATTTCTATGACCAGCAACATCCTTATTGATATTTTGATTGTCCTCCTACTTATTAATTACAGGTATAGGAATTTTATGTTTGGTAGAAATTCATCTCTTATACATAAATTGTGCAGTATAATGCAGGCCTGAATGAAATGCACTACATCATTTTTTTATATTAATGTAGTCCAACTGGCACCATTTCTGTTTCAGTAAGCCAGAACAGTGTTCAATAACACAATGGGTTGTGGATAACTTTGAAATGAAATTTGTTTCTATGGCTGCAAGGTTCCCTCTATCTTTAAATAGAGTTAATAAGTTCTTCATGCAAGGATACCCATTATCCTCGAGTAAATAAAAATCGTGACACCTATCCACCATGTCTGCACATAGAGGTGAATTTCTAAAAACCCTGCTGTCGTGAATAGAGCCAGGATATCCAATAATAATATCTATTATCCTCAAATTATAATCACACACAGCTTGCATCTAAAAATAATTAAAAAACATTAAGCATGAAGAGTATCAAAAATGGAATATAAATATTATTTGAAATAGATTTAATAAAAGTTATATATCTTCCTCACTGAACTTACCTGGATGGATTAAAAATATTTTCTATTTAAATATGAGTCTGGATCGATAGTAGGCTTATCAATTTTTATATGCGAGCCGTCAATAGCCCCAATCACACTTAGAAACCCTTTTTTCCTGAAATGCCTGCGGAAATGTTTTAAAACACAAAAAGTGAATAGTCTCAAAGTTTGCAGTTTATCGATGTTCACTCAGCAAAACAATAAACATATAAAACACTTTAAGAAATTAACTTCTACATAACCAAACAATCCAAAATCAAAATAAATAAACGAACATTTCCAACTATTGCGCATATCACAAACTAATCTGAACGGTTTGAAACTAGTTTGGAAACTAGATTTTGTTGTTGCTAAACATGTCCGGATCGGATCTGATCCGACTCCCAGATTCGGATCTTTCAAAAGAGCCGAATGAACCGGTTTCTAAAATTACGATACTCGGATCTCGGATCCCAGACGGCTCTCGGATCCCAAACGGTTCTCGGATCCCAGACGGCTCTCGGATCCCAGACGGTTCTCGGATCTCAGACAACTCTGGGATCCCAGACGGTTCTCGGATCCCAGACTGTACTCGGTTCTGTTGACAGAACCGGTTCTGTTGTCCGAACAGGACAAGGACAGAAAGGTTATGTTCTATAACGTAGAGAATATGGCTTGTATCTTGTGGTTTGTATTGCCTGCGTCCGCACCTATCGCATAGAAAAAGATAGTAGTAGTCGGGTCGGACGGATCTCGAGTCTCGGGTCTTTTTTAGATCCGTTGATCTGTGAACCGTGAGAGAAAAGATCCGTGGGGAAAGGATCCGTGGATCCGTAATGCAAAATAAACAGTTCAAAATCGCCGACTTAAAATTACGACGGCTTAAAATTTGCAATCTATTATCTATAAATATATAGAATAATACACATAATAATTAAATATATTAATTTATTTTTAAACAATTACATTTATTTATTTATTTAGCGTATGGCTCACATGGTTTTATATATATGGAGTTTTTTTACTTCTTTGGACTGCGTGATTATGGAGGGGGACTCCCTATTTGTGGCGAGAGCATATGTCGGTCTTCTGATGAGTCTAACCACTAACAGTCAAACATGTGCCCTCCAATGTAAGGGATGAGTGGGGATTCCTTCCGGTCAAGCAACTAACCATTTCTCATTATGGAGGAGACTCAGATTGTTGTGCGTTCCACATGAGATTGTGGAACCCAACGGTCGGGGGTGTATAACTCCTAACTACTGCTGTCTCGTTGGACGCAGTCCAAAGAAGTCAAAAAACTCCATTTATAAGCCATCCAACGAGAAGTCGGCGAAAATATGGGTTATTTGATTGTGGAAGGGGACTCCCTATTCTTGGCGAGAGAGCATATGTCGGTACCCTGATAAGTCTAACCACCAACAGACGAAACATATGCCCTCCAATGTAAGGGATGGGTGGGACTTCCTTCCAGTCAAGCAACGAACCATTTCTCATTATGGCGAAAACGCAGATTGCTGTGCGTTCCACATGAGATTGTGGAACCCGTCGTGGAACATCGTGTGGCACATCGTCATATAACATCATATCTAAACATAACCTGTCCTTTCTTTATATTCGACAGTTTTATGCATTTTTAATTATAACAGTGAAATAAATAATTGATATGGATCCCATAGATTTAATCATTTTTGATTCTGATGAAAGTGATTTTGGAGACGTAGTTTTAATTCGACTGCCAAAAGTATTTAAACATATGTATAAAAGAAATATATAGTTATACGATTTTTAATGTAAAATGCATTGTTTAGGTCCGATTATTTCGTGGAGTTTGACGACCTGGAGTTTTTTAAACGATTTCGCTTACACAAACGAACTTGTGCAATGTTGCTGAGTTTTATTGAAGGTGAAATTAAATCTTCAACAGATCGTAATCGTGCGATAAAATCTGCAACAAAATTGTTTTTGACATTGAGGTTTTACGCTACATATAATGGATATTGTTGCACGGTGGCCTGGATCAACTCATGATCAAGCCATCTACAGCAACAGCAGAATTAAAGGGAGGCTGGAGAACAATGAATTCCACACATAAATAATCTTAGGTGATAATGGGTACAGCAATACCAACGTCCTATTAGTACCTTTACAACACCCAAATACTCCAGCGGAAATCCTTTTTAATGAATCCCATATCCGAACAAAAAACTGTGTAGAAAGATGTTATGGAGTTTGGAAATGCAGGTTTCCTATTCTGTCTAATGGTATGCGTGTGTTAATGGAACATTCCAAGGCAATAATAGTTGCAACTGCTATTGTGAACAATCTTGCAATAGATGAACATAAAGAGCCACCAGTCGAACACGACATGAGCTGCAAATTGAGCCTCGTATTGTTCAAAATTATGATGTCTGTGAAAACAACAGAATGCAAACATCACTTCAAAACCATTTTTCAAATCTGGTATAATTTAATAGGGTTTAATTATATTATTTACTGAAAACAATGAATTGTTTGTTGAACTTTGTATTTTAGTATGTAATTTTGTCTCCTAATGCCTGTTTAGCTGTGCAGCTATTTTGTTCGCCTAGAACAAATAAACATTTATCTATAAGAACGGTAAATTGGAAAATGAAATAAATTTATGTATCTAATTATTTTGTTGATAAACGTCAAAATAAAAGAAAAACGAAAATACATTTTTTAACGTTTTATTTCAAGCCTCATGATAATACATCAATTTCTAAAATAAATAAGACCCCTTAATGCTAACTATTTATTTGTTATCTATGATGCTAGCTAATTATGTAATATTCACATCTATTAAAAAATCATAATTATAAACATAGAATGGCTGTGTGGTTGGCAAATAAAATTAATTAAGATGGCTAATTTCTTCTCTTTTAAGTTGAGCATTCAATGTTTTCATTTCCAACTGATCGTTTTTCTTCCAAGCATTTTTCTTTCCTTTCTAATTCCTCCAGAAGTGCCATTTGAAAATCAATGAACTCAATCTTTTTTCTGCCCAACTCTTCACACACTTTCCCACTGCATCCTTCCTGCAACTTGGATGAAACTGATTCGCTTTGTTATATATATATATATATATATATATATATATATATATATATATATATATATATATATATATATATATATATATATATATATATATATATATCTTGGGGAAATTGGTTGTTTTCGGGCTAGCGGTCAGCAGTAAAACAAGTGTTTAATCGTCTCAATATTTCGTCATTTTTTTTATGACTTCATCAGGAGACTAATTAATGACTATGGTTTAAAACGTGTGTATCTAAATAACGTTCTTGAACGATACGGGTATCCGAACGATAGGGATATCTTGAACGATACGTGTATACCCGTATCGTTCAAGAACGTTATTTAGATACACACGTTTTAAACCATAGTCATTAATTAGTCTCCTGATGAAGTCATCAAAAAAATGACGAAATATTGAGACGATTAAACACTTGTTTTACTGCTGACCGCTAGCCCGAAAACAACCAATTTCCCCAAGAAAAAAACTATAAATTGCACGGTCGAGAAACATATCAAATTATATATATATATATATATATATATATATATATATATATATATATATATATATATATATATATATATATATATATATATATATCAATTCTTGAATAATGTTTACCTAAATAATTTGAGATATGCAACACTTTGCTTTAGGCTGTCTTAACTGGTGTGGAATCAATAAACTCCAGTTACAATTTGCCTATAATTATTAATTACTTTTATTTTATTACAAATCTCTTTCATTTGAGTAAAAAGAGAAATTCTATATTGGCACTAAAAGACTCATCTGTAGTACCTCCAACTGCTTTATATTTTCTTCTACAAAAGCTTCAGTGATGAGGCTTGCAGTGTCTTTTGCACCTATACCAACATCAGAATAATACAATGCCTTTGCCCCAACACCAATCAAACCAGCACCCTATTTCCAACAACATCTAACTTTATTTCTCTCGTTGTGCCCCCACCTGTTTTTTGTACATATATTGTTTCTGTTCCACATATTCCTTCTTTATTGAAGTTTTTAACGAGTCCCATTTGCTACACAACATTTTGGCAGTTCTTCCTGTACCACAAACTGTATTATATGTACCGACAATTTCACCGCTTTTGCTGATTGCACCGCTTTTTCTCCATTTTAATAAGATGAAACAATATTTTTATAAATCGAATAAAACAATTTTATACTTTGTTATCTATCACTTTAATTTTTAAATTGTGTGAGTATAGTTTCCTAAACGATGTTACATTATCAACCACTACTTTAAAACTAAGGTATTACAGCTGTTTATCCTATGTACCTAAATTTACACTTTCATTGGGGTTAATTTCTTTACAATATTTTAAATAGTAGGGAATTCCAGAGATCTGTCTGATCATTTAATAGCTGTCTAGACGGCTCTTTATTATATTTACAAATTTCAATTGCTTCTAAATTGTTTAATTTTTTGCTTTTTGGCGCTGTACTGTAAATCGTTTTACGAAACTATAGTCACGCAAATTTAAAAATAAAGTGATATATAACAAAGTATAAAATTGTTTTATTCGATTTAAAAAATGAACTATCACAAAGTAACGGACAAATCAATCAATAATATTTTTATAATTTCCAAACCGTTTACGTTAGGTTAAGCTTATAAAATGTTATAATTTCCCACACCTTCAACTGTCAACGATGGCCCAATCCCACCTACTATTTTGACTTATTAGAACTACTACAGCCTTATTTTAGGTATAACTAAAGGCATTGTAGGCAACAGGCCAACACCAGATATACTTTAAATAATAACTGGTATAACTTATTCCGAGTATAACTGTTAGCCGTTTATACTTGGTTTATACTGGCATTGTAGAACCGGCCCTAAGTCAACAGTTTCAAAAATGATCAAAAGATTCAATGACAGAGCGTCTACACGCTCAGTTCAAAAATTAATAAAAAAAGATCTTTATCCTTTAATTTAAAAATACAACTACTACAAGAATAAAGTGAAAATAATTTTGATAGAAGTTTAGTTTCTCGAAGTTATGATGGAAAAAATATCTAATTGAGTTAAATATCAAAAATTTAGATGCATTTCAACCAAACTGTAAAATACAATAACAAGATGGACCATAATCCTCAAAACTTTCCAACCAATCCAACACAATTGTGTCTGAGTTACCTAAACGACATTTTTATTATGAAAACGAACAAAAAAGCCAACTCTCCCACATCAAAATTTGTTCCGAAATCATTTCCGACGTCAGTTTAACATCCAGACAACTTTTACAAACACAGAAATGAAACTGAATAAACTAAGAGTTTACGAAAGGGATTTTAAAAGTCGATCGAAAGGATCAGAGGGTGAATAACCCAATGAAAAATGCTCCATCCAGATTAACAGGATTGAGATTTCCGGAGAGATTTATCTAACGGTTTAATGCTAGTCTCTGTACTGTCTGGTGGATTGTTGTTGCTAGTGTATAGAAAAGTCGACGAACTACCGTTCATTATTCAGGAAGTATCTATGATTTTCGTGAAATTTTCGATTGTACAGGAGTGTATGTTGAATTAAACATGAATACGAAGGGATTTTGTAAAGTAGGTAGTTTAATATTACCCTTTGCAAATGCAAGAGTTTTTTAATGTGTCTGAACTTCCCATAAGGGTCGCTGTCAAACGAACTGTGAGTTTGCATCCCTCTGGTCTCAAGATTATTCAGTCTAGTCTGACAAACCATCATGGAACGTTTAACATCAGAGCAAGGCTTGCAAATTGTCTAACATAATTAATCTACGGAGCGATTTATTCGCTAATTATCAAAATTGATCTGGAAGAGATGTGATTCCAACAAAGTTCCACATATCATACAGCCAGCGCAACAATCGATTTATTGGGAGAACAATTCGCATAGAAAATTTTTTCGAGGAACGGACCTGTTAATTAGCCCCTAGGGAGATGGAAATTCCTACAAAGTATAAAATTTAATTAAAAATTCGTCTTTCCGTACGAAACAACTCTGTAAACGTGGTTCGTAGAAAACGAGTAGCTGATCATTGGGATGCGTTGCTCATACGCTGCACCTGACGGACCATGACCATGTCTCACCTAGAATTCATTTTGTTTTCGATCTCGGCCGAGACTAAAAAACCAATCTCGATCGGGCCTTAAGCATTAGTAAGCCTTGACATAAGGAAACTAAACTAGCTCAACTCATCTCACGGTCACACTGTTAATATTTAGGGCACAATTTTATACACAGATTGAAGTGTTTTTAATGCAGATTACGGATCTGAGCTTGAAATTAGCCTGAACATGTTTAAAAAGGCCCGGTGATTTATTAAATGTATTATTATCTTTAGTAAGACCCGTCGTGAAGGAACAAAAATAGCTCAACTCGTCTCAAGGTCAGACTGTTAATATTTAAGGTACTATTTTGTACACAGATTGTAGGGTTTGTAAGGGGGAAAATCTTTTTAAATGCCTCAAAATAAGTCATTTTTCAGAAGTGTTTTTAAAGGTGATAAAATAATTGTATCATTTTAAAGTTCCTTGTTCTTGTTACCCTATCTTGAATGGATATCGTGAAACCTTCTATTTCTGGGTAGAATAGTCCATCAGTCAATCACTTTAGAGACAATTGTTCGTGTCATCTTCAAGTGAAACCTTCCATGTAATGTGTGTCCTTTCCATTCTCGAACGCAATCCGTGAGTGTTCTTCTGCCATCAATACGGTTTTGTTTATTTAGGTTGAGTGGGGTGAAACCCCGGTCCTCATTTGCAACCAATTTCATTAGCGTACTGTTTGAATCAATGAAGTGTTTTCTCATCCTATTTTCTTGATTGAGACAGAGATTTTTTACATTCACAAGGTCTCTACCCCCCAACTTTCTTGGGATATAGTCTTTTCGTCGATGAACTTTGTTAATGTTCGGTGTGTCAACCTATCAAGTTCATCAAGGTCAGTTTCTAACTATTTAACAATGCCAAAAAAATATGTCAGAGTTGGTACTGCCCAACCGTTGATCGCTCTTGGGGTTTCCATTGTTCAGTTTGGTGTTTAAAAGCTTTGTAAGTCTCTTTTGGTATAGAGTGGAAAAGTCCTTATTTAACTGGTTGTAATCATGATTTTGCTTTTGAGGTACTCCTAAATATTTGTATGATTCTTCTGGTGCCAGTTGTTATATGTTACAGAATGTTGAATTTTGACTCTGTACCTTTCCCTTCTGTATGCTAATCGTAGAACATCTGTCTAGTCCGAATGACATTCTGATATTCCTACTAAATGTTTCGACCATTTTTATCAAGGAGTTTAATTTTTCTCTAGTTTCTCCATATAGTTTAAGGTCATCCATATATAATAGATGAGAGAGCTTTCTTGGATTCCTCATGTTAAGTTTATATCCAATATTGCTGTTATTGAGTAGTGTGGACAAAGGGTTCAAGGCTAAACAGAACCAAATTGGAGAAAGGGAATCTCCCTGAAAAATTCCTTTATCGACATTTGTAGTAGCAATGCATTGTTGATCGACAAAAAGATTTGTTTTCCACTTCCCCATCAGGCACTTTAATGAGTTAATAATCTGGGGGCTAATTTTATAGAAATTCAGAACTTCAACCAACCAATCGCGCGGGACACTAACAAATGCTTTCTTATAGTCTATGTAGCAGATATTTAAGTTGCGTTTTCTTTTTCGCGCTTGCTCAAGAACTACATCATCGAACGTCAACTCCTCCTTGCACCCCCTACTTGCTCTTATACATCCTTTCTGTTCTTTTTTAAAAATGTTGTTTTTACCACAATGTTGGTATATTTTCTCATTCATTATTTATTTATTCATTCAAATTATTATTATTATTATTGTTATTATTAATAAAATAGGGGCTCAGTATTTTTTTTGGGCGTCTCTGGCGGTAGGTTCAAAACTACTGCACATTTATTTCTGTTTCTGATATATGCACGGGAAGAATCAACCTATAAAACTATAAAAAAGTATTAAATTAAAAAAATTAAGTAAGCTTTAAAACAAAAAATGTTCAAAGTTTGTAGTATTTTTTCGACATTTGTATCCCAAAAAGTATTTTATTTACACGAAATCTTTAAAACTATAAGTACATCCTTCCGATAATGATATAGAGAAACACGTCCTAAAATTTCAGCCAAATCGATCAATAACTTTTGAGTTGCAAAGCGAGCAGTTTTAGTACGATAATTTAAAGTTTCAGTACGATAAAACGATTAGTATTAGTAACTTACCGATGAATCAGCGATTCCAGTTGCATATAATAGACATTCAGCCTCTCGAAAAGCTGGTTTTTTTCAACCTGCTGTTGTTTTCGGTCTGTACTTGGACTCCTCCGGTTGTCTCGTTACTCGCGCCTCATCCGTGGTTTCGACGAAAACTTTGGCATAGGTGTCAATAATTACACTTGCACTATACACATAAATACACTTGCACTATCACTTGTACTCGACCCAAAACTTTTTTCGTGTTATAGAATTTTTTCGAGCGATATTATATAAGAACATTAAAAAGATATCTTAAATAATATAAAGAGCAGTGGAATGTCTACACATCGTATTAAAAATAATCATTTTATAGATATAAACAATGTTAAATTATTGTATTTAGAAAAGAAAAGTAAAAAAAGTAAGAAATGGTCATATAATAATCACGAATGACTAGCTAAATTTCCAAAACAGCGCGGATAAGATCATATTGTAATTGAATAGCCCGGTTTTTACCTATCGATATTTACAGCTCACCATCTAAGGTTTGGATGCGCAGTATCCTAACGGCCTAACCCTTCAGAACTCATTCGAAGCAGTGCATTCGTCGTGCTAACATCGGTTAAGTACTGTACATTTGCAGAACTCTTCGTTCTTTGTCTCTGTTTGACGGTGACCCACTCATTCTCATCTGAGGCCAGGGTGCTGTTTAAGCTGTCTGGGTCGCGATATGCGGGCTCCGGCGCGCTGAACTGTATGTGCAATAACTCCGTAAATATTTAATATTTTTATTTTTCCTCTTACCAGTATACTGTCAACATATCATATTTTCGAAATATGAAAAAAAAAATCAGTTTTTTTTAATTTTTAAAGGGATTTTCGCCCTTAAACTCCACCTTCCGAATCCGAATTATATATATAATTAAATTTAAGATATAATTTTTATTGTACTAATAGATAAATTTATTTTTATTGTACTAATAAATTCAAAATACACAAACCAATAAACAATGTTTTAGTCATACATAAAAATAATCATTTAATCATAATTTCACAATATCTTATTTTTCCCAAAATTATTCAGAAATTAAACCACTCCTGCTGTGACGCTGTGACGTCTTTTAAGAAATTAGGAACATTTTTATTGAGATTTATTGGGGCTATTAACATTTTGTCGTAGTGTAATGAAATATTTTGAAACGGACTACACATAGAATAAACAGTAATATCTTAGTTTTAAAGTAGTGTTTAAGAATGTAAAATCGTTTTACGAAACTATAGTCACACGAATTTAAAAATAAAAGTGATAGATAACAAAGTAAAAAATTGTTTTATTATTTAAAAAATGAACCGTCACAAAGTAACGGACAGATCAATCAATAATTTATCTGTTCTGTGTTTCACCATAAAAAGTTTTGAATTTCAGAACAAAATATCTGGAAGTATCTTCTTAAGATTGAGTTTGTTCCATTTAATGCTCCTCCATTACATCACAATGGTATTAGGGTCGTAAAATACAACTATATAAAATCTTCGAGGACGTTTACATTAACCTAATTGTCGATACATCAAACAGAGTGTCGCTATATCAGCAAATCCCTCGCTTAAATGCAACTGATGCAACACGGACGTGTGCACAAGCATCCACTCTGTCAGAACAGCAGTTTGTCTCGTGTAATTAGTTTATAGGGGCGAGTTAGAGCATATACAAAATTATATCTTCCCCCCGGTTTTCTTTTTTTACTGTTGGCGTGTGAAGCTAACCTCTGGACGTGACATAATTACAAGACAGTGTGGCGATGTACGTGTCCAGAGAGACAGATCCTTTTCCGTTGTTTATTATAGCAAGGCATAAAAAAAGACAAATGAATACAAGACTATAAATTTTCCTTCCCTTCAAAGACAACAGACCAAAGTTTTATAATTTATGATCGTTTCTGAATTATTATATGTATAAAATACCAAGATATAACAAAAGTATTTGCATCCTTGAGGTAAACTGCGTTTCAAGATATATCGTTCACCGATTGGCCGCAATATACTCTTAACAACCCCTGCCGTAACGAAACCCGGCAAAGTTACAAGAAACGTAAACAGGGCTTCGCCTAATAAAATAACAGGTAAAAAGATAAAATTAATTTTATACCTGGTTTACTAGTTTCGAAATATTTTAGTTTAGTTCACATTCTTTTCTTACAGTGCTGTTCTATAATTTCGATCGTATTTTTTGTTATATTCCAATCGTGCTAAAAATGTGGCGTTCTTGGCAAGATAATGATCATTGTGCCTCCGCTAGTGCTAATTTTAAAAGAAAACATTTATCGTCCGATGCTAATCAAATTGTTAAAAATGTATGTTTCTTTATTGAATAGGGGGCTTAATGTAAATGCATCCGCAGCAGAAAACAATTAAAGCCAAAAAAGTTCGTAGTGATTCTGGTAAAAGCACATGTGTTAACGAAAGCGATAAAGACTTAATTCGAAGCAAAATGTATGCTATGTATGAAGAGCACTGTGCCTACATTGTATTCATTACACCAGCGACTAACGAAAGATGAAACCAACATTATTTGCAGCCAAATTAGCCTAGGAGAATATTATCTCAAATGGGTTTTGCTTATCGGACCATTAATAAAAGACAAATATTAATGGAATCACAACGACTGTGACGATGTCGTTTTGACTACCTAAACTCAAAAAAAAATAGAGATTAGAAAATCATCCTATTACCTACCTTGATGAAATATGGTTCGATACACATGAGACGCCAGCAAAAGCATGGGTAGATATATCAAGAAAATGCCAAATCAAAGCCCCAGGGAACAAGGGAAAAAGAATTACAATTTTACATGCTGGTTCCGAGGATCGCTGGGTTCCAAATTGTTTACGGTTGTCCTCCAACAATATTAAATATTCATCTTTGGACTACCATGACGACACCACAGTAGAACTTTTTGAAGATTGGTTTATAAATAGCTTTTTGCCCAATGTGCCTAAGGAAAGCGTAATTGTAGTAGACAATACTAGTTATCATAACCGCAAAAAAAAATAAAGTTCCTAATGCAAATAACGCTAAATTGAAAATCTAGAACTATATGTTAAAAAACGATATATACTTCGAAAATACATATAAAAAATTTTGATCTTCTAGAAATATTAAAGACATTTAATATTAAGAAGGAATATGTATATGATACCATTGCTACCGATATTATCCGACTCTAAGTGCAAGTGCTGCAACATTGATTAGAAAGGTTGTAGATAATATTCAAAACAAAACTTAAGTTAAATGAATATTTAAATTTAAGTTATAATTTTTATTGAACTAATAAATAATTTTATTTATTTATTTTTATTGTACTAATAAATTTAAAATGCGCAAACCAATAAACAATGTTTTAGTCAATAGTTTTGATTGATTGCGCGGTTGGCTCTTGGTGGAACATAGTAACAATGATAATAATTAAAACACTTGGTATTTGTTTCACAATATATTCAAGATATTCTCTAACATGTTTCGGCCTCGCGTAACACATAACTCTCTTTGAGAATGGTCGCGAGGCCGAAACATGTTAGAGAATATCTTGAATATATTTTGAAACAAATACCAAGTGTTTTAATTATTATCAATGTTTTAGTCATCTATGTAAATAAAGATGAATGTTGCTAAGCGCAAAACTCAAGAACGGCTCGATCAATTCGGCTATTTTTTTTTTCGTATGTTCCTTAAGGCACACGGAAAGTTTTAATAAAAGAAAATGCGTGGACAATAGTAAAAACAACACTTTTCACATAAAAATAGACTAGCTGACAAACAGTTGACGTAAATTGTCAACGTCAATCTAAACAAAACAAATATGTCATTCCGTCAAATCTATAAAATACATTTGCAAAACAACCCATTCAGCGCTAAAATTACCATCGAATATTCAAAGCAATAAAACTCAAAGGTTTAAAAAACAAAGGTTTTGCAGCAATGTAAGTTGATAGTGTGGGATGAATGTACGATGGCACATAAAAAGTCTTTGAAGGCATTAGACAGAATTATGAAAGATCTGCGAAATAATCAAAACCGATTTGGCGGA
This sequence comes from Cosmopolites sordidus, assembly GCA_031761425.1. Classification (NCBI taxonomy): domain Eukaryota; kingdom Metazoa; phylum Arthropoda; class Insecta; order Coleoptera; family Curculionidae; genus Cosmopolites; species Cosmopolites sordidus. The sequence continues at coordinate 1,049,062 of JARFXV010000391.1, read as the reverse complement.
GCGATGATTTTATTAACGGGGATTTCCGTCAAACATTATCAGTGATTCCACGGTCAACGTCAGCGGATGAACTCAAGGCATGTTTAAAGTCCTCTATTTTGTGGAAATACGTCAAGATACTAAATTTAAGTAAGAATATGCGTGTTGAATTACAAAATGATCGATCTGGAGAAATATTTTCTAAACAACTCATTGACCTTGGTAATGGCAAAATCCCTGTTGATGATTCCACTGGCCGCATTACATTTCCAGTCGATTTTTGTCAGTTTACTGAAACAACAACCGAGCTCATACAAATGGTGTTCCCAAACGTCGCTCAAAATTACAAACATCATTTTTGGTTGAGCGAACGTGCTTAATTAGCTGCAAAAAAGACGGATGTAAATGAAATAAACTTCAAAATTCAAAATGAAATTGCCGGTGAATCAAAGACATAGAAATCAGTTGATTGCGCAACTAATCAAGATGATGTCGTCAACTATCCACCAGAATTTTTAAACTCATTGGATTTGCCAGGTTGCCACTCCATAATCTTCAATTGAAAGTAGGATTGGTAGTCATAATGTTACGAAAAATTAACCCATCGCGTCTTTGTAACGGCACACGGCTATCAGTGAAAAATTTACTTAACAATGTAATCGAAGCAACAATTCTGAAAGGAAAATATAAGGGGGAAGAAGTGTTGATACCCCGCATCCCAATGATACCAACTCACGTACCATTTGAATTTAAACGACTGCAATTTCCAGTGCGGCTTGCTTTTGCAATGACCATAAATAAATCACACATTTAAGTATTTGCGGCGTTAATCTTGAAAACCCATGCTTCTCTCATGGACAGTTGTAAGTTGCCTGTTCTCGCGTTGGAAAACCGTCAGCTTTATTTGTTTACGCGCCAAGTAACCAAACAAAAAATATCGTATACCATAAAGCATTAGAATGAATATCATCAAGTTTATATTTTTGCAAATAATCGTCGTTAATTTTATAATTTTAATTTTTCTATTAACTTTTGACAGAACGAAGTCTGCCCGGGCAGCTAGTACATAATAATAATTTAATTATAATTTAACAATATTTTAATTTTTCCAAAATTATTCAGTTAGTTAAACCACTCCGGCGTCTTTTAAGAAACTAGGAAAATTTTACGTTACGGCTTCTTCGATCTGTGTAACACTGTCATAAAAGGTTCCTTTCATGGTCAGTTTGAGGTTTAGGAACAGGAAATAGTAATACATAGACAAATCAGGCAAATACGGAGGATGTTGAAGTACATATACGTATCTTTCTGCGACGGAACTGTGAGATGATGTATTATCGTACAAAAAAACAACTTCCCGGCGCTCGATTTTCTGTCCTCACTCGAAGGATTGAAACAAAATTTAATATTAACTCTTTGATCCGCCGTATTTTTATGACAAAACGTACTGTGAACTATCACTTTAAACGCTATAACTCGACCATCCGTTAATCGATTCTAATGATGGCCGAGTCGTTTTATAGAAGAGATATACAGTTTTCAGACTATATATTGTTTCAGTAGATGGCACTAGCAGTTTTCTTTAAATTTAAAAAGTTCCGTTATATTTAATACTGTGTATTTATGGACCTCAGACGTTTTGAAGGGGTATAAAAAATACACAAAGCTCTCTAGAAATTGAATGTATTCATTGAAATATATTAAATGTATGAACATTATATGTATTTCCAAAAAGGACATAAAACCCATTTTCGTTTATATAGATTTTAGAAATCATATCAGACAAATGGCTGCCGTCATTGGCAATGTAAATACAAATCTATTTGTTCATCTATCTTGAAAATTAGAACGTTCCCACCTCTCCCACCACTACGTTTTCGTGTATTTCCAACTCCTTCCTTTCATTTAAATTAATTAAAGAAAACCCGAGATCCCAAATAGAATTCGCCGGTTTCAAACTTCAACACAAAACTTCAAACTTATTTCCAATTCTCTAAAATAAAAATAAATTGTATGAATATGTAGTAGAAAATTTCATTCTAACTAATTTGCTGATAAACTCGAACCTTTCACGATTTATTGTCATTAACATTGTAGCCCTTGACCGATAGATTTCCTTTTTATTTACTTCATGACATAAGTTTTACAAGTATACACGTATATATTTCACAAAAGCTAAGCAGAAAATAAGAAAGAAAAGGACACACATGTTTTCCTTAATGCGTGAGGATGTGCAGGGAACGGACGGAAATGTTAGAGGTTGTCCGAAGACTTTATATAAAGTTATATGAGGACCAGAATCAAGCAAGAACAGCTATGCCCAGTGAAGAACAAATGCAGGATATCCTGGTGGAGGAAATGACAAAGGCTATAGACGCATTGAAAAATGGCAAGGCTCTAGAAAAGGATAGTATAACTGTGGAGATGTTAAAAGCTGGTGGTCGCACTTTAGATAAAACACTAGCAAAATTATACTCAAAATATCTCAAACAACAAGAAATACCCAGCTCATGGAAAAATGCAGAAGTGATACTTTTACATAAGAAAGGTGCACGGGAAGATTTAAAGAACTACCGTCCAATAACCCTCCTGTCAGTGGTGTACACATTTTTTACCAAGATAATATCCAAAGCAATACTAAGAAAAATAAGTCTCATATCAGTAATGTACAAAGTTTTTACTAAGATAATTTCTAAAAGAATATTAAAAAAACTGAATGACGCACAACCAAGGGAGCAAGCAGCATTTAGAAGTGGATTCAGTATGATGGATCACATCCAGGTCCTACAGCAGGTCATAGAAAGACACAACGAACCCACTATCCCACTGTGCTTTGCTTTTATCGATTATGAAAAAGCATTTGATTCAATCTCAAAGCGGGCCATAATGGATGCATTGCTTAATCAAGGTGTAGAGAAAGCCTATGTAAATCAACTAGGATCGATATATGATGAAGCTACAGCGACAGTCCACCTTGACGATCTTGAGGATGGAATAAATGTAGAGCAAGGCGTACGGCAGGGTGACGCAATATCGCCTCATCTTTTCTTAGCCTGCCTGGAAGAAGTGTTCCGTAATCTGGATTGGGAACAGGATGGAATAACAATTAATGGTGCATACTTAAATCATCTTAAATTCGCAGATGATATCGTTCTTCTTTCACAAAACCCAGAGGAGCTGCAAAGACACCTACAAGAGCTACAAAGGGCTGGGAAACCATTTGGCTTGAAAATAAACCAGAGAAAGAGTCAGGTCATGTTCAATAAATTTACTGAGGATAAAAGGATTTCTATTTTAGGAACGGATTTGGAAGTTGTGGATCACTAATGGTATAGGGTTTCAATGGAAGGGGATACCGTCCGGGAGGTGGAACGATGCGTTAAATGTGGCTGATAGGCATTTAGCAGGCTCAACATAGTGTCTAAGAGCAAACTAAAGAAAAGAAAAGTCTTTGATCAGTGTGTCCTGCCCGGTATGATATACGGAAGTGAGTCCTGGACACTCACATCACAGTCAGTTCAAAAACTTCGAGTAACACAGAAGGGAATGGAAAGATGTATGCTTGACATTACTAGACGGGATAGAAAGACCTGCAGATGGATCAAAGAGCAAACGAAAGTGAGTGATATCATTGGAAGAATGAAGCAATTGAAATGGAAGTGGGCAGATCATGTAGCGAGGCGATGGGACGAAAAATGGACCAGGGCGGTCCTGGACTGGATACCGCTTGATCGCAAAAGTCCACGGAGAAGACCGAAAACACGATGGACGATACGGGCTGATGATGATATTTTACACATGTACAAAGTGTAAGAAAAGAACTTTCATAAATTTAACTAACGATACTTTACGTTATTTTGAACAAAAAGTTTCCTTAAATGTAATGCATCCAAAATGTAATCATTTCTGCAGAATGTCGAAACTATTTAAATTTCGTAACAATTGGTAACGTGATGTTGCCAATTGTATTTTTACTGATGACGTGATTTTAATTTAAAAGAATTGCTTAAACGAGGTTCTCTAGTTTATTTATAGTTTATTTATAGTATATTTGAAGTATATCTGTAATATATTTATAGTATATTTGTAGTATATTTGTAGTTTATTTGCAGTGTGTTTGTAGTTTGTTTGTAGTTTATTTGTAAATTTATTTGTAGTCTATTTGTAGCATTCAAAGAGTGGAACAGTCAAAAAACGGAAATAAACTATAACATCTTTTTGGAAGTAAGAAAAGAAACATCGAAGCTAATTAGACAAACTAAAAGAAAGTATGAAAACAATCACCTTAATGAAATAGAAAAAGATTTACAAAAAGTAACACCCAAAATTTTTACAAAACATTTTAAACTAAATTATCAGGCCATCAACCCCAAAGTATTTGTTTTCGAAATGAAAACGGACAATTAGCTCTAAATAACCAAGCCAGCTGCAAAGAACTTGCCAAATATTTTGAACAATTACTAAACTGTCCTGGGCCCTTAAACAGATTACCAACCTTAAACCCCAAACAAACACACCCAGATTCATTACCACCGAATGAAGGTGAAATAATTAGGCAAATCAAACGACTTAAAAATAAAAAGGCTTCTGGTGAAGATGGAATCACTGCTGAACTTTTAAAATCCGGTTGTCCAGGTACAATCAAGAAAATAACCAAAATTCTACAAGAAGTTTGGTGAACCGAACGCATTCCAGACGATTGGAAAGATGCTCTAATTCATCCACTACATAAGAAAAGAGATCGAACGGATCTAAACAACTACAGAGGGAGTTGTATCTTCTCCCAGTTTGTTACAAAATTCTATCTCAAATTGGTGAATATCAAGCAGGTTTTTGACCAGGCAGATCCTGCCCTTAACAATTCCAAATCTTGAAAGAACAAGGACTAGATCTGAAAACGCTGGTAATTATTAAAGCAACATTAACTAACACAAGCGCAAAAGTTAAATTCATGGGTGACATCTGAGAGTCTTTTGAAATTATAGCTGGAGATGTAAGAGAAGGAGATGGAGTCTCGCCACTCTTATTTAACTGTGTTCGAGAAAAAGTAATACAGGAGTGGCGTGTAAAAAAATCGCCCCTGAATATTGACCAGCCCGTTAAACTGGGGAGAACCAACATTAAAATTAATTGTCTGACCTTTGCTGATGATCTAGCAATTTTAGCTCAAAATAAATTAACGGCACAAAAACAGATTGAAATCCTAAAAGAAACAGCAGAAAAGACTTCGAGAAAACCAAGAAATCAAACAATACATAGATATACATAGTGATTTGAGAAAAAGAAGACTTAAGTTTTTCGGACACATAAAACGCATGAATCCGAGTAGGCTAACTAGACAAATAGTCGAATTTTATGAAAATAGGAGTAGAGCTAAAATAGAAACAATTAAATGGATTGCTGCAATTAAAGAGGACCTAAGATCAGCAAATATTACACAAGGTGAAATTCAGGATAGAAACTGTTTCAGACACAAGGATAATGTTTGGGAGGTTGGCCAGAGAGAAAAATGTAGGAAAACCGGAATAACTTGGTCTGACGAAAGGAAAAAAGGTCATAGTGAAAGAATGAAATCAGTATGGGCGCAAAGGAAGGCTAACAATAACAAACGCCTCTAACTGTACTTCGCGTGGTCCACCAGGGTGCATACGTGAATAATAATAATACAAATAAAAAAATACAATTAAAAAAAAACTTTTTCCTATTTAATTCAAACTTTGCGTTATATTTTGGAACAACCTTTATAAAGCAAAATTTACCTTTTTTCATACAGTCTGCATATTTCAAACTTTTAATCGACATATTGATAAAATATCACATTTTTTATCTTTAATATATTTATTTTAAATAAAGTTATAGAAAAAAACGTAACATTTTCCGATTGACAGACACGTCTATTATCGATGTCCCAACGTTTTCTTATGGCCGGGTCTAAAACGGTGTATCCGGAGCATCGGGGCGTGGGCTCGTTGCCTATAAAACCAATCTGCTTTGACGGTGATCGAGTCCGAGGGTTTTCCCACTCAGTGATTCTTGATTAATTTTGTTATGAAGGGACCGTTGCATATTTATGAGGCGCTTACGGTCAGAGTATGTCCCCGTTTTCCGACAAAAAAAAAACTCCGACCCAGAGTTTGAAGATTGTCCTGTCTTGTTTCAGACATCGTGAAAAATTAAAATAGATCTCTCGGTAATCTTATTGGAATTCTTGAAAAACATCACCTTATTGTTCTACAGGGTCCAAATTTTTTCTATTAGAACCTTCAGTATCAAACACTAAACTCGATTCAATCTAATTCTAAAACTAAAATAGGTTCTGTTTATATGATAACTAAATTTTTCTGAGGTAGCCAATACTTGATGGAAATTTATTTTAAATATTTGAGCAAAGATTAAGGCCTAAAATGTCTGCTATATATAAAATTATATGTATAAGAATTGTTTCGACACACAGGGCCTTTTTCAAATACAAACTGTATTAAACTACAATGAGAAAAGTAATTACAACCTAAACTGTCCATCAACCTAATAGTACCATACAAGATGATAATGGGGAAACCCATTTTTTCAATGTCTAGGAGGGCAATATAAATTTAATATCAGTGACCCATTCAAGCCTAGCTGATGGTGTAGCAAAATATCCGAATATTCCTTTTTATTAATTTCCAGGCTCTCTAAAAAAATTAATTTTTTAGATTTATTTTTACTATATAACACTAACATTATCTTTGAAAGTATGATTTTCTAACATTGACTGGTTAGCATAATGATAATTATTTTCTTTCTTAGTTAACTTATTTTATGTTCATTGAGTCTAGTACAGAAAGACCCTCCTTCAATTAAATAAACTCCTGGTTTATAGAGTTTATTTGTTTGACTTTTATTGTTTTTAATGAGGCGTCCAAGACTTTTGTTTGTAAAGTCTGAATGATTTGGAAATTTATTTTAAATATTTGAGCAAAGATTAAGGTCAAAAATTTCTGCAATATTTAAAATTGTATGTATAAGAATTGTTTCGGCACACAGTGCCTTTTTCAAATACAAACTGTATTAAACTACAATGAGAAAAGTAATTACAACCTAAACTGTCCATCGACCTAATAATACCATACAAGATGATAATGGGGAAACCCATTTTTTCAATGTCTAGGAGGGCAATATAAATTTAATACCAGTGACCCATTCAAGCCTAGCTGATGGTGTAGCAAAGTATCCAAATATTCCTTTTTATTAATTTCCAGGCTCTCTAAAAAAAATAATTTTTTAGATTTATATTTACTATATAACACTAACATTATCTTTGAAAGTATGATTTTCTAACATTTCATGGTTAGCATAATGATAATTATTTTCTTTCTTAGTTAACTTATTTTATGTTCATTGAGTCTAGTACAGAAAGACCCTCCTTTAATTAAATAAACTCCTGGTTTATAGAGTTTATTTGTTTGACTTTTATTGTTTTTAATGAGGCGTCCAAGACTTTTGTTTGTAAAGTCTGAATGATTGTAGCGTGTTCATATATTTTTTTCCTTTATTTGGGTTTTTCGCCACTATCTAAAACTCAAAAATACCTGTTCTTATGTAAAGAAAGAATCACTGGGTAAAAACAAAAAAACCAAACGGATACAAATTTCTCAGTGATTCTTTTCTGTAATAAATTTGCCTAACGAAAAGAATTTTAAAGAAATAAAAATGTTATAAAACATTTTATAAACTTTTAACGTTAACGCTTCGGAGGGTCCTCCCCACTCGCTTTCAAAACTAAACTAATAAATAAATTATATTAATTTGTAATATTTAAAGTTACGAGTGAAAGTAAATATTTTTTTTGTGTAAGTCAACGATACTTCCTTTAATTGTATACATACTTTAATTGTTGTCAATGTAAGTATCGTTGACATACACAAAAAAAAATTATTTACTTTCACTCGTTACTTTATATATTACAAATTAATATAATTTATTTTTTTAGTTTAGTTTTGAAAACGGGGGGAGAGGACCCTCCGAAACGTTAACGTTAAAAGTTTGTAAAATTTTTTATAACATTTTTATTTCTTTAAAATTTTGTTCGTTAGGCAAATTTATTACAGAAAAGAATCACTGAGAAATTTGTCTCCGTTTGGTTTGTTGTTTTTACCCAGTGATTCTTTCTTTACGCAAGAACAGGTATTTTTGATATTTTTTGAGTTTTAGATGATTAGCGAAAAACCCAAATAAAGGAAAAAATACTATTGTTTGTATTGAAAAAACTATTTATATTATTTGTTTTGGATAAATGTTTAGAAACTAATTTGGTAACATTTCCTGTATATGTAATTGTTTTGTGACGCTGCTTCTTAATATTATTTACAAAATATATTTAATTAATAGTTTTATTATAACTTGTTTTAATAATTATTTTATTTATAATGTTTGGGTCGTATCCGTTATTTACTGCCATCTGATTGATGATATTCAATTCCTTATTATAATCATCAATTGACATTTGAGATATTTAATAATCTGTGTATAAATGATTTTAATGCTGCCATGTTTTGTAAATAAGGATGACAAGATTTGTTGTGTATAATTAAATATGTACGTGATTGTTTATGAAAAATTGCAAAATCATGTTTACTGTCTTTTCTAGTAAGTAAAGTAAGTTTTCTTGTAAGTTTAAAAAGTTAACACTATTATGTTGCTCTTCTTCAAATGTGACTTTAACGTTCTTATATAAAGAATATATCTAAATTTAAACCTGATTTAATTGTCTATTAGAACCTGAAAAACATATTATAATGTCATCAACGTATCTGTACCAGTAAACTGATAATTTAAACAACTGCTGTTGGTTTATCTTATTTTCTAAGTTGTCCATAAAAATTTCCTTTTTTCAAATAGACGGTGGTTTAAAGAGTTAACATTTTCAAATGAAATACAAAAAAAAACAAGTTAATTAATTTTAATAAATTTATTTTTAAAATTTACAATTTTTTTTGAAAATTCATGTTCTAAAGATTATATTGAATAAATATGCCCCATTTCGGTCCAGGCACTTCTGAAGCCTACCTCTAAAATTTGCCATAAGTTCTTTGCTTTGATTTCTTGCCGAATATTCTTCTTTCAATCTTCCAGAATGGCGGAACACTTGACTTTTAAGATATCCCCATAAAAAATCACAGAGAGTCAGGTCTGGGCTTCAGGGGGTCACTAGATGTCTCAACAAGAAATCAATTTTCCCGGAAAAGCGGATGAACCATGTGCAAAAGGGGATTAGAAATGCGGTAGATCGCTCCGTTTTATTGGAACCAAGTATCATGACTGTATCCTTCAAATTCTTGAAAAGTACTAGTGAAAAAAGTTTGAAGCATGTCGACAAAGCGCTGAGATTTCACCGTTACTGGGCGGCCTTGGTGGTCTTGGAAAAAACGGATGTCGACCTTACAGCCCAAACTGTGACCTTCGGACTATGCAGGCCTTTTATGTTTCTTTTTAGGGTTTTCTCTACAGTAGTACCGTGAAATGGGGTGACTTTGCCCAATTCTGAATTTTAAACCGTTCTTGCTTCATAAAATGTTGTATTTTCTGGAAATCGTATGATCTATGCTACAAGTGGCATTAAGGACAATACAACAATAATGTTGTTTTTTTGCTCATTAAAAAAATAATGTAAAAAAAATAAACAACTGGGTGGGTAGTTAGTTGCCTATATGGGGTGTCTTTGCCCACCCTCTTATTTTATTGATAAAGCAAAGCCACCCCATTTAAAAGCATAATTACGCAAAACACATTTTGGAAAATATACCAATATATCAACCAATTTTGTTGGTTACAAAGAATTATATAGGCAGTTTAACATATTTATTTATAAAAAATACAAATTTATTCAACTAGGTCAACTCATTATCACTTCTAAGGTAAAAAACACTTTTTTTGTAACTTGAACATGGTAACATAACAGAGTAAGCAATTAACTTATTTTAAGTTGTAAGATATAAGACATATTTTTGCTTAATTTACATAGATCGTTAAGTCAACCCCAAAAATAATTCTTCCACGACGGCAGCTTACAGGTGTAGGAAGAACACCAACGATTTGCTTCAAGTTTACATCAGAAATGTCGGGTTCGTTAGGAAAGACGAAAACTTTTTTGTCTTTTGTGCGAAGGCAACTAACTGAAAATTCGTCGCTGCTTTCATAGATGTCTATAATTTTGGCCAGATAGAGCTTGTAAAATATTTTTTTGCCTGTGCCAAATTTTACAATAACATAATCATCGATGCTAAGTTTCTCTGGATTCACTTGCATATTTATTTGAAAACCCGAAAAACTTTCTGCACCGTCTGAGCTATTATATAAAGACATATGTTCATCGCTGCTGTCGTCAGAGTCTGTTTCAAGATGCTGTGTCTTTCTCTTCTGGGACCCAGAATGTGAAATATCCTTGCTGCAACCAGCTGTAGGTTCAGGATATTCTATAGATACATTTTTTTTTCTTGCTTACTTTCAGAAAGTTGCAAATCAATTAAGGAAACAGATTTTCCTACGGGAATAGCAATTTTCTTTTGGCGGCCTTTGGTAGAAAAATCCTTATCTCCTTTTCTGCAAGCTTGCAGATAATTGAGGAGTGTTTCGCTCACTACCATTGGAGTTTCATCATGAGCTTGCGAAGGCGCACCCGGTATTTTTTTCAACACCTCTTGGCGGTTCACTGGAACAATGCCACACATCTTAAAGCCTGACTTGATGCTTTCAGCAATTCTGGGCTTCATCTCTTCTAATAATATTTTTAGTAGTCTTGGGAAAACCAACTTTTCCAAGCTTACACTGTGTGGATTTTTCATTTTGTAATCTGTTAAAATGGTTCTCCAAATTCTTTTGATAGGAGCGAAACAAGCCACATCTAAGGGCTGGCAAAGATGGGTGGCATTCGCAGGCAGAAATACAAATTTTATATCTAGCTCTTCACAACGCTGTATAAATTTTCTGCTAAGGTGGGAACTCAGATTATTCCCAATAATACATTTAGAACCTTCCAATTTTCTTGCCCACGGGACAATAATTTGTAAGAACCATTCCTCAAAATTTGGCCCATCAAACCACCCTGACGTGGTTCTCCCGTACCTTGTGTCGCTGGGGCCGGCTTCAATCCATGTTCTCCATAAGTGCTCCGCCTTATATACGACGTAAACAGGTAGCACTTCTCCAATAGCAGACACCGCAAACATTACTGATATGCAGCCTTTGGTGGAGTTGATGTTCCTTTCAGGGTACTTAACACCTCTTCTAAAGACCATCTTCTTCGATCCGGGATCATCCGAGAAGTTGGTTTCATCAAAGTTAAGAATGTTCTGCGTTGGGATATTTTCTAAAGACCTCTCCAGATGATCAAAATAAGATGATATATGTCCTCTTCCAACCGCTGCTCTTGCTCTTTTTACATTCTGACATTTCCTAACGGTGAGTTCGTCTAGATGTCGGTTTTTACAAAATTCCTATACCACATGTCCCCAGGAAGATTATCTTTAAATTGTTGTACAACACGTCCCAGGGTACCAAGATATTCTTTTACAATTAATCTGATATCAAAGGAATCCGGACAAACGAATATCGAAAATATCGTTTGTCCACCAAAATTTTTTGAATGTCGTTGTGCTATCTTATTGTCCAGTGTTTTCCTAGGAATTTTGTATTGAAGCGAAGCCTGCCTTGCTGACATTTTACCATTCTGTATGTCTGCAACTGCTTAAGCGAGCACGTCGTCAGAATAATTCCGGTACTGGCGTACTCCTAATTTCTTCTTATAAATCCTGGGCATATTTGTGAAACAAAATGTCTAGCTTTAATGCATTTTACAAATACGAACAATTGGTCGGGCAAAGCTACTATCTGGAATCAACGCGTTCTGTTGACGGGGGTGACTTTGCCCACCACATTTTTAACCTCAAAAATTGTTTTTTTTTTCAGATATATTATTATCCTAAATTATTATCCTAAAATCCCATCATTATCCTAAATAGTATATAGAACTTTTACTAAGTACTTACCTCAGTGTATCGTAGTTAACTGTTGGAGCCAAGTGGAAGTTTGAAACACACAAAATAGGCGTAAAAAATAGGCTTGGCTTAAAGACACTGTAATTGCCACTTGCAACTGACGACAAGCGCTCAGGCGACGTTAGAGACGCGGTATACCCCCCACAATAATTTCCAAGTGCCACATACCACGTTGCGTTCAAGTATTGGCTACGGATACATTTAACGTATTTTCGGGCGTAATTGGGCAAAGTCGCCCCAAAACGCAAAGTCACCCCATTTCACGGTAGCGATGATTTTAATGACATCTTTTAATGTTAAACATTAACAAATCTTTGGGAGTGTATCCTTTAAATTGTTGAAGAGCAATAGTGAAAAAAGTTTGAAGCATGTCGACAAAGCGCTGAGATTTCAGCGTTACTGGACGGCCTTGCCGGTCTTGGAAAAAAACGGTCAAATTTTGACGTTGCAACCCAAACTGTGACCTTCGGACTATGCAGAGACCTTTCATGTTTCTTTTTAGGGTTTTCTCCACACCAATAGCGATGATTTGAATGAATGGCACCTTTTAATTTTAAACATTAACAAATCTTTGGACCACGTTGATGACGATAATGCTTTGCAAATTTTGCAAATCCCGTAGTCGTGACCTTTCCAGTCGCTGGAAGCGTTTTCGTTGTGCTTGACGTAAATTTGCGGGATAAAATTCAGTTTTAACTGTGTGTAGTGAGGAATCCAAGTTTCATCTACAGTCACGAATTGCTGCAGATACTCCTTAACAGATTGCACTTATACATGTTTAAATACTGACACAAAATGGTTACTTGATTTTGTTTTTGGTCAGCAGCGAATAAACGTGACACCCATCACTCTGACAGCTTTCTCATGCATAAATGTTTATGAGGAGTGTTCTGTATACGTTCATCTGAGATATTCATTAACCCAAAAGTCTCTCTCTTCTTCACTCTGCGATGAATCAGCCCGATATCACGAACATTTTGTCAGTAGGTTAGAGCGGGGCTAGTTTAGCAATTTTTTGCTTGATCTCCCATAACTTTAAGAATATGCATAGGATTTAATTGATTCTTACTCAGTTAGGTTCGTAATTTACTCTTCTCTAAAACATCTAGCGATGTATAAATGATCCGAGTACAAGTTTAAAAGTTATTGTTGGAAATGCGAGAACGCTCTAAGTTAATGGTTAAAATGGACTTAATGACTGTAAAAAATAACCTAAACACAAAATAATTGTAATCAACAAACAATTATTTATTTATTATGGCTATTACATACTCATATTGTTATTATATATCTGGAAAAAGAAATTAAAATCAAATAAAATTAAATCTTTCCAATCTTTGGATTATTATTACACTACTTATATTTAAAATTATATATTTAAGAATAATTATAACGCAAATAAATATTAAATTAGTAATAGTAATAAAATTGTAACTACAGGACAGGACAGTTAGAACCTAACATTGGTGAATATCAAGCAGGTTTTCGACCGGGCAGATCCTGCCCTGAACAGATCCTGAATCTGAAGTTGATTCTAAGATATCAAAAACTGTACAAAAAAAAACTCGTCTGTACATTTGTGGATTTCAAAAAAGCATATGATTCTATTGACCGAGAATCTTTATTCCGAATCTTGAAAGACCAAGGACTAGATCTGAAAACGCTGGCAATTATTAAAGCAACGTTAACTAACACAAGGTCAAAAGTTATATTCATGGGTGGGAGTCATCTCAGAGCCCTTCGAAATTAAAACTGGAGTGAGACAAGGGGGTGGACTCTCGCCACTCTTATTTAACTCTGTTCTAGAAAAAGTAATACAGGAGTGGCGTGAAAAAAAGTCGGCCCTGAATATTGACCAGCCCATTAAACTGGGGAGAACCAGCATCAAAATTGATTGTCTGGCATTTGCTGATGATCTAGCAATTTTAGCTCAAGATGTGTTAACGGCATAGAAACAGATTGAAATCCTAAAAGACACATCAGAAAATGTAGGACTCCAAATTTCCTTTGAAAAGACACAATACATGACCTGCAACAGACTAAAAACATCATTTCTAAAAACAAAATATGGTAACATCAGACGAGTATCTCAATTCAAATATTTGGGTGAAATAATCATGGAAAATGGGTTGAAAAAAGCGGTCAATAAGGATATATGTCAAAAAATGGAAACGGCGGGAAAAAAATATTTACAACAAAAATGCCTATCTAAAACCACAAAACTGAGACATTACAACACAGCTATTAAGCCAGAATGCCTATATGGGGCAGAAACGCTGATTTTGAATAGAAAGAGGGACATCGAGGACATTGAAAAGAAGGAAAGAAAAATCATAAGAAAAATCCTAGACCCCAAACAAATAAATAGCACAACATACCGACTTCGAGAAAACCAAGAAATCAAACAATACACAGATATACATAGCGATATGAGAAAAAGAAGACTTAAGTTTTACGGACACATAACACGGATGAATCCAAGTAGGTTAACTAGACAAATAGTCGAATTTTATGAAAATAGGAGTAGATTGCTGCAGTTAAAGAGGACCTAAGATCAGCAAATATTACACAAAGTGAAATTCAGGATAGAGGCTGTTTCAGACACAAGGTTAACGTTTGAAAGGTTGGCCAGAGAGAAAAATGTAGGAAGACTGGAACAACTTCCTTCTGACGAAAGGAAAAAAGCTCATAGCGAAAGAATGAAACTCGTATGGGCGCAAAGGAAGGCTAACAACAACAAACGCCTCTAATTGTACTTCACGTGGTCTACCAGGGCCCATACGTGAATAATAATAATAATAACGAATATTTAATGGAAAAAGCTGAATAATAATAATAATAATAAAATAGTAACTAATTATGAGATCAAGAATATTGCTGGATGATAAATAATCCCAAATTATTAATCATCACAATTAATACAAATATAGGTTAGTTTTGATTGATTGCGCGGTTGGCTCTTGGTGAAACATAGTAACAATGATAATAATTAAAACACTTGATATTTGTTTCACAATATATTCAAGATATTCTCTAACATGTTTCGGCCTCGCGACCATTCTCAAAGAGAGTTATGTATAAACTAAACTAAAGTTTCAAAGTGCTGTCTAATGGAAGTCGGTTTTTTCATCTCGTTAAATTTATTACACTATCAATAATTGGAGTATTTCCGAAGTCTAGCTGGGTGTTTGTTAGGTTTTTGCCGTCGTATATAGCTTTTTTAATTTCGAAAATTTCCAGGTAATTTAACAGCCTGCTTTTATTGCAGCTATATATTAATTTGGTGTTATTAATGTTAAAAAAATGGTTCTGGTCTATACAATGTTCGGCAAAGCCCGTCTTTCTCTGATTGTGTAAAATTGAATATTTATGTTCTTTTAGCCTATCATTGAGCGATCGGCCCGTTTGGCTGAATACCAAGTGTTTTAATTATTATCAAATATAGGTTAGACCAACGTTTACTCATACTCATTTTTTCCTTCTCTACAGCTTTTGCTGCATCATTTAATTGTTGACTAGTAGCTAAACCTTTTGAGGTCTTTGTTCTATATGTTATGTATATGTAATACAATTATCAATATAAGTAATTTTAATTAGCAAACTTTATGTAGAATCATTTCATGCGCAAATTAATTGATGGTTATTAATTTATTATAGAAAAATTTGATTTTCTACATTGAACGTCTAGTGTGGCTAATTAAGTATGCATTGAACGCGCGTTGCCTCAACTAGCCCCAGTTGAGCCAACAAAATAAAAATTAGGTTATAAAAAATCATAACATATAAAATAAATAACTATCTATAATCGAAAGAACAATACTTAAGTAATCTTTGAATACTTACGTGGTCCTTAAGTGTTTTTATACCAGTATAGTAAAAACATTATGATGACCTGTAATATTTTTTTACGCCGAAAAATTCTCTTATTTTATCGGCGCACCGGACAGCAATTGACAGTCGCGCTTTGTATTCCCCTCCCATAACCCCTTCTTTTCGCCATGTACACTTTTGTTGTAGGTTGTTTAGTTTTCGAGATATTTCGATTGCACAACTTGCCCCTATGATCAACTAGCCCCGCTCTACCCTAGAACCCAACGGGGCGTCCTAACGCGGAGCATCATTCGTGTTGGTTTGACATATCGATACTCAATAAACTACTGATGAACCATGAAATATAAACGAGTAGAGCCCCAATAATAAGTCAGGACATGATCTATTTTGATTTGATTTTGCCAGAAAGAACCTGATTTTTCGCTCTATCCTCATTGATACATTTCACGGCTCCTTCTAAAACATCTTTCTTATCATTTTGATTTAAATATCTTAAAATTATATACGAAGTAAAACTAAAACTATTTTTTCTTTCAAGACAACCCTTTTTCTTAAATAGACAAAAAGTTGTCAATGGAAAACAGTGGTGGGAACTGTAAAGAAATCAAAGGACCGAGAGCGATTCATATCTATAGCAAATTGAGAACAAACCGGCGGAGACTCTATAAAAGGATTATTGACCACAGTGTCGATTTTTATTGATATCGCACAAGTTGTCGAAAAGATGGCCCGGCCCTCCTGCAGCTTTTCCTTACTCAATTTGATTTTTATGAACTCGATAAAAGCTTTGTGGGCGATACAAATAAGTGTTTTTTTTTTAATGACAGTAGAGTGATGGCTAAAGAGGTGTTAGACTAATAAAATTGTATTTAGCGTAAAAAAAGAACTTGAACAGAGGAATAGGATTGAATAAATAGAAATAGGAATCTTTCAAATTTATGCCCATTCATAATACATTCATAACATACGACGCCCAGCGAATTTCACGATAGCGCGGATACACCAGGAGTAACCCCAATTTCGCTTTCTTGAATCTGAAGAGCAATGACACAATTGATATCAAAGGTCTGCTCTTATTGTCAGCTGTGAGTTCGTAATGGACCCAAAGACCCTCATTTTGAGTCTTCCTTTACTTGTGAAAACATTCTGGCGTAATAGGTTTATAAACAAACAAAACTGCAAGATTTGGGCCAATGAAAATTCTCAAGTAATTCAGGAGTTATCTCAAAAAATCCTTTAATCCTCAGAAAGTCATTTCATTGTCAGAAAGTCATTTTATCCTCAGAAAGTCCTTTCATCCCTAGAGAGTCCTTTCGTCCTCAGAAAGTCATTTCGTCCTCAGAAAGATCTTTCATCCTCAGAAAGTTCTTTCATCCTCAGAAAGTCCTTCCATCCTCAGAAAGTTCTTTCATCCTCAGAAAATCCTTTAATCTTTAAAAAGTTCTTTCATTGTCAGAAAGTCATTTTATCCTCAGAAAGTCCTTTCATCCCTAGAGAGTCCTTTCGTCCTCAGAAAGTCATTTCGTCCTCAGAAAGATCTTTCATCCTCAGAAAGTTCTTTCATCCTCAGAAAGTCCTTTCATCCTCAGAAAGTTCTTTCATCCTCAGAAAATCCTTTAATCTTCAGAAAGTTCTTTCATTGTCAGAAAGTCATTTTATCCTCAGAAAGTTCTTTCATCCCTAGAGAGTCCTTTCGTCCTCAGAAAGTCATTTCGTCCTCAGAAAGGTCTTTCATCCTCAGAAAGTTCTTTCATCCTCAGAAAGTGATGTTATCCTCAGAAAATCATTTGATCCTCAGAGAGTATTTTCGTCCTCAGAAAGTCATTACATCATCAGAAAGTTGTCATCCTCAGAAAGTCCGTTCTTTCTCAGAAAGTTCGTTCATCCTCAGAAAACTCTTTCATCTTCAGAAAGTCACTTCATCCTCAGAAAATCCATTCATTCTCAGAAAGTCCGTTCATCCTCCGAAAGTAACTTTTTGATGCAGTTTTTGAGCTGAAGCAGTGGTAGGACCATATTTTCTTGATTGGCCATATAACGTTGAGTGCTAATGAGAACTGGCCACCAATATCATGTGATCTCACGCCCTTAGACAAAACATTCAGACCAGTAATGAAAACGATATGTGTGAAAGAGTAATCGAAAATTGAATTTCAGAATGCATTTCGCCAGACGAAGCCGAGAGGGAATGTTAAACGACATTATTTTCAAAACATAATAAAAAACAAATAGTTGTTATTAAAGATAAACTAAAAATAACCGGATTATCACTTTTAGCTGTCATTGTGACACTCTTATTGAACAACACTTTATATTGATCAAACATGAGGAACAAAAGTAACAACATTTAAAGAACAATTATTTTTGTTTCTACGGTTGCCCAATATATTATTGAAACAAACCACAATGTAATTTTAAGGACTTTAAACTTAAAAAAAAATCTAAACTATCCTTCATTCAGTTTAAGAATTGTCCATCCTTTTTTTCTTATACTTAATTAACACTATGTTAGAGACACACCCTATGTAAAAGCGTCCTTGAAGTTAACAAAGCGAAATGTCCTTCTCGCAGAAAATAAAAGAGAAAAATGTATTTGATTGCATTAGATATTAATAAGGGACTTGTAGTTAATTTGTTCCTTTCAAAGAGCAAATTTGATTATCTAAGGGGGAGCACGTTGGAAGATCTTCAACGATCCAATGTCTTGATTGAAAGAGAATAAATTCAGAGGATGTTCAATTCTTTTTATTTTTTCCTAATTTGGTAACGAATAATGAGTCTTAAGAAAAGCATAAATAAGCTGATTTATCACTCCATCCTCATTGACACATTACACCGCTTCTTCTAAAACCACTTTCTTGTCATTTTGATTTAAATGTCTTAACATTATATACGAAGTAAAACTAACACTATTTTTTCTTTCAATGCATCCTTTTTTCTTAAATAGACAGAAAGTGGATAATGGAAAACAGTGGGAACTGTAAAGAAATCAAAAAACCCGGAGCGATTTAGATCTATAGCAAAAACGAACTGGCGGAGACTCTATAAAAGGATTATTGACCACAGTGTCGATTTTTATTGATATCGCACAAGGAGTCGAAAAGATGAC
This sequence comes from Cosmopolites sordidus, assembly GCA_031761425.1. NCBI lineage: Eukaryota > Metazoa > Arthropoda > Insecta > Coleoptera > Curculionidae > Cosmopolites > Cosmopolites sordidus. The sequence continues at coordinate 1,030,108 of JARFXV010000391.1, read as the reverse complement.
CCTCTTGCAGCTTTTCCTTGCTCAATTTGATTTTTATGAACTCGATAAAAGCTTTATGGGCGATACAAGCAAGTGTTTTTTTTTAATGATAGTAGATTGATGGCTAAAGAGGCGTCGGAAATCAACTTCATATCATAATAAAAGTGTGTTTAGCGTAAAAAAAAAAGAATTTGTGAATAAATGGAAGTACGAATCTTTCGTATATCCTACCCATTCATAATACATTCATAGCATACGACGCACAGCTGATTCCACTATATCACCACAATACCTTACTGGTTGATTGATCACCAGGAGTAACCCAAATTCGCCTTCTTGAGTCTGAAGAGCAATGGCACCATTGACATCAAAGGTCTGTTCTTATTCTCAGCTGTGAGTTCATAATGGACCCAACGACCCTCATTTTAAATCTTCCTTTGCTTGTATAAACATTCTGACGTAATAGGTACTGAACAAACATAACTGCAAAGTTTGGGACAATGAAAATTCTCAAATAATTCAGGAGTTATCTCAAAAAGTCCTTTCATTCTCGGAAAATCATTTCATCTTCTTAAAGTTCTTTCATCCTTAGAAAGTCCTTTTCTCCTCAGAAAGTCCTTCATCCCCATCAAAAAAAATATGGCCCTAGGAGGCGATCTCCGATAATACCAGCCCACACATTATGAGAGAATCTATGCTGATGATCTAAAGGGCTAATGAATGTTCGATTTCCACTGCTGTAATTTTTGAAGAAAAGTTGTCTCATCCATGAATAAAATATATTTGAAAAGGTTAGGTTCTTCTCATTTTTTTCTATTGCCCAGTTGCAAAATTCAAGCCTTCTATCGAAATAACTTTGATTTAGTTCTTGAATCACTTGTATATGATACTGATGAAATTTCTATTTCCTAGTTATTCTGTTCGCTGTGGATTTTTATCGCCTACCTCATTTTCTATCTGCCTGCATGAAGCATGAGGATTTTTAATTACACATTCAGTTCTTTCAAATCGCTCTATCAGTAGTATAAACGCTAATACGTTAGGATGATGTTCTTGCATAAGGCAATCCTTACGCATAAATTATACTTGCTAAAAAAGAGTTTTGATCACTTGTGCCCAAAACGCAGATCATATTTATCAATTCTTCTCTGCAAAAAATCATTTTCGTTCTACTTTCTTTTCTAACAAACACTGTACTAGACAATTTGATAGTTCACAAAGTCCAAATAATTGACCATTTGGTTCATTTGTTACTACGTCATGATTGTTTAGGGCTTTCACATTTCTTTTCGATAAATTCGTTTAATTAAAAAAAGTCTGCATCATGTAAAAACTGTTTAAAAGTTATACTAGAACAATATTTGCCATTTGAATCGAATTTTATTACGTTATTACTAAAACATCTAAGATCGATTCCATTAAAAACGAAATATATCAATAAAAATATAAAAATCTCGGAAATTATGACAGATAAGTATAGGGGAAATTATGACAGATAAGTATAGGACATATTTAACAAGAATATTCTTAGTATTTTGTCTTCAGAATATTGTAATATGAAAAAATATTAGACATTCCATTTAAAAAAACTAAGATATTCTACTCTTAAAAGTTACGATACAAAAAGATTAATAGCATTTCTTTTATGGTTTTGAATATTTTAAATATTCTATTATGACTAAAATGTGCATCTTAAGAGCTAAATCAACAATCATCAGAATTTCTACTAACCTTTCAGTTGCCGCATCTGACGCATCATCTTTTCGCTCTGCAGCTGGGGGCTTCTCCTCAACATCCTCATTAGCGTTCTCCATTTTAACACTATCCTCGTTCATTTTTATATCGATAGTTGGTCGCATTTTAAGGCGACATGAAACTATTGGATATCATTCTGGAAAAAAAGGAAAAGCTCTCTTAATACAGTCAAAGCAAACGAATCAATGACAATTTCAACATGATCCGAAACTTTTCTACTAAATCTCGAGGCACTTCATGACAATAAGTGTTATCATCTTCTGATGATGCTAACATGGTTAATGAAACGTGCGTCGAGTAGTAGAAAAAAATGATTTGGGGTTTAATGATCAATTTCTTCGACTTTAGTGAAAATACTACCATCCTAATAACATTATATTGACATTGAACAACAAGATTTACTTTTGTGATAATCGGAATTTTGCTACACAGGTCATTGCCATAATGCTAGTAATATGATTAATATTGGTAATTACGTCAATAAACGGTTCCCTGTTTCAGGGTAATTTATAATGTATCTTATTAATTACCTTTTGATATCAAAACAGTTCATAAATTAAAATGTTCTTCTGAATAAAACACTAATTAAAAATGGCAATAAAAAAATCTTTTTAAAAGAAACAACAGATAATTTTTTTATTGGTACATGCAACAATGAAAAAAACAAGTATTGTAGTATTATCTAAATGTTTGTAGCGTGTTCATATATTTTTCCTTTTGTTTTGGGTTTTTCGCCACGATCTAAAATTAAAAAATATCAAGAATATCTGCTCTTATGTAAATAAAAGAATCACTGGGTAAAAAACAAAACAAAGGCTAATTTCTCAGTGATTAATTTTCTGTAACAAATTTACCTAACGAACTAAACTTGAAGAGATTTACCACTAAACATCAAATCACTTTTTTGAACTCATCAGAACTAATCTCATCAGATAAAATCATTTCTTGATGATGCTAACATGGCTAGCGAAACGTGCGTCGAGAAGTTCAAAAAAGTGATTAGGTGTTTAATGATAAATCTCTTCAAGTTTAGTGTTTCACACCAAAGGTTCCGATAGAAGAATTGATTTACCTTACGAACAAAAATTCTAAAAATACAATTTTTTTCTAAAATAAATACAAACTTTTGAACGTTAACGTTTCGGGAAGTCTTCTCTTCCCTCTTCTAAAAATAATTTATATTAATTTCTATATAATACTAATAATATAAAATATAAGTAAATATATTTTGTATATGACAATGATATTTGTCTTTGAAGGTACGACGTGATGGTGACGGCTGATTTGAAACGAACCGTACACAAAGTTAGCAAATTAGTGAAGTAAAACGTTTTATGGCATGAATGCATACCGTTAGAAAGAGGATAAACCAGATTTTTTTTTAAGAATTCGAAGACCATGATCACTTTTAGTTTTTTTTTAATAAGCAATTCAAAATTGAGCTTTAAATTTATTTTTACTTCTTCCAATAACTTTGCGAGTCTATAAAAAAAAAGTAGATGTCGCTGGAATCTAATTTTAATTTTCATAGAACCGTACAACATTAAACATTAAAATTAAAAAAATTATTTGGAGGCTATACCAAATAACTTTTTTTTAATTCAAGTTTCAAAGCTGACTTTTGGAATTTTTAAAATTATATATATATATATATATATATATATATATATATATATATATATATATATATATATATATATATATGTATATATAAGTATATATAAGTATATATATATATATATATATATATATATATATATATATATATATATATATATATATATATATATATATATATATATATATATATGTATATATAAGTATATATAAATATATATATATATATATATATATATATATATATATATATATATATATATATATATATATATATATATATGTATATATAAGTATATATATATATATATATATATATATATATATATATATATATATATATATATGAGTATATATATATATATATATATATATATATATATATATATATATATATATATATATATATATATATATATATATATATATATATATATATATATATATATGTATATATATATATATAAGTATATATATATATATATATATATATATATATATATATATATATATATATATATATATATATATACGTATGTGGAAATATATTTTGGAAAAAGAAAGAAACATGTCCTAATCGAATAATATAGTACTTAAATTGCGTACTAATTTCAGATTTTCAGTAGGCTCTTTTACCAAAACAAATTAAACAATCCCAACACTTATTGATCGGAACAACATTAAAGACCATAAACTAAAGTCAACCTATAACATTTCCACCATCTTTAATTAAACTAAACGCGGTGACAGAAATAACATAATCGATGTGGAATTGCCATCGCGAGAAAAAAGTAAAGTGTGTATATTTTGGAAGTTTAACTGGAAAAACCCGATTCTCCCACTTCAAAAGGGAAAAAGGTCTATGCAAATTGAAACCGCAAAATCTCCTTGCTCTGAACAAACATATTTAAGATGTGGAGGCAGAAAAGCGATGTACGTTTACTTAAGAACCGAAGGAAAAAAAACGAGAAAAAAGATTACCAGTATTTAGAGTCTGAAGACCTTAAAGGGGGCATACTGGTATGATTAAAATGTGTAAAGTTCCTTTGTATTTATCATTATTACTTAGTATTTATTTATTAATCCAAATTTACTTTGTATCTCCTTCAAGGTAATCACACCTCAATGAAATGCTCTTATTCCAACGTTATATCTGTCTCACCTGCATCACCTCGTTTAGTTTGATTAAAGATGGTGGAAATGTTATAGGCTGACTTTAGTTTATAGTATTTAATGCTGTTTAGATCAATAAGTGTTGCGATTGGTTAATTTAAGTTTTTGTTTTTGGTAAAAGAGTTTACTGAAAACCTGAATTTAGTACGCAATTTTGGCACGATATTATCCCATTATGACATGCTTCTCTTTCCAAAATATCTTTATATATACAGTGTTAGATTTCGTTGGACTGCGTCCAATGAGACAACAGTGCTGAGTGTCATCAGACACCCAACTGCTGGGTTCCACAATCTCATGTGGAACACACAGGGGACGAACCCTACCCATCCCTTCAACTGGAGGGCATATGTTTCGTCTCTCGGTGTTCAGATTCCTCTAGGTACCGACAAATGCTCTCTCATCAAGAATAAGAAGACCTATCCACAGTCAACAACTCATATTTTCGCCGACTTCCCGTCGGAAGGCGTATATATACAGTGTTAAATTTACTTGGACTGCGTTCAATGAGACAACAGTAGTTGGAGTGTCATTATACACCCAACTGTTGGGTTCAATAATCTCATGTGGAACACACAACCTGCGTCTCCGCCTAAATGAGCACCACCATCATCATCAATAGCCCTTATCGATCCACTGCAGGATGAAGGCCTCTGCAGCAACTTTCCCGGTCCTGGGCTTTCCTCTGCCATTTGGGTCCTATATACTTAACGATATCATCAGTCCATCGAACGTTCGGTTTTCTTCATGGACGGATTGCCCTGGTCCATTTGTCGTCCCATCGCCTCGCTACATGGCCTGCCCATCTCCATTTTAATTGCTTCACTGTTCTAATGGTGTCACACACTTTCGTTAGTTCCTTGAGCCATATGCAGGGCTTTCTGTCTCGTCTTGTAATGCCAAACATACATATTTCCATTCCCATTTGTGCTACCCAAAGTTTTTGAATTAATTGCGATGTGAGTGTCCAAGTTTCACTTCCGTATATCACAACGGACAGGACGCACTGATCAAAGACTTTTCTTTTCAGGCAAAGCGGGAGTATGATCTTAAACACTATGTTAAGCCTGCCAAATGCCTGCCAGCCACACTTAACACGCCGTTCTACCTCCCGGACGGTATCTCCCTCGAATGAAATCCTCTGCCCAAGATATATAAATTGGTCCACAATCTCTAAATCCCTTCCTAAATCTGAAATTCTCTCCTGTCCTTAGCGAATTTATTGAACATAACCTGACTCTTTTTCAGGTTTATTTTTAAGCCAAATGGTTAACCAACCCTTTGCAGTTCTTATGAGTCTTTGCAGCTCCTCTGGGTCTTGTGAAAGGAGAACCATATCATCTGCAAATCTAAGTTTGAACCATTGATCTTTACACCATCCTGTTCCCAATCAAATTTACGGAATACTTTATCAACGAAAGCCGAGAAAAGAATAGGCGGTATTGCGTCACCTTACCTTACACCTCATTCTATTTTAATTCCCACTTCAAGATCATCAAGGTGAATTGTCGCTGTAGCTCCATCATATAGGAGGATCATACTAGGATCGATATCCTAGTAGGTTTATATATGCTTTGTCAACCCCCTGGCTAAGTAGTCCATCCATTATGGTATGCTTTGAGATGGAGTCAAATGCCTTTTCGTAGTCCATAAAAGCCAAACATAGTGGAATGATGTATTCATTGTCCCTTTCTATGGCTTGCTGTACAAAATGTGATCCATTGTATTGAATCCACTTCTGAATCTTGCTTGTTCTCTTGGTTGTGCGTCATTCAGTTTTCTTAATATTCTTTTAGATATTATCTTAGTGAAAACTTTGTACATTACTGATAGGAAGCTTATTGGACGGTAGTTCTTTAAATCTTCCTGTGCTCCTTTCTTATGTAAAAGGATCACTTGTGCATTTCTCGATAAGTCAGGTACTTTTTGTTCTTTGAGGCATTTTGAGTATAATTTTGCCAGTGTTTTATGTAACGCCCGACCATCAGCTTTTAACATTTCAGCAGTTACACTGTCCTTTCCTGGAGCCTTGTCATTTTTCATTTGTTATATATATATATATATATATATATATATATATATATATATATATATATATATATATATATATATATATCAGCCATCGCCATCACGTCGAGATAAGTACCTCCCAAGATAAGTACCATTGTCATATATACACGCAGTGAGTTTTTTAATCGAGGGAACAGGAAGTCACATAGTACCATATTTGGTGAATATAGTGCGTGTGGAATCATATTTGATTTTTAGGAAAAATTATGAATAATATTGGCAAAATTCAAACTTTTTTATTCTAATAAGAATATATTAAATAAAGAAAATTAGCACGTCAGATTTCTTTGTAACATTCAAATCCTATGCTAATTGAAATGTTCGGGGAGCGGAAATGATAAAACAAAATTACAGTTGCTAAAATTACTTAATTCTTCCGTATATTTTCCCTTATGCTCAATAAATTTTTTCCAGCATTTCTCCAATTCATTTATTCCATTTCTGAAGGGACTTGCTGGAATTCCTTCAAAACACTCTTCTACGCCTGCTATAACTTCTTCATTTGATGAAAAACGCTTGCCACAAAGGAATTTTTTAAGGTTTCAGAACAGATGAAAATCAGAGGGACCAGATCTGATGAATATAGTGGATGTGCCAACAATTCGTAATGTGAATCCTCCAATTTGCAAGAACATCTCTGTGAGTCGGTGCATTGTATTGATAAAAAATTATTGTTTTCTTCGCTAAACCAGCTCTTTTCTCACGAATTTTTGCATCCGATTAATCCAAAAAGTTTGAATAATACTGTCATGTTATTGTTTTACCGGTTCGAAGATAATCAATTAACAATTTTCCATTTTAAAAAATAACCCTGATTCGTTATTCATGCTGTTTTTGCACGAATGAATTGACAGATCGACTTGAAACTTCACATATGTTCCTCTCAAGAATGAAACTTGAAAATGTGGTAGCATATATAGTTATGTCTGAATGATTGTAGACTGTTCATATATTTTTTTCCTTTATTTTATTTTTCGCCACTATCCAAAACTCAAAAAATATCAAAAATACCTATTCTTATGTAAAGAAAGAATCACTGGGTAAATACAAAAAACCAAACGGAGACAAATTTAATTCATTTGCACTTTCCAAAGGTAATTTTTGAGCAACAGACTCTACTGCCGAAATAAGGTTTAATTTAGGAACATCTTTCGATGTAACACTAAAATTTAGTCCTTTAGAAACTACATACTTTTCAGAATCAGATAATATTTTATTTGAAAGGTTAACTACAATTTTATTAATGAAATTTTTGTCTGTACGTGTATTAATGTGTTTTTGAATGTGGCAAATTCTATATAGGTGAGACATCTAGTCCTGACATCTAGTGAGACATCTAGTTAGATGTTAGAGTAAAAGAATAATATACTTCTTAGAATAGAATAGAATCTAGAATTTTCTTCTTAGAATCTAGAATTTGTCAACACGCATGGGAATCGGGTCATAAAATCAACTGGAATAATTCCAAAACGGTATTAAAAGAATCGGTAACAAAATACAGAAGATTAAAAAAAACCGCTATAATTAATTTAAATAAAAACAACTTAATTGCTATACCTTCGGTAGATTTAAATTCAATATGGTTCCCGATTCTTAAGAATACAATTAAACACATTTAAATATTTGAATACACAATCAGTACAATAAACAATCACACAGTAAACATTACCTATATATATTTTTTGGTAGTATGTCACTGTCGTGAAAATCTAATGTTGTCAATGTAAGTATCTTTGACATACACAAAAAAATATATTTACTTTCACTCGTTACTTTATATATTACAAATTAGTATAATTTATTTTTTAGTTTAGTTTTGAAAACAGGGGGAGAGTACCCTCCGAAACGCTAACGTTAAAAGTTTGTATAATTTTTTATAACATTTTTATATACTTAAAATTTTGTTCGTTTGGCAAATTTAGTACAAAAAAGAATCAAACCAAATCTCCGTTTGGTTTTTTGTTTTTACCCAGTGATTCTTTCTTTACATAAGAACAGGCATTTTTGAAATTTTTTTAATTTTAAATAGTGGCGAAAACTCGAAATAAAGGAAAAAAATAAAAACGTATATAGTTCTTTTACTGCTCTATAGGTGTCGCTCCGCGAACTTTTCAGTTAGCCTATATACTCATACAATTATCCACTTATACACAATATTTATGATTTTCGCGAATACTTAGTTTCTGGTAGGTCCTTTTTCCATTTCCAGCAGGAATCCGCTAATATCCCAATACTCAATTTCCCTTGATATCGCACCCCTATAAAGGAAATATCCTGGTGGAAACTCCAGCCGTGTCACTCACAGCTCCCAGGGTTTCAAGGACAAAATCCATATGTAAGTTACTTTTCTTGTATCTTCAAGAACATATTACACGGCAAAGCTTTGTATCAGATCAAAAGTACATTAACTAAATCTTTGTAATTTTGCTGTCCTATGGTTGACCAAAAAGTTTTTTTACTACATTTCCAAGCGAGTTTTTCAAAGTCATTCAGTTTTTGCTCAAAGCTATTATCCTTCACTAGCTCCCTTATTTGAGGACCTACAAATATCCCCTCTTTGATTTTTGAAGTCTAAAGAAAAAAGTAAAAAATTGTCTGAAATAAATCAGTGCTTTAAAAGTGAAGATTTTATTGATGATGAATCAAATGAACAGTGCGGCGCAAATGAAGAAAATAACATAACCAAATCAACCATTGCCATGTTGAAGCAAAACTCACAATCATTTTTGAGTTGTATCTTTGCCATATGTTACTCATAAGGGTAATTTTAAAGAACTAAATGATCAAGTGAAACAGTTTGTGATCGAAAAGGGACACTAAAGGCCTCTTCTTAAAAAACAGTGACAATATATATTTATTGGAAAAATATTATTATATTGTTTCTAAATCTGGCGTAGAACTAAAACGTACATTGCTGTCCTATTGCCTTGCTTCAAAAGGCATATTGTAACCCATTTTGGTTATTTGCAAATAGAGCATCTAAAAATATACAAAAGGTTTGTTAATTTGCATTCATTACTTATATATCAACAATGCCGGATATATAGTCAATGCCATAGTCAAGAAAGAAAAATCTTTTTGGTGCCAAGTACTCCTTGATGTTACTCTGACACTTTCAACCTGTAATTTACCTTTTCGTGGCCATAGAGAAAAGTCCAAGAGGAAAATTTTAAGCAATGTTGAGTTATTCGCGAAATACGATTCTGTTTTACAATCGTTAAGTTAGGTTAGGTTAGGTTCTATTTTTTTCTTTATTTGGATTTTGCGCCACGATCTAAAAGTCAAAAAATATCAAAATATCTGTTCTTATATTTCGGAATGGCAATGGGTTCTTCTCTTTCTCCTTTGATGAGTAATATCTTTATGGAGGAACTCGAGAATTACATATTAAAAAAATCTCTTAAAAAGCCAATAATATAGCTTAGATATGTTGATGATATTTTTGCTATATGGCAACATAGCATTGACGATCTAAATATTTTTTACAAAATATAAATTCCGGAGTTTTATAAGTTCCCTTTAGAGATGGAGAAGGAGAATAAATTGCCATTCTTCGACACTTTAATATTAAAACAAAACAAAACATTAAAAACTACAGTTTACAGAAAACCGACAAACACAGATAGGTATATCAATTTATTTTCCAGTCGCTCAAAATAAGTCATAATAGGAGCAATGAAAAGTTTATATGACAGAGCAAAACTTGTTTGTACCAACAGTGATACACTACAAAAAGAAACACATCACATCAAAGACATTTTAATAAAATAACAATAACCCAAAAAATTCCATAGATAAATCGTTTAAAACTTTTGATATCAAACAAAACAGACAAGTTATTAATAACAATAATAATAACTCTCAAACAAATAACCCTCATATTTCCGCAGTATTTTTGACACAATTAAAAGAATAGGAAATAAATACAACATAAGAACGACATTTAGAACAAAAAATACTCAGATCTATATTAACAAAAACTAAACCAAACAACACACAACAGAATACCAAAAATGTGGTTTATAAAATTCCGTGTGAACGTGAAAATTCTATATAGGTGAGACATCTAGACCGTTAGATGTCTCACAATAATATAAAAACATAAAAACTTTCTTAAAAAAGGGCGATTTTAATAAATATAGAATTTGTCAACACGCATAAAATCAATTGGGATAATTCCAAAACGGTATGAAAAGAATCGGTAACAAAAAACAGAAGATTAAAAGAAACCACTATAATTAATTTAAATAAAAATAACTGTATTCATATGCCTTCGGTAGATTTAAATTCAATATGGTTCCCGATTCTAAAGAATACAATTAAACACATTAAATATTTGAATACACAATCAGTACAGTAAGCAATCGCACAGTAAACCTCATCTATATATATATTTTTTGGTAGTATGCCACTGCCATAAAAAACTATTATTGTCACAAAAAATATATTTACTTCATATATAGAAATTACTATAATTTATTTTTTAGATTCGTTTTGAAAACGGTGGGACAAATCCTTCCGAAACCTTAACGTAAAAAGTTTGTATTTTTTTAGAACATTTTGATATTTTTAAAATTTTGTTCGTTAGGCAAATTTATTACAAAAAAGAATCTCTGAGACATTTCCCTCCGTTTGGTTTTTTGTTTTTACCCAGTCATTCTTTATTTAAATAAGAACAAATATTTTTGATATTTTTTGAGTTTTAGATCGTGGCGAAAAACCCAATTAAAAAAAATTAGAAACTATTTTTCAGACAAAAGTTGGTTGAAACCAAATTTTGAAACCAGTGTTTTCAGCACATGTTCGAAGGTTGAATAACACCATCATCAAAAAGGCAATACCTGTCCCTTCCCAGATATGCAAGACACGAGAACATACAAGAAATTAGATTTTGAAAATACAATGTCAGAATTAAATGGTGGATGTGCTGACGCATCTCAACCAACCTCTGATAAGTTTTAACAAATGACCAAAATTTTTCTAATCACGAATTATTGTAATGGAACACAACACCTTCATTATTGATCAATTCCGAGTATTTATCTTAAAATACAACATTATAAGGGCATTTTTTCTATTAACTTATCCATTTTTTGGTCAAACAAAAACACGCTTTAACAATATTTCACCCATAATCAACGTTCCATTGTAAAAATAAAAAGTTTTCCATACTCACCTCGAATAATCAACTTAGATTCGGCCTGAGGAAAACCGAAGTTCGGAAAAGTCTCGCGATTTTTAGTATTTTGCGTTAGACGATGTCGGCGGTGAGCGCACGACCGCGAAACTGAAACTGAAGCTGAAGCCGTGCAAAAAGTTTTGTGCGTCCGTGTTGCGCCTTCGTCAGTAGCGTTTCTGAAGGAGGATATTGTTCAGATAAGGTTTCTTTATGTCATTCTTTTTTTTGAGTAGTTATAATCTCTTTTATATTAAAACTTGTTAGGTAAAACATCACTATAACCTTTTTTTTAATAAAAATAATGTACTACACTTTACATATCGATACAACTATTTGTTTTTAAAGTTGGTATAACTGTCCTTGACATTTGACAGAAGTTTCATATGATTTCGCTTGTTAATTTAGAAAATATAACATATTAAATTTTTGTCAACGATTTTTTTAGATTGATTTGCATAAAATTCTGTCTAAAAACGAAATTGCTGCTATTGATTCAATAAAAATATTAATAAATTGTTACGGCAATGAAGCTATATCACGGGCGTAGCCAGGGGGGGGGGGGGTTCAAACCCCCCCGAAATAAGCCAAATATTACCTAATATTATACCAAAAAAATACGAGGAATGAAGAGAGTTAAATTATTACATTTGAATTGAATATATATCCGAACTAGTGAACGTTGCGCACAGTAACGCCATTGCTTGTCAAGTAGTCGAACTATTTTGTATCGTATGGAAACTTTGCGTTGTTTCTCCATTATTCGCCACGCCCCTCGGTCGGAATGAGCGTAGCTTTGTGGAAGTTTGCGGTAGTTTCTGGACGGCTACTAATGGGCTGCTATATAAGCGGCGCGTGACCGCGCTTACGGCAGTATTGTTCCATGCGAACTCGAAGCGAATATAAGTAAAAATTGGTGAACGAATAGTGAAGAGAATTAAGTGTACCGTGTAAGTGAGTAATTTTAGTGCAGTGTTATTCGGTGACCTTGTTAAGGATAGATACATGAATCATTATTAATGCCGAAAAATGGAGGGGAAAAAAAGAAAGGGTGATAAACTTAAAGGTATGGACTACTGGAAAAAGTGGTGTAGTCAAGGGGTTTCTAATAAAGAAACAAATTTGGATTTAGCTATCAAAGCTTCAGCTACCTTGCATGCTGATAAGAAGACTGTGATGACAAGCGGGCCCTCGACCTCGACCTCAATCACAATACCGAATGTCGAAATCGATGCCATGTCGCTGGTGCCCTGTTCGATACCTTCAACTGCCGAATCTACATCTAGTCTGCAACAGGCCAGCTTGCCTGTTACCTCATCTTTTACAACTGTAGCTAAGTTGGATGTTGGTTTTTACGTGAATCAAGAAAAAATCTTGGATGAATATTTTAAAGTACAAATTTTAAAAACGCCATGGAACCCATCCAGAGATTATAAGTTTCCTATTTCCACAGAACGAAACTTGTGCTTTCAATTGAAATGGTTGGAGAGATTCCCCTGGTTGTCATATTCGGAATATAAAAGTGGAGCATACTGCAGAGTTTGCGTGGTAATGGGACGTTCGCTTGATGAAGGTAAAGGCGGTCATCAAAGGATCGGCCAGTTGGTAACCGAACCTTTTTGTAAGTGGAAAAATGCCCTATAAATATTTGAAGCTCATGGGAAATCGGGATACCACAAGCGAAATTCAGAACTGGCAGATAACTTTCTAAAAGTAATGTGCTTCGCAGGCTTTTTCGGTCAATGAACAGTTGTCTTCTGAAAGAAAGAGACAACAAGAGGAGAATCCAAAGAAACTAATCCCTATCGTAAAAGCAATAATTTTTTGCGGCAAACAAGGCATCTCCTTGAGAGGTAAAATCGATTCGGGGCGCATACAAATTACACCAGAATCACCAGAACCTGAACAACCACTACAGAATGATGGTAATTTTAGAGCCCTGTTGCGGTTTGCGGCTGAGTCTGGAGATAAAGATCTGGCTGAGCATTTGAATACTTCACAGAAGAATGCCCTGTACAGAAGCCCTCAGATCCAAAACGAAATAATTGACATTGGTGGTGAATTAATTCAACATAAAATAATTGAAGAAGTAAAGAAAGCCAAACTATTTGCGATTCTGGCTGACGAAACCACCGCCATCGGACGTGTAGAACAAGTCTCGTTATGTCTTCGATATGTTGATTTTACAGATAATAAACACCATATACTTAAAGAGATGTTCCTTGAGTACATTCCAACGGTCGATGTTTCAGGATCCGGTCTCGCAAATCTTATTATTACAGCTCTGAAAAAGCATGGACTTGAATGTTCTCATGTGGTTGGTCAAGGTTACGATGGGGCTGCAGCTATGAGTGGGTATTTGCATGGTGCCCAAGCTTATGTGCGCCAAGAATGTCCTCTTGCTCTTTATGTACACTGTAGTGCACACTCTCTCAACCTTGCTATTGCTGATTCATGTTCATTAGCAAATATCCGAAATTGCATTGGGATTGTGCAGTCTGTTGGTTCCTACTCTCGACATTCTGCTCAACGCACTGCTTTGTTGAAAGAAAAAATTCAAGAGCTACTACCCGTCGGTAACCAAAAAAGCTTGCTCTCAATGTGTAAAATACGGTGGGTCCACAAATATGAAGTTATTATAAGATTCAGGGAAATTTATTCAGCGATTGTGAATGCTCTCGAAAAACTCAAATTTAATCACAATAAGGAAACATCGCAACAAGCCGCCCAATTGCTAAGTACGCTTCGATCTTCGGATTTTGTGATGTGTTTAGTGATTCTTCAATAAGTTATGAGCTATACATTGTCGCTATGAAAACAATTACAGACAATTGACATCGATCTTATCACGGCATTCAAACATGTAGATGATGTTATTAATGTCTTACAACTCCTGAGAAACAACACTGACGTCGAATATCTTCATCTCTATGAAGACGCAAAGGTTTTACTGGAAGAAAATGGTGGTATACTGCGAATGCCACGCGTCGTCGGAAGACAATTAAATAGACCGAACATTCCTGCATTGGATGTATACACGTATTACAAAATTAATTTGTTCATTCCATTTCTTGATCAAACAATTCAACAATTGGTTGAAAGGTTTACCAAACATCGTAAAGTAGTATCAGCATTATCTGGTGTGCTACCTTCAAATTTTACTGCCAGTTCTGAAATTGAAGAAACAATTTCCATGTACTCGTCACTGCTTCCCGAAAGCAACATATCAGTGGTTAAAGCAAAACTTGAAGTATGGAAAACAGTGATGACAAGTATCTCGCCTACCCCGAAATCTAGTTTGGAATGCCTAGATATGTGCGATAAAAACCTTTATCCTAATATTTACACATTACTACAAATCTTGGCTACCATTCCTGTATCCACTGCTACCCCAGAAAGGTCTTTCTCGAGCCTAAGGAGACTGAAAAACTATTTACGAAACACTACAAGTGAAAACAGACTTAATGGTTTGGCTCTCATGAATATTCACTATGGAACAGAAATTCATGCAGATGAAGTAATGGATATATTTAAAAGAAAAAGCCGAAGATTTCTTCTTTAATGGTTTTAGATTTAACGCAGAGGAACGAAATTAATTTAACCATTTCATTTAAAGTTAAGAACTTTATAAATATGTCGTAATTTTTCCGATGAATATATAGATATTAAATTTCTTTTAAGTATATTTTTGTTGTTTTATTTACTTCAAACTAAACCCCCCCCCCCCCCCCAAACTAAATTCTGGCTAAGCCCGTGAGCTATATTCAAAAAAAAGAATTCAAATTTACAAAAGCAATAGTGTTGGTAGAGAAGTCATTGAAGATGAACTTCCTTCAGGAAAGCCTTTCACGCCATGTAATGGAGAAAACATTACCAAAATCAAGAATCTTGTATTGAGTAATCGCCCATTAAGTATTAGAGTCCATTCGAGAAAAAGTCCAAATTTGTGTTTTTCCATCAATAACACTAATTTACACGTTTTTTATATCCCAGCTGAAAGTTGTCAATTATTGTTTATTTAGGTAAGAGTTATTCAGAAAAAAATAATAAAAAAAATCTGTCACGTCAGCTTTCAGAAATATTCATTTACTTAAAAATGAATGGAAAAAAGCTTAGTATGAATAATAAATCAAAAATGGCTAATTTTCGCTTTCTTTTTATAGTTTTTTGGATCGGTTTCTCTTATAATGAACCAACAGTCCCCCCTAACATGTTTTCCTCCCAAAATCCTTGATATTTTTGATATATTTCCTATTTGTCAGTTTTCAGGGAAAAAACTCAAATGCGAGTGCAGGAAATGAATCTTCAATGACATACTCACTCCCATCTGTTCCCAAATTATCGAATAAATCAACAACAATATCTTCATAATGTTCCTTTTTTTTATTTCCCAAAAATTCTTCGAGAACCATTTTGAATGACTTCCAATCAGCTTCTTATAAAAGGATTTCAAACTGAGGATCTTTTACAACTTTACGGATCTGTAGAGGCCAACAAATATCCCCCAGAGATTTATGTTGTTTTGTATTGTCCCTGTTTCCCAGTTTTAGTGGTATATAATTGTGATCAAACTGAGTTGCAAGTCTCATAAGTTGATCTTTCGAACTTAGAAAATGTTGGCGAAGCTTCTTTTGTTTTGATTGATTGCGCGGTTGCCTCTTGGTGAAACATAGTAACAATGATAATAATTAAAACACTTGGTATTTGTTTCACAATATATTCAAGATATTCTCTAACATGTTTCGGCCTCGCGACAATTCTCAAAGAGAGTTATGTATAAACTAAACTAAAGTTTCAAAGTGCTGTCTAATGGAAGTCGGTTTTTTCATCTCGTTAAATTTATTACACTATCAATAATTGGAGTATTTCCGAAGTCTAGCTGGGTGTTTGTTAGGTTTTTGCCGTCGTACATGGCTTTTTTAATTTCGAAAATTTCGAGGTAATTTAACAGTCTGCTTTTATTGCAGCTATGTATTAATTTGGTATTATTAATGTTAAAAAAATGGTTCTGGTCTATACAATGTTCGGCAAAGCCCGTCTTTCTCTGATTGTGTAAAATTGAATATTTATGTGCTTTTAGCCTATCATTGAGCGATCGGCCCGTTTGGCCTATATAAATAGCGTCACACATATTACATTTAATTTCGTATACTCCAGATTTGTCACAAAATTTTGCTCTTTCTTTGTTATTGTTTAACATCGATGCAAGATTATTCTTATTAACAGAGATAATATTAATATTTTCGTTCTTTAACTGATTTGTGATTCTTGAACTTAATTTGTGAATATAGTTTATAGCATGCCAATTTTTAGAATCTTTTTCGGGTGTTGCGGCATAAAAATGTTTGTTGTTGTTTTTCTTAATCTTGTTTTTTATCATTTTATCTATGATGCTTGGCTGATATCCATTATTCCTTGCGATATTTTTGATAATATTAAGTTAAGGTCGCGAGGCCGAAACATGTTAGAGAATATCTTGAATATATTGTGAAACAAATACCAAGTGTTTTAATTATTATCATTGAAGCTTCTTTTCCTGACTAAGACACAATTTTTTTATGTTAATAAGCCCTCTACCTCCATTTTCGAGGAATGTATAATCTCAACACAGAAGAATTGGTATGCAAACAACGGAATTTTGTTAAAAGTCGTCTAGTCATGCGGTCTAGCTCTTCCAGTTCTGTGTTTGACCACTTGACCACTCCAAATGAATATGTTAACACCGGTACTGCCCATGTATTGATTGCTTTACATATATTCCCCCCTGAGAGTTTTGTATTAAGAAGCTTCGTCATTATCTTCTTGTATTTATCTTGGAACTCATGTTTGAGTGTCGTATGGTTTAGCATTTGATTTTGTGCTATTCCCAGATAGCGATAGGTATCATCCGGTTTCAATGAGTGAATCTGACCGAATGATTCCTGATTTTGTTTAACTTGTCCTTTTTGTATATTGACGATAGAACATTTATCTAGACCAAAGGAGATCTTAATATCATCGCTGAATATTTTTACGGTTTTTATAAGCGATTGGAGTTTGCTCTGGCACTCTGCGTACCGTTTTAGGTCATCCATACATAACAGATGTGATAATCTTCTTCTGTTTGTTAACTGGAACCTAAACGTGCTTGCAGACTGGTTGAGAATCGTGAACATAGGATTTAGGGCCAGACAAAACCTCATTGGCGACAAAAAGTCTCCCTGGAAAATTCCCTTCTCAACAATGACTATTCCAGCATTTTCTCCCGATATCCATATATTCGTCTTCCAAGGCTTTATTAAGTGAGTAAGCATTGCTCTGATTTTAGGGCAGATTTTATAAATTTCCAAAACTTTAACCATCCAATCATGAGGGGCAAAATCAAAGGCCTTACTGTAGTCAATGTAACATAAATTAAGGTTACACTTTTTTCTATGAACGTGCTTCAGGGCAATTACATCTATGGTACGTTGATGCTTATATCCCGCAGATTGTCTTACACATCCTTTTTATTCTTCTTCTAATATATTATTATCTAAAAGGTAATGATATATTTTTTCGTTTACTAATGATGTAAGTAACTTATAGAGTGCTGAAAGACAAGTTATAGGTCGATAGTTATTTGGCTGCATCTTGTAATTTTTCTTATATAGTAAATATGTATTACCCTCCGATAAAAATTGCGGAATAGATTCGGGGTTAGTTAGTGCTTTACTGAAGCAACCTGATAAATTTTCATGTATGGCATCTAAATATTTGACCCAGAAATTCTGGATTCTATCTGGCCCTGGTGCTTTCCAGTTTTGGGTTTTTCTTATGGCATTACGGACCTCTTCTGTTGTAAATTCAGCCACATTCAATACTAGTCATCCAAAACTAGTTCGGTCAGTTACGCATGAGATGCTAAAGTACGCGGGTCTGTGTCGCTCTGATGTAGTGAAGTCAAAGTATACATACACAACTATAGATTTTCGTTATGTCTGCATCTGATAGTTCTCGTCGTAAGTGCTTAAACAGCCCTGATTCATTTTGTTATATATGTGGCTGTTTTACCATCCCCATTCAACGGACTAATATTAGTACATTTGTCAGTCAAGCCTATTTTGCTTATTTTAAAGTAAAAATAGGTAACCAAGATAAATCATGGACCCCTCATAAAGGGTTACCATACCCATATGGGTTGGTATACCCATGGTTCGGCGAGAGCCCAAAGATCACTTAAGTGATTGCTACTTTTGCATAGTGAAAACATAAGGATTCAACAAGAAAAACAAACATAAAATTGGGTACCCTAGTTTACCGTCGGCTATACGCCCTGTGCCTCATTCAGCTGAAACTCCAGTGCCAGTTTTTCAAGAATTACCTTCTTTAGAAATACAAGAATGTGAATCAAGTGAAGATCGAAGTGACTCCACCGACGAAGAATTCAAAGTTTCCAATAATTCTGTTCGTAAAGGATTCAATCAACATGAATTAAACGATTTAGCACGAGATTTGATCGAGATCGAGATCCAAAAAAGCATCGGAATTATTAGCATCAAGGCTGTATGAAAAAAAGTTGCTTGACAAAGAGCTAAAATCACTTACTATCGATCCAGAGAAAGTGAATTTAGGCAGTACTTCAGAAATAATGACGGATTTGTATATTGCCAGCACGTAGGTTTAATGAAAGAATTGGCCGTTAGTAACTATAACGCAACTGAATGGCGATTGTTTATAGATAGCTCAAAGCGTAGCTTAAAGTGTGTTCTCCTACATAATGGAAATTTATACGGTTCAGTCCCAATAGGTCATTCAGTTTCTTTGCTTGAAGAATATGGCGACATAAAGAAAGTCATTGACTTGTTGCAATATAACATGCACCAATGGATCATCTGTGTTGGCCTTAAAATGGTCTGTTTCCTTCTTGGCAACGCGGGTATACCAAGTATCCAGGTTTTTTGTCCATGTGGGACAGCAGAGCTCGTGAGAAGCATTGGGTGCAATCGAACTGACCGCCAAGATCCAAACACTTTAAATCAGCCACTTGTCGACAGAAAAAACATTGTATTTCCGCCTTTGCATATAAAACTAGGTCTCATGGAGCAATTTGTTAAGGCTTTGTCAATTGAAGGAGACTGCTTTAAGTATATCATTTCGGCATTCCCTAGCCTGTCATATGAAAAGATAAAGGCTGGTGTGTTTAATGGTCCACAGATTCGGCAACTGGTTAAAGATAAAAATTTCACTGAAACAATGACCGAACTTGAAAGGAATGCTTGGTTGGCTTTTAAAAATATTGTTAAAGACTTCCTTGGAAATACACGAGCCCCGAATTACATCGAAATTGTTCAACAACTCTTGGAGAGCTTTAAAAAGCTTGGTTGCAACATGAGCATCAAACTGCATTTCTTACATAGTCATCTTGCTAACTTCCCAGAAAATCTTAGTGCTGTTAGTGATGAACAGGGCGAGCGATTCCACCAAGATCTAAAGGTTATGGAAGCGCGGTATCAAGGTAGATGGAATGTCAGTATGATGGCTGACTACTGTTGGAGTATCAAGCGAGAATGTCCACAAACTGAACACTCCAGGAAAAGCTATAAGAAGAAATTTTTACCATAATATCTTTTATTTATTTTTTGTATAAACACAATTTAACTTTTAATAATATGTTAACCTCTGTATGAATAAAATATTCTAATCTATTTGGTCAGATCTCACCTTATTTCCTTTCGTATGTACACTTTTAAAGTAAAATGAGGGGTATGCTGTAGCTTAAGAACTTGACGTGATAGAGAAAAACTGAATATTTTTGAATTCAGAGATGAAAAATTAGTCAAAAACAAGTCACAGATCCAAGTCAACAAAATTGCTGTTCCCCAGCGTAATTTCAGTTGTGTCAAATGCTGGCTTCTAATCTTCTCTGTATGCTCTACATGTAATTTCCATAATTTTATGTTAGTCTCCTCTGTTATAAGAAATTATATTTTTTCTTGGTTATTTTTTGGTTTTCTTGGTTATAAGATGCATAATTATATTAAGAAAATAATATACCTGTTTGTCAGATCTTTATATTTATACGATATGGGCATAATCCGAACATTTTTATCGAACCACCAGTTTTCTCCATACGCTTAGATAATTTGCTGTTAAACTCTAAGAATAATAGAAATATATTATAACATAAGGAAATATTAGTCTGCATTCTACGTTTTACCAATTAATTTTTTGTTAAATTTTAATTTAAAGATCTTTACAATACAATCTTTACAATATATAATACAATAATTATCAATACAATACCATACAGCCTGTATGTCTAGATCTTACGCTAATACAATAAAAATACTAACTAACCTACGACCCATAAAACGCTGCTTATGTGTAGATCAAACTCAAGAAATGACAATAGAAATTTAAGAAAAATAAAATAAAAAACCGTCTCAACATTCAGCACACATTTACATTACATTAAATAGGACAAAAGAAAACTTTATTTTGTCTAAGTAATTAGTTAACTCTTACCATTAATTTTTCAAAAACTTTTGATATCAACTGCAAAATCGCAATAGGCCGATAGCTCTCACAGATCAAACTTTTGCCGCCTTTAAAAATTAGCACAAGCTCAGCTTTTTTAAATTGAGTGGGATATTCTCCTGTTGAAATTGATATATTAAACATATAAGTCACCACTGGAGCAATCTGATTTTTAATATTTTTTAGCATTTGAGTTCCAAGCTCATCATACCCGGTACTCTTACTTGCATCTAATTGGCTGATAACATTCTTCACACTATTGTGATCAACAGGAATGACTGGAAATGACTTCACCCTATACAGCAAAGAACAGAGAGATCTCGCATTTTACGCATTGCTGTTCTTGCAACAGACTCAGGTACACCATCAAAATACTTAGAAAATGTTTCCGACACTTCTCGAAATCGTCACTCTGTGAGCACAACAGAATGACCAATTTCAATAAAAATGTTGTAATAAACACACGCTATGGGCCACAGACCACGTCTCCATGGCTACTGAGATGACATCCCGGAACGAGTAGATATCAACCATCCTGAAAACATTCGCTCGACACTGCCGTGCGTAACAGTCGTTTCAAACACACTATACCACTCTGCCGGACCTTGTACAAAGAATTTTACTTTTCGAGCTAATGAAACCCTATACAGAAGGTAAATTATGGTGTTTTGCTCTGAAAAATTGTTTACTGTGATAAATGCTGGAGAGGCGGCGCACCAACGTCCTCCCTCCCGAGCCGCCACTGGTTCGTCTTAGATATAAATACCTCTGACGAAAAGAAAAAATCTCAAGGAATTAGTGAAGTTTGTAAAAAAAGAATATCGGTTTTTATATGAACCTATCCTAGAAAATAATATTTCACGATCGTGGTAATTCAAGTTTTATATTTAACCTTTGTTTTGTTAATCTAGAAGGAAGATTTTGTTTAATACATCCCTTTTGTATAAATTTGATTTTTTTGTAACATTTTACATTGAATGAAGGTGTTATTTCCATTTTTTTCTTTCAGTTAAAAAACATGTACGCAAACACAAAAAAAGTGTGCATAAAAAAACTTTGACCTTCATTTATTCAAAAGTTTAATTTTATCATATAACACCTTCATCCACTAGTGTCTTTAATTATTACAGAAGTTTATTTATTAGACGATTGCCCAAAGAATTTAATGTTGTTTCTGATTAAAATCAATGGATTTAAAGGAAGGTTTTATACGTCGTATCCCTTTAACACCCTCCTAAAGTATAATATAATTATCCACCATGGTTTAACTTCGTCAAAAAAGATTAAGAATATTTGAAGGACCGTAAAAAGGTTTTATAATCCTGTTGTTTTCCGGATATTCGGATGAAATATCTATCGTCTGTTCGAAGATACTGCTGCTGACAAACAAAATAATGTACACAGTCTGTCCGTTCAAAGCTAGTGTCAGTTTTGGAGATAATCACAAGTCACACGGAGTCAAATTAGGCGAATATGGGGGATAGTCAAATAGTTATTAATAGATCTAGATGTGGGTCGTCTTCAGTCCTGTAAATTGCTTCATGGTTTACAACCGTATCCGTTCCTGTGTCAATTTTACTCAACATTAAACAATATTTAATTGTAACACACTGATTCATGCCCTTTCCCCAATCAAGAAACAAAAGAACCTGTCACTTTTTTGCTGAAGCTGGAGGGGCGACGCCCTAATGCCCTGCCACGCGAACCGCCACAGCCACAAAGACCATTCTCCGTCCACAACATCATACAAGAATCGCGACATTTCTCGTACCTTATCGACGGATTTCGAGTCATGCGGCCCAATTCCGAATCACAAAAGTTTTTCTTTATTAACCTAAAATAATTAATTTCGATTAAATAGCATCAAGGATGAATTATTAAAGAACGGAACCGGTCTTGGCGTATGGATGAATTTTTCCTCCTAGTAATCGAGAGAGATACACCGTTCGTCTAGTCTTACTACCTGTTTTTAAAAAGAGAGAGGGTTTAAGAGACTGAGACCACGCCAACCCTTAGGCCATTTAGCGACCACGCACATTGGAAATTACAATTTAGACAAACTCACATATAGAGTATAGATAAAATGAACAAACAAGTCGAACAGACAAATAAACAAACATAAATATTATTAATAAATAAATTGCAGAAACAATAACAAAAGGTAGAGGATAAGCCGTAAAAGCCTATTCCCCAACTCCTACGCCTTGTTCTTCATCATAATCATGATTATAATTTCCCCCAGAATCCTGAGGTTTTCAAAAGTGTCATTAATTTTTGATAGCTCTCTGGCAGGATTATTTCTGCCAGTTCTCTCTTCATTTCAAGGTAGTTTCTGAGCCCCAAGGTGTTTCTGCATTCGATTAGAATATGTTTGATTGGCAGGGGACAATTGCACTGTATACACCTTGGGGTATCTTCGCCCTTTACTAAGTACTCGTGAGTGAGCATAGTATGTCCAACCATTAGGCGGTGTATCAGGACTGACTATGACCATGTCCTGGATACCATATAAATTTTATGAATGAATTCTTTCGGAAAATATTTTCGATTCCCTCAGGGATCTTTTTTTTTTAATCCCCCATATATTTACAATCTACCCAAAGGTAATAAGCAATTGTTACAACATTAAGGGCAAGGCAAAGAATTGCCAAGCGTCAGAGGTTATGGCGCTTACATTAAAGGTCTAACATATACAGGAACTTAGGTTCTTTATAACTAGAATAATGGAATATCTTAATTATATCTCAAATTCTATAGCTTATCTCTAAAGGATCACAGCGTTTCAGTCTCTGCGGCTTTTGGCTATTATCCAGAAGGCTGACAGCAAGGGAGTTGGGGTGAACTTCAAGTCGCGATAGATAGTTCGCACTCGAGCACTTGGCTTCTTCTAGCACAGGCTTTATTTTTAGATCACGGTGTAAAGTTCGATTTGTCACGAGCCAAGGAGCATCAGTAATTATTCTCAGAGTTTTGGACTGGAATCTTTGAAGTATTTCTATGTTGGATACACTCGCAGTTCCCCACAGTTGTATGCTATAACTCCATACGGGTTTGAGAATCACTTTGTAGATGGTTAACGATAATTTGGATTTTCTACCTATTAACCAGTACAGTTTGGATAATTTTAAGCCAAGTTGTTTCCTCTTCATAAAAATGTGTTGTTTCCAGTTTAGTCTTCGGTCAAGTCTCATTCCAAGATATTTTGCACAGTCTGCCTGGGGGAGTTGATGTCCATTAAGTGTTACACTTGGGCATGACTCCTTCCTTAAGGTAAAAGTGACTTGCTGAGATTTTGCCTCATTGATTTTTAGACGCCATTTTTATATCCAGTCTTCTATCCCATCAAGAGCTTCCTGAAGCTTCTCAGATGCATATCTTGGTACCCTGCTTATTACCATAACTGTGGTATCATCTGCAAAGGTGGCCATAGACGTGTTTGGCGTAGTTGGTAGGTCAGCAGTGAAGATTTGAAAAAGTATGGGATCCAAGACACTACCTTGAGGTACTCCTGATTTTATCGGATATATGTTATTTCTCCTTTATATTTGGCAGCGAAGTATCTGTTCGTCAAGTATGATAACAGTACTTGATAGTATGGTGTAGGAAGTTTTGATTTAAGTTTGTATAGTAAGCCTGAATGCCACACTCTGTCGAAGGCTTGTGTACTATCCAAGAATGCAGCCGAGCAGTACTTTTTATCTTCAAAGGCGTTATTAATAATTTTCACTAACCTGTGTACTTATTCGATTGTTGCGTGTCTTTCGCGAAATCCGAATTGGTGTTCTGGAATGATATTTAGTTCGTCAAGCACTGGCTTCAGCCTCTTTAGTAACAATTTCTCAAAAAGTATTGATAAGACAGGCAAAAGTGCAATGGGTCTATATGATGATACTTCCTCCGTCGGTTTACCAGGTTTTGGAATCAATATGATTTGTCCTACTTTCCACTGTGATGGAATATGGCCGACTCTAAGTATTGCATTATAAATTTGTGTAAGGGCAACTAATGCTTTTTTCGGTAATTGTTTAACGACTTGCCCTGTTATAAGGTCAAATCCTGGAGTTTTCTTTGTGTTGAGGTGTTTGTGAATCATAGCCTTAACTTCACTAATTTTTATGGCTTTAATGGGAAGTGCCATTTGGAATGGTGTTTCAAGGTATGAAGTTATTTCTTCCTCTTCTTTTCCTAAAGTTTTCATTGGGAATGGCTGAAAAACATTAGCTAGATGTACTGCAAAAGTTTCAGCCTTATCAGCATCTGTTCTCACCCAAGTTCCATTCTGTTTTCTGATTGCTGGTATGTTCTCTTGTGTTTTATTGATTTTTACTGTAGCTTTCCACAGGGAGTAATCAGTAGCTTCAGTGGGAGTAAGACCTTCAAGGTAATTTTGAATTGCCTCATTTTTTTCATTACTGAGTAATTTTTTTACCTCTTTCACTGCTCTATTAAATATTGTCTTGTCTACTGGGGCTCTAGTTGTCACCCACGTTTTGCATAGTCTTCGTTTTTTGGCAATTGCATGTTTTGCTATTACAGAGCAATTCTACTTCTGGATTTAACAACTCATTTCAGGAGTTACATCGCCGGCGGCTTGTTGTATTGTAATAGTTAGATCTCCAACAACCCTGTCTATGTTTTCAGGAGATTTTAACAGGATATTAGTATGTATTCTTTCATCAAGCAAGTGTTTAAACAAATCCCAGTTCGTTTTTTTATTAGTGAGTACGGTTGGTTTTTGTACATTGATGATGTTTGAACTGACTGTTACTATTGTGGGAGAATGATCCGAAGAAAAATCGAGGGTTTGTTCTGCTAGACAATTGCTAGTAGGAATACCTTTAGTAATACACAAGGCAATAATGTGTGATAGTTTGTTCCTATCACTAGACCAGTATGTGGGCCTACCAGTAGACAAAGTGTTTAAATTATTTTTGACGATATATTTTATGAGCTCTCGACCTTTAGTAGTTATTAATCTTGATCCCCATCTGATGTGTTTGGCATTGTAATCACCAACAGCCAGGAATCTACTGCCTAATGTGGAAAAGTACTCAGCATAATGCTCTTCTTTCAAATTGTGACGTGGAGGACAATAAAGGGCAGATAAAGTTATTGGACCTCTCTTATCTTCGATTACGACATTAGTTGCCTAGATATGTGCTGTCTGGAACTTGAGTGCTTCATGATGTTTAATTATTTTTTAAATTATTATTGCACTACCACCATAGGTTGTACCATCCGGATGTTGAGTGTTATATATTATATAGTTCTGAATTCTTAAATAGCTTCGATTGGTATAATGCGATTCAGAGATCAACATCACGTCAATGTTATGTTCTCTAAGGAAAACTGATATTTCGGGGCTATAGTTAACTAGGCCATTGGCATTCCAAAGGGCTATTTTTAAATGCATGAACGTGAATTGAGTTTATCAAGCAATTTAGACACAACATTCATCATTGTATCCATTCGTTGCACCATTTGCTCGACTAATTTCGCTAGCCTGTTAATCCTTTCTTCCGATTGATTAGGGTTTGCAACTGCAACATCAAAGTTACTATTAGACGATTTGAGTCCATTAGTGACTGAAGCAAATGAAGTACCTTCTCCCACTTTATTATCAGCTATATGGGTATTATTGTTTTGTTGGCCTTGTTGGATTTTAGGTCTAAGAGAGGGAAAGTTTCTTTGTTGAAGTTCTTTATAAATTGTACAACCCTTATAATTGGTGGGGTGATTTTCGCCACAAGATGTACACCGAAGATCTTTTGGTTCACTTATTGTGCAGTTTTTGCTACTATATAGACCTCCACATTTATTGCATTTTTGCTGTCGGGTGCAATAGTTTCCAGTGTGTCCCCATTTCAAGCATCTGCCGCATTGCGGTATCTGTCTTTTTGTCTTACAGTTTTAATTTTTACTTTGCAATGTTGCAAATTCGTTATTTGATAAATTTCTTTGTTATTATCGTTTGGTTCCAGTCCCAGGAAGAACATATTTAGAGGTTTCTTCTCCTTCCCACTTTTTACGTTATATACATTTCTAACTTTATGATTGAGTATAGAGATTTCTTCTTTGAGCAGCTCAATATTGATGGTATAATGAACCCCTTTAATAACAACTCGAAAACTTCGTTTATCTCTTGGCATGTATGTATGATGCTTTACGTCCTTTTCTTTCAGGATTTGACATGCTACTTTATAAGCTGCTTCATTTTCGGTCATTAATTTGATTTCATCATTTATTAATTTAAGGGAATATTTATCCTTCAATCTTTTTTTTATAGGATAAATATTCCCTTGGTATATGGAGGATAAATATTCCCTTGGTATCCCTCCTTGATTTGTAATGGAAAATGATCACTCCCGAAGGAATCATCTAGGACACCCCACTGTAGTGTGGGATACAAATCAGGAGAATACATTGTCAGGTCAATAGCGGAGAAGGATCTACTATTAAGGTTAATGTGAGTATATGATTTAGAATTTAAAAACGTTAGGTTATTTTGTTCTATGAATAATTGGATTAATTTTCCTCTCGCGTCTATGAGATTGGATCCCCATATAGCATTATGAGCATTGAAGTAATGTCTGAATGGTTGTGGCGTGTTCATATATTTTTTTCCTTTATTTGGGTTTTTCGTCACTATCTAAAACTATTTTTATTTATTTTATAAGTATTTTTGATATTTTTTGAGAAGTTTTAGATAGTGGCGAAAAACCCAAATAAAGGAATATATATATATATATATATATATATATATATATATATATATATATATATATATATATATATATATATATATATATATATACATATATATGAGCATTGAAGTCAAGCACAGCAAGCAGGGTCGAGAAGGGAATTGAGAATATGATTTAGATTAACTGTAGATGTTGGAGGTATATATAAGTTGCATATTGATATTTTACTTTCCAGGTATGTTCTCACCGCTACGACTTCCAATTCTGAGTCAGTTGGGATCTCATTGTAGTCTAATGAATTGTGGAGTACTATACATACCCCACCCGAAGATCTCATTGCATTCTCTCTGTCTTTTCTTATGATATTGTAGTTTCTGAATGATAACTTAATTTGAAGATTTAAATTAGTTTTTTGAAGGGCATAGATGAGAGGTTTGCACCTGTGGTGAATTAGTCTCAGTTCGTCTATCTTATTTTTAATGCCATTAATGTTCCACTGTATTAGTGATCAGTTGAATTTTTTGTTGATATAGTTATAGTGCAAGGAATTGAAAGTTTACTTCTTGTTGATTGAGTTGATAGAGTTGTTGGATGAAGTTCTGGATCCCGTTTTGGTTTGTTTATCAAGAGGGTTTTTTCCTAACCATTTTCATGTTTTTAAAAATACAGTTAATTATTATATATCGATTATTAACTAGTACAGTCATAAAGACACAACTTTGTGATACAACAATTTACGCTCTGAAAAAAATTGGGATTGCTTTATCGCAATTTTTTTTAATACCCTACATAGTCATTCTGAACATTGTACTAATGAAGACGACGCTAATTTTTACTACAAGCAAAAAAACGACCTCGATAAATTAATTTAGCGATATGGCCAGTAATTCCTTTCGAAAATTACTCCAACATATGCTTCAACACCGTTACATATTTCCGCCTAATCGAATCTGATACTGTCTGAGCATCGGAACGAGCTATAAAACCATCTGGAACATGATGACCCGGACACCGGGGTAAAAAAAAAACAATATCCAGGCAGGAAATAAAAAGCCAACGCTAAGAGAGGAATAATAAAAGGACGAATGCCAGAGCTATCGATTGCAAAACGGCGATAACTGTCAGATAATCGATTGTTCAGTTTATTGTTACTCATAGCGAATGATTATCTTGTAAATATCTGAAAGCAAACAAGTATTGCTTTAATTAATATAATCGATGGTCGTATGAATAAAAAAACGACTCTACCACAGTAGAACGTTATATACTCACCGACACAGAAACGCAAATATGCGACATATTTAAACATGTGCAAAAAAAATTGTGGGATGAAACATAGGTGAATGTGTTTTATCTATATCTCTTCAATATACTTTGCCATATAATATTACTTTTATTGGAGGAATGTTATTTATTAGGCTAATTGAAAAATTCGCGCAGCAACACCTATAAAACAGTAAAAGAACTATATAATCTACTACATTTTGAGGTGTCACCCTTCATATGAACATATGTGAAGTTTGAAGTCGATCTGTCAATTCATTCGTACAAAAAGAGCAGTTTAGAGTAAACGTATCAGTATTATTTTTTAGGCCTTTGCCCTCTAGTGGTTTTACTAAGACACCACAAATTTGACAATGTTTAGTTAATTTTCTAGTGGCTTATGTTTAAAACCACCTATTGTAGTGGTTGCCTATATATCTAATCTACTTAATAATATTGCATTCTTTTATTCTGGACGTGGATGTCAGTCAGTGGAACGCATGGTATTCATCTCGCTTGTCTGTTTGGAGCTTTTGTGAGTTTTTCTTAGAAATGACAGGTAAGAGTTGTTTTATTATATTAATATATGGACTCAAGAAACACTTCTTGAAGATTGGCGCATAACAGTGGAGGCTCGTGGGTTTTTAAAGCGGGAGGTCTTAGAAGAAAATATTGCCGCTAAAGATTTGTTTTTGCTTTCCCCTTCCTTTTAACTGTTCATGCTATTGAAACCCTATGCAGGAGGTGAACCAGGAAAACATTAAGATTTTGTATTGTTACTACTTACAAGGACATTGGAGGATGGGTTGTTGCTTATTGCGCAGATAAAGGAATAAATAAGTAGATACTTACCGTTTCCCGAAGAGTAAACCATTCAAATTAAAACAATTGTGAATCCCAAATCAAAACAAGTATTCGCAAGGCGAACCAAATACGCGACGCGAGACATATTAAACGCTCCGTACCCGTCAAATCAGCGTTTAAAACTAATTACCGATACGCTCGGTCACAGGAAATCTACGTCAATATCGCATATTTTAGAAAGCAGTTGAACCCCCGAATTCTGGCAACCACCAAAACATGTAACGCCAACGACGAGCTAAGATGACGTAGCGTACGGTCGCTGGAGGTAAATGTCCCACCAACGATGTAAACATTTTTTCAGTTTCAAATAAATTTCCAACAGTTAGGTATACATCGAAACTAAAACGTTCATGAACTTGAATGGTTAAGGTATCACAGAGTTCTTTGCCTATCCTGACATTCGAATTCGGGTCCTCCTTGTCAGGAAATTTCCGTTTCTTTATGAGATTCTCTATGATCGTTGTAGATTCTTCACCAGTTAAATTACCAAATTCTTGATTAATTTGCATTTCTATATTGTCTCTAATATTTTGAATGGCTGTTGGAAAAGTTACCAAATTCTTCTTAACTTTAAGTGCATTTAGTTCCTGCATTAGAGTTGATCAAAGAGAATGTCGCAATAAGGCATTATTTTATTGAAGAAAAACAACGAAAATTTTAAATTATCATCCACCAAATAATTTATTAACCCCTGAGCTTGATTAATAGAATTTTTATCCCACTCGGTGTCCACAATCTCTTCAAGGCATGTTTGCAATTCTTCTTTGTAAATGTAAACAGTATTCATACATTTAGACGTAAAGTTCCATGTTGTAGGGGCCGCACGGGGTAGACGCTTTTTCACGATGCTGTCCAGAACAGTTATCCTTTTGGATGATCAAGAAAAAGAAGCGGGAAATGCAGACAGATTTGCAAAAAACACCTTTATGCCTATTTCTATTATACAACACCTTTAAATTATTAAATTTAATTGGTAATTTTTTATGGCAATTCGGTCCTCAAATGTTAATGTGCCATTATTTCTATTCATATATTGCAGTGACTTCATCTTCACTATTGTAATCGTTCAAAAAATTCGCTTTGCAATCACTCGAAAGGTCGAAAAGTGCGATGGTGAAAAACACCTGACGATAAGACGTTATAAATCCGACAAGGATGGGGGCAGAGTATACAGGAGGCCAAGGCCCGATTTGGACGTAGCGCCATCGTACAAAAAGACATTTAAAATAGCAAATTGGAAAACAAAAGCCAGGAATAGGAATCAATATCGCGAGATTCTACAAAAACATGTTCAATTTGAATAAATTCACTAAATAAATACAAATGAAAGGGATTATAAACGTAAACATCGTAATACCATAAGAATTAATAATATTTAAATAAACATTAATAATTACTAAGTCCATTAGGGCTAGAAAATAGCTTCGAAGCAGAATTAATGGATCAAAGTAATTTGTACACATATTAAGTCGATAAAAAGCTTTCTGTTCTTTCGCTAGTAAATCCCAAAATGTAAAAGAAACCCCACAGTCCACTCAATTGGTTGAATAAATCGAATAAAGCCGTATCGTAGGAGTTTCTCCCTTAAATAACGAAATTGTAAAGCTGAGGGAGGTGGCGTGAGGGAAAGGGAGAGTTTATACGTTGTAACCCTTTAGCAGAGGGATATTTATTCTTCGTTTAAAAGTGATATAATTACGGTGTGGTTTAATTTTGTTCAGAACCATTAGTTAAATCGGTCGGAAATTTCGGGGAACGACAAACAGGGCTTACAATTACGCGAGAGAAAAAAATGTGACTTTAAAAAAAAATTAGTTGAAAAGTTCCGAAAGACCAGAGACAGACAACAAAGTTTATAACAATTATAGAACTTAAATTAAAATAAATAAAGACTAGGAATACAAAAAAGATTGATAACTGTTAAGTCATACTTGCTTTAAAAGTGTTAATGGGGTGGTCTATGAGTTTATTTCTTGACTTTATCTTTTGTTGTTTGACTAGCTTACGGTGGACAAAAATGTCTGTAAATTATATGGTGCTGTTTTTTTCTGATCATAAGTCCGGCTACAAAGCACTGTTAAAATCTCTTAAAATGGAAAAAATAGACTTACTTTTCTTATCTCCCGCAACAAGTGTTTAACACAATGTATATAGGGTTGCATACCCAATATGCAATGTACAATGTGCTCACAATATATAAGGTTACATAAGCAATCAGGTTAACAAGGATTATTAAGTACTTTTACTACTATGATCGCTTTAGCACCGACTTTAAAATATTCTCAATCATGGGAAAATGAAAAATTGACGCGGACATAGATATCACTATCCAGTTAGTTACATTAGCCTACTATGTTTAGGTGATCCAGAGATTTTTGATAAAAATTAACCAAATTTTCTCTTGTATATTTTAATTTTTGGTTTTTATATAGGCTATCGCGTGATCTAGAACCCTTCAACCCGTTCCTGCAGCAGCAATCTTTCTACGTGACTGCCATCCCTGCGTTCAATACAGCGCACCTTAATATTCGTTAATATAAATTAATTTCTAGAATAACGGATACCTTTTATTTGACTGGCAGTACATGGAATGCGAGGAACCCGCCAGTAGACAGCACTAAAGTTCAAGAGAATCAATGCGATTGAGCTCTTGTTTTTTAATGATACATGATTCAGCGATATATAGCAATACTGGAAAACCAAGGTTTTTACTATGTGTTATGTCCCTATCCTTCTATATCTTTTGCAAAATTTCGCATTGTATTTCTTGTCATTTCACATCTTCTGAACTCATGAGTGTTACGACCTTCGTCCGATATTAAAGCCCAAAAATACACGTATTGACTGATGTATGACATGTTGCTGTTAAAAATTTGTTAATTAATAATAAAACTCGAGGATGTCGGTTGACAAAACTAGTTTATTTTTATTGTGAAAACTTATAGACAACGCACAATACATAGGCATACCAGTAGAGTGTGTACAAGTACATGTGGCGCATCATGTGCTACAAGTCTTATTTTGATATTAAATACTAACACTCCCACTATATCAAAATAACAAACAACCTTATAATTGTACATAACAAAACCATAAACTATTTTTGTAGTGCAAATCACGAAAAGACTAGTTTATTTTTATTTTCATAACTAATAGGCAACGCACAATACTAACTATGTTAAGTTAGTTATTTTAATGCCCATAATACTGACACAATTCGTCCAATCCTCGTGAGCTCTACACATGACATATTTCCTATAAATCTTGAATAGAATTGGTAATAGGATACATCCTTGCCTGGTTTCGAATTTACATTCTTCAATTTTCACAACTGCTCTGTTTTTTTTTCATATAGATGATCAATCAGCTGATCTGATGAACTAGGATGATCTCCATTTCCTCCATTTGTTATAATTGATCTCATTTCAAGCTCAATCCTTCTATTGGAACCTTTGGTGTGAAACACTAAACTTGAAGAGATCTACCACTAAACACCAAAACACTTTTTTGAACTACTCGACGCACGTTTCGCTAACCATGTTAGCATCATGGAGCTAGAAGATGATTTAATCTAATTCTAAAACTAAACTATGTCCTATTTATATGAAAACCATACCTAACGAAGCGTGCAAAAATCATGAACCGTGAAGTGTACTAAGCCTTACATTAATAATTGAAAAAGTTGACTGAAAGGAATCGGTCCTTTATCTCGGTTCATGATTTTCATACATTTTTCTATTTGAATGCTTTCATATTCATCCAAAGCCTTATTATTATTAACACTTTTAATTAGTCTTAAATTACTAATATCCATACTGTGGTCATGTTCGATTGCATATTGGGCAACAGAAGATTTTTCATTTCTCCCATATCTAATGTGTGCAATATGTTCTTTATATCTTGTCAATATGGATCTTTTTGTTTGCCCAATATACCTTCGATCATAGTCTTGACAACTAATTTCGTAAATCCCCGACTTTTCATGTTGCTCTACTTTATCCTTTGGATTACCCAGAACTTCTCTTAATTTATTATATGGTTTGTACACAACCTTAATATCCACTTTTTTCAAAATGTTGTCATGTCCTCTTGTCAATTGAGCATCAAACTTATGTTTTCTAATTAGTTTATCTACAATGTTTTTATTATAACCATTCACTTCAGATACCTCCATAATTAATTTTAATTCTTTGTTATAATTATCTTTATTTAAAGGAAAATTAATTAATCTATTTACCATAAAATTTAAACTAGCCATCTTATTTTGGAAACTATGATTTCAATCGTTAGGAATGTATCTCGAAGTGGTGGTGATTTTTCTAAAAATATCAATATCGTGCGTCGAGCAGTTCAAAAGAGTGTTTTGATGTTTAGTAGTAAATCTCTTCAAGTTTAGTCATTTCAAGCTGTCAAACACCTTCCAATAGTCAAGGAAACAGAGGGGTACAAGATAGTTAGCCTGTCTAGCTTTCTCGATTATTTGTCGAATATTGAATATATGTTCACGAGTACCTCTCCCTGGAAGTAGTCAATCCTGCTCTGGGGAATCTGTCCTGATAAATAGAATTTTAAGTGTTTCTTGAGAATGTGAAGGAAGATTTTGCTTGCATGTGGACTGAGACTCCAGACCACTTTTTGGGTAGAGGTATAAATTCTGAGATCGGCCAATCTTCCAGTTCCACATTTTCTGACAGATATTGTGAAACATGTCTACTCTGTATTACGAATATAATATAGAAAATATAGAAAGATGCAAAACAAATAGTTTTACAAATGTTGTTATTAAATCCAATAACCTTTTCGTCGACTCTCGTATTAGATCGAAGAACTTTTGATTATTTCATCGGAAAATCCGAAAATGTAAAGGAAGCGATACGGTCCACTCGATTGATTGAATAAATTGAATAAAGCGGTCCTATCCTAGGATTTTCTCCATTAAAGAAGGAAATTGTAAAGCTGAGTGGGGCGGAGCGGAGCGATGAAGGACAAGTTTATACGTTGTAATCCTTTACCAGAGGGATATTTATTCCTCCGTTTAAAAGTGATGTAATTATACATTGAGGCTTAATTTCATTCGGAACTGTTAGCTAAATCGGTTGAAAGTTTCGAGAACCGGAAAAGGGTTTTATAATTATATGACAGAAAAATATTGGGTTGTTCCATTCTCGACGTTTTTTTGTTAAAAAGTTTTATTGAAAGAAGTAACGACTATTACAATAAATGAATCATTCGTTGATCTAAATGTATTCGAATCGGAAGGTAACTACGTTAAACCAAAAACCTCAACGGCCATGTACTTTCTCTGTCAAACTGATTACTTTTTAAACGATCTTTGTAAATTTTAGGATTGTAAAAGTTATTCCGATTGAGGGACAAATGAAATTCAATCAAAAAATCCATATTTATATAAAAGAAACAATGGAGAAGTAAAAGATCGATGTAATAAAACATTTCCCAATGGATCCTCAGTTCGCTAACTTTATATACATTACTGGACAGTATTGAATTCTTCTACTGAACCAACCAATGAACAGACAAACTCTTGCTTCGATATTCTGTTGAAAAACAGTACTGCGTCTTTCTTCGTAAAGGGCCTCTAATTCAGATGTTACGCTCAACAAAAATCAACACAAATCCAACATCAATAGCGCTTATCTTGATATAATGTTTAATCAACATCCTTAAAGTAGTCAAATTTTGAAATATATTATCCAAATATAATGTAGTTACCGCCAAACCTCGTCATTGGCGTCACTTCCTTGTTGACATCTGTCAAAGATTTTCAACTCACAGCAATACAAGTTTTATACAATGGCGTGGAAACCATGATTTGTGGACAGCATAGATTTTCTGTTACCATTTGAAGAAAACTGCTGCAGAATCGCATCAAATGCTTGTCGAAGCTTACAGTGAGCATGCTCTTGGTAAATCACAGTGCTTTAAGGGGTTTAAAAAAATCAAAAGTGGTGTTTTTGACGTGTGAAACGAAGAACGTGGAAGACCACCGAAAAAGTTTGAAGACAGCGGATTGCAAGCAATGTTGGATGAGGATGACGCTCAAACGCAACAACAACCCGCAGATCAATTAAATGTGACACTAGAAACCGTGTCTATATATAATGGAGATAATAATATGTTTGAAAGCCACAGGAAAGTCCTAT
Source organism: Cosmopolites sordidus (assembly GCA_031761425.1). Lineage (NCBI taxonomy): Eukaryota > Metazoa > Arthropoda > Insecta > Coleoptera > Curculionidae > Cosmopolites > Cosmopolites sordidus. Next base: position 993,848 of record JARFXV010000391.1, on the reverse strand, counting down.
AAGATGGGAAAATGGGTTCTACATGAACTGAATGAAATACGGAAAAACCAGTTGCGAAATTCTGCTCGTCAGGTAAAAAAGAAAGTCATTTTTGCATCGAAATGTAACTAGTAATGAAAAGTGGATATACTTTGAGAATCCTAAAAGCGTAAAAATCATGGGTAACTCCAGGCGAACCATCGACATCGACTGAAAGGCTGAATCGCTATGGACGGAAGACAATGCTCCATGTTTGGTGGAATCAGAAGGGTGTGATCTGTTATGAACTGCTAAACCCTGACAAAACCGATATACCTGTAATACTTCATGATAATGCACAATCACACACAGCAAAACTGATCAAGGAAACGATTTAGGCGTTTAATTGAGAAATGGTTTCGCATGCGGCTTACTCATCAGACTTAGTTCCGTCCGATTACTGCTTATTTGCATCGATGGGACACGCACTTGCTGAGCAATGCTTCACTTCTTACAAAAATTACTCGATAACTTGATTTGCCCCAAAAGAGCAAGTTTTTTTAGCATGGTATGCACAAATTGTCAGACAGATGGAAAAAATGTATATCTAGCTATGGGCAATACTCCGAATAAAATATTTTTTATCATTTTCATACAATAAACATGAATTTTCTATACAAAAATTCTGGTTTCGTTTACATATCTGGTACTCACATCTCAAAACCGTCAATCCTTTTTCTGTCTGTTTGCTTCACGGTTCACGTTTCTGTCGCATACGTTGCAATCGGAAAAATAAATGGTTTCTTACATTTAATACTGCGATATCTCGCCACATTTTGCTCATTTTACTTGTGGCTATTGACAGTAGGCGTTCAATTTCGGATTCGCTTCCTTCTTTTTTGGTACTGGTGGAACCCTTCTTAGATAACAAATTTATCCACCCCTTCAAAACTCTTCACTTGCCGGATATTGGTACAGTTGTTTGTCCATGTACTATCATGACCTTATTTTTCAACCTGTTTAGTTGAAGATCATATTCTTTATTTATATTTGCGAGTGGTGTCATGGCGATATCGTCCTCCTTTATCCATTTCCATAATAAAGCTGTTATACTCAACAACAATCTCATGTCCAACATTATAAGCTTTTATCTTGGCATAAAACTTAACCCAGGTACTCCAAGAAATTAGCCCTTCTAAATCTTGAAAAATAGCATTCAAATATTTGTCTTTGAAGTCAACTTCCATGATTTATATCAGTTCACTCACCATCAAACTCTCTTACTCAAGACAAACATTCAAAAAAATCTTATATTTATACCTTTTATAAGAAAACATATGTTACTTTTTATAAAAATAATATATTCATTAGAAATTGGAAGAGTTTGTATGTTAAATATAACACCATAAAAAAAATCATCAATATTTATTTAAAATAATTTATTATTACAGAGAAAACAATTAAAATTGGGAAGAACTGAAAGATCGATACAATGAAACATTTGCCGGTGGATTCTCGTAGATGCTGTTCTCCAAATCAGTATAAATTATTGGATAATATTGAATTCTTCCACTGGACCAACCAATGGATAAACAAGCCCCTGCCTCAAAATTCTGTTGGAAACTAACAGTACTGGGTCTTTCTTCTTCCAATCCCATCATCAAGGTGCTAAATTCAACAAAAATCAACCAACATTCAACTTGTAAATACGCCAGTGTTTACCTCGGTATGAGTTTTAATCCAGGCTGCCTGACTATACTGAAAACTGCAATGGCATTAGTGTCTTGGAAGATAACAGCCAAATGTTTGCCTTTAGGGTCTGTTTCCATGGTTTGTACCAGTCCACCCACCATTGCACCATCAAAATCTATTTTACTGACATCAAACATTGGTAAAGCCTGGTTAGAAGATGATTCTGAAATGTGAATGTTCTATGTTTTATTAATTCAACAGGATTTTGTTACTTACCAGTATCATTGGCAAATATTAAATCATTTTTTACAATAACTCCATATATTATAGGTTCAGTACTGGTAGCAAAAAGTAGTGTTGTACCACAATTTGACCAACAAGCTGACTGAATTCTACCACTGAGGACAGTCCATCTCTCACACTCCCAATTACGGTAATCCCACACTCTGAAACTCAGTAAGCTTCCTAATGTAAACAAAATTAATCTAAACTTACCTAAACACAAGTCTGTCTGAACAAGTAAACAATTTTTCACCAGTTGGTGACCATTTTACCAAAACTTGTCCAAATCCACCAGGTCTCTTCAAGGAACTTGTCCTATCTAACTCAGGATCCCAAACCAGTATGGTATTGTCACAAGCTGAAACACTTACCAACTTATCTCCTTTTGGAGACCATGCAATACTCATTACAGGCTTGTGGTCTGGTCTTTGTAGAATAATAGCATTACTAACAGATGGTCTAGAGACCTTCAAAATAATAGTATAAAAATTACTTTAAACCAAAATGTACAAAACATACTAAAGAGTTGGGATCAATATTCCATAAAATTATACCATTTTCATGAGCAACAGCAATCTCAGTATTAGACAAGGGCCTCCAAGCCACACACGTAATATGCCTTTGTTGTTTACATCTTAATAAGGGACTATATGTACTATCACTACTAAATATTCGCACACTATCATCACAAGTTCCAATAGCAATTTTAGTACAATATGGATGCCAGGAAATACATCTAATTGTACTGTTTTGCCAATTTCTCGTCTGCCCTAGCTTATGTATCAATGTAGGCCCACTGTATCTGATATTTGGATTTAATATTAATCTGACTTTCTGAATATATTTCATTACATTTAGTAAAACACCCGCGCTTTGGGAAATTATTAATTTATTGTGTGATTTAGCTAAATAAAGTGCTTCAATTAGTCCTTGTTCATAATACACTTGTGTAAGTTGTTTCAGAAAAGACACATTTACAGGCAAAAACAATGATCTGCCTTCATCTCCTGACGTTGTAGCATGCAGCTGATCCCGTGTTATATGTATTTTTGGATGATTTTCGATCTAAAATATTAACATTATACCACCGGCGAAAGACCTCCATAATGTGAAAACATACTGTGTTCGTAAAGGTGCCGACATTGGCATATTTCGGGTCCATAAAATGGACCCTACCATTTACTTCACATATTGCAATCTCACAATCATTTGGAAGCTCAAAATCGTGAAGGTTTCTCATTTTCGTATAATCAGATATCGTTGAAAATTTGAATATTTAAGGTTAAGTACTGATATGTCTAAATAGCAATAGGAGATAGGCAACCAAATAATTCCATGCGATTTTTTTCGTAAAAAAAGCAGAAATCACAATAATATATGTAGTCATTGGGAAAAAATAATTATATAGAAATGCAAAATTTAATCACATAAATGTGCAGACAGTTAAGATTTTATTACAAAAATAAATTAACTAATCCCTGAACGGCGCATAATCAAGTCACGAGATACGTTTCGTGTTATCTGATTGGCCATGCCCAGAATGGAGACATATTTCGTGATTATAATCAACGCCATATTGCACCACAGACGTACGTTTTAACCAAGTGAAAAGCGAAAAGACGGACGTTTTCCGAAGAATTAAAAATGGATATGAGCCAATATTTAACGTCTCCTTTGCAAATTGATAAAGTCTGTAGGGCCTGTTTAATGGAAAAAGGCGACATGAAGCCCCTTTTCGGCGCTTGTCTTGATGAAATGCTGCATAATTTTACTTCCATCGAAGTAAGTGGCTTTTTTCAGTCAAAAATAGATTTATTTTCCTGGATTGTTTATCTTTCTTTTTATTAGTCTTTAAGAGAGTGATAGAAGATAAATGTCAAGTTAATTTCATTGTCTCAGTTTTTAAAGAATTCAAATTATTCAATAGTTTATTTATCCAAAATGTATTCTTCCAGATTTCCGAAAATGATGGATATCCTCATCTTATGTGCGTCCAGTGCGTTTTGCAATGTAGTAGAGCATATACTTTTAAACAATTATGTGAAAAATCGGATTCAATTCTCAGGCAATACCTAAGTTCAGAATTTCAAGTAAACATAATCATTAGAAATTAAATTTCTTGTCTTGATATTAGAGTTTTAAGGCTCTGATAAATCAACAACAGGAGCAGTCACACAGTCAAGTAAAAAAAGAATTAGAGGAACAATTAACTTTCCAATCATCACCGTCAGTAAAAATTGTGATGGAAGAAGGTAAAAATCAATTTAATCCTGAATTTGTAGCGTACGAAACCGCAGATACAATTGATGATGAGACAGAAGTGACATTACAAACAACCGAGGTAAGAAAATATTCCACTTTAACAACAGATTCAAGTTGAATTGTAACTTTATAGTTAGATGGAGAGATTTACACTGTGGAAACTGTAGAAACTTCAAAAGTTGATTATTTAGATACAGAATCGCTGCATGAGTTGGAAAAGGGATACAATATAGAATTGGAGGATCCCAAATCTGAAATAGTCAGTGATGAAAAAAGACGCAAATACAAATGTACTAAATGTGATGCCAGGTTTCCTCTTCGAGTTGATTTAAAGGTATGACAAAATATTTGTATGTATGTAATTAGTTAATTTAATGGAGATAAAATGTATATTAGAATTTAAATTTACTTAAAAAAACGGCATCAAATCAGTTTCAGTTTCAAAAGTAATGACAATATTATTAAGTTTCCTCATTATTTAAAAAATAATTTCCTTTGAATTATCTTTCCTTTTGTTGTTTGCCAGGCCTGACTGGTTCGCTTTCTTGGAAGCGGAATCAGCTTTTCGCGCTTTTCTGGAATCACTTATACCGATATCTCTACTATGTTTCTGTAAGAATTTTACCGAGCTTGAAACATTTAATATCAACTCTTTGTTCTATTGTGTTTTTGTGACAAAGTGACAAAATGCGCTGGCACATTTTTATAGATGAAATATACAGGTTTCAGATTATATATTGTTTCGGTAGATGGCGCTAATAGTTTTGTATTAAGAAGCTTCGTTATTTTTATATTTATTTTGGAACTCATGATTGAGTGCCTTATGATTTTGTGCTAATCCCAAATAACGAAAGGTATCATCCAGTTTCAGTGAGTGTATCTGACATAATGATTCCTAATGTTGTTTAAGTTGTTCATTTTGTATATTGACGATAGAACATTTATCTAATATTATCGCTGAATAATTTTTCGATTTTAATAAGCGATTGTAGTTTGCTCTTGGATTCTGCGTACAGTTTTAGGTCAACCATATTTAACATATGCGATAACCTTCTGCTGTTTGTTAATTTGAACCTAAACCAGCTTGCAGACTGATTGAGAATAGTGAACATAAACTCAGAGCCAGACAAAACCACATTGGTGACAAAGAGTCTCCCTGGAAAATTCTTTTTTCAATGTTGACTCTTCCAGCATTTTCTCCCGATATCCATATATTCGTCTTCCAAGACTTCATTAAGTGAGTAAGCATTGCTCTGATTTTAGGACAGATTTTGTAAATTTCCAAAATTTTAACTAGCCAATCATGAGGGACAGAGTCGAACGCCTTACTGTAGTCAATGTAACATAAGTTAAGGTTACGCTTTTTTCTTATAAACAGTAATGATATATTTTTTCATTTACTAATGATGTAAGTAACTTATAAAGTGCTAAACGACAAGTTATAGGTCGATAGTTATTTGGCTGCATCTTGTAATTTTTCTTATATAGTAAATATGTATTACTCTCAGATAAAATTGCGGAATAGATTCGGGGTTAATGCTTTACTGAAGCAACGTGATAAATTGTCATGTACGGCATCCAGAAATTCTGGATTCTATCTGGCCCTGGTGCTTTCCAGTTTTGGGTTTCCACATTCGTTTCCGGTAAGCCTTCTTTAAGGCTTTCGTTATCTGAGATGTATTGTATGTGTTAAGATTTGTATTTATACCAGGTGTCCCATTAAGGATGGATCGCGGCCGTATCTTGAAAACTATTTATCCCACAGCTTTGGGGGAAAAAAAATTGTACAAAAAATGATCATGAGAAATTCACCAAAAATATTTTTAAGCTTCTAAAACGACCGCAAGAGGGCGTGACGCGCTAAACATTTTTAAAAATATTTTTTTTGTGTATTTAAAGGTAATTTAAAGAGGAATCATCCAGTGAAAACCCGAAATCGATATCTCTGACATGTCAAGAGATATTTCGTTTTTTCTGAAAAAATCAGTTATTATTTCACTACTACCTGCATTAAGTTAAAAAAATATTAACCTAATGTTTGCCTTACTTCACACTTTACCCAGGCTTAGGACTGGTCCAAATTCTTCGTGCCATATTAATTTGGGGCGTGTTTAAAGGCCTCGTTATTCGTAAAAGGCATTGTTAGATATTATTATAATAATTATTAATAATCAATAAATGCAATGTTGAAAATGTAATGCATTTCAAAACTGACAAGTTAATTTGACTGTTTTTGTTTGTTTCCATGGTTCCCTTCTTACACTCTTTGTGTAATGTACCTAAGGATTGCATGCGTTTATTTGGAAACCCGAAAACGCATAATTTCATTCATCCATTCATTTAGTTTAAAAGAAAGAGTAGGTATATTTATTAATGACTGATTTCAATATTCTGTCAAGTAGTATTTAAGCATCACAAAAGAGAAAATGCAACAATTGGGGAAAGGCATTTTTTCCGCTTATGTAATTAAATAAGAAAATATTATCAAGGTCAGGATTAGAACATTTATGATGATTGATACTGAATAGATAATTTTATTTTTTAAATAAAATTGTTGCGGTTGCGATTGCGACCTAAATATTAAGACCAATTTTTAACTTAATATTACGGTAAAAAATAAAACTGATTTTTTTCAGAAAAATCCAAATATCTCTTGACATGTCAGAGATGTCGATTTCGGGTTTTCACTGGATGATTCCTCTTTAAATTACCTTTCTTACCATGTAGTAAAAGCTATACCATTCCATTTGAAAAAACTGAACAAAACTTCAAGAAAACTATTGTTGAATGTAACGCCACCTCGCGGTTTCATTTATAAACTAAATAATTTATCTCCCAGATTATCTGATTGTCCCAGCAATTGCCTTTTAAATGAATCCAAATTGAGGAAAATCGGTTAAGGCAAACGGACATTAGACGACTTTTTATCTCAATAGGTAACCCCCCCCCTCTATTCGTGAAATTACGACAAAATGTCATAAAACAAAGTTGTAGGAGACAGTTTGCTAATTATAACTGAGAATTTTTCTTACTCGGTTAACACTTGAAAATACACAAAAAAATGATTTTTAAAAATGTTTAGCTCGTCATGCCCTCTTGCGGTCGTTTTAGAAGCTTAAAAATATTTTTGGTGAATTTCTCATGATCATTTTTAGTACAATTTTTTTCCCCCAAAGCTGTGGGATAAATAGTAAATAAATAGTACGGCCGCGATCCATCCTTAATGGGACCTGGTATATTATATTACATATATTCTCTTGACCGTTTATTTTTTTTTTATTTATTGGGACTTTCGGTCAGTAATTAAGTTTTAATTTTTAATTTTTTTATTAACGTTTCGGTTCAACAATGAACCATCCTCAGAATAATTCTACAAGACATATAACTGTTATAAAAACAGAAACTTACATTGATATTGAGAAGCGGGAAATACTCATTGGGCTTAGATAAGCGTGACTATGCTATTTTTAGAAGATTTAGACAAATCGACGAACCAATTGACTAGTAAGAAAGCACGAAGAGGACGAGGCAGGCGTGGTCGAAGAGGACGTAGACGTCCTAACAGGAGTGGTCGCAAAAGAACATTATCAGCGGAAAATGGTGTTACGGATGATACAGATTTTGTCCATAGTATAAACGATGATGATGATTCAGAACCAATGAACAGAGGGAGACGAAAATGTCGAAGGCGTCGAGGAAGAAGGGGCCGTAGGAGAGAGAGGCGCGTCAGAAAACAATCCCCTGGAAACGTCATCAATAGCGATTCGTCAGAATCTGCACTAAATGAACCATCACCATCAGTACCCCCAGAAAACGATTATTGGGACCGAAAGTCCCAATAAATAAAAAAATAATAATAATTTATATATTATAGTTATTTCAATGTTGTATATATCAGAAAATAAAGTAAACACGGCAACCCCGCATCGGTGTCTGACGCGGTACGAAAGGAAGGGCAACTTAACCAAAAATAATAACGAAAACCAGGAATTCGCGTTAAGAAGTTGTTCAGTTAAGACAACGATTCGGGATTGCCGACGAATGGTAATGGCAACTTGGTTTTATTGAAGCAGTCCATAAGTAAATATAAAATATATTAAAAGTACTCCCAATCGCAACAGTGATTCAGTCACACTCGACTGAACACTACCAAACAGTATCCTTCCGATATTTTCAGAGTTTTCTAAAATTCGTAACATGTTGGATCGATGTTTTGGGTACTAGGTTTAAGGCACTGTTTTTCATTGTTATTACAGCGTGCGTTTTGCTCTTTCCTTTTCTTGTGATCATTATATCTTTGTAGCCTTGCTCCTTTGGCTTTTGCTTTTTGTCTACATTGGTCTATGTATGATATTAGTTGTTCTTTGATTTGTATATCTATTCTTGGCTATGACTTTTCCGGTTACTTTTCTAGATGGCTGGTCTTTCAAATGTTCTCTCATTATATCTGCCTTGCCGCGCAAACCTATATTTTTTTCCAATCTTCACTTCCTTTGGGGAGCTTGTTTAAGTTGATCTTGTCTTACTGTACTGGGATAATAGAATTCAGATAATCAAAATTTATTTTAAGGAACTCCCTCAATATTAAATTCAGTCCCGATACACTTTCTTTGGCTTTATGAATATTTAAAGACCGGAATCACAAGCCTATTGAGGGGATTTCCTTCGTAAAATGCTATACTACTCAAGAATGTTTCTCTGATATCTTTTAATGTGTCCAAATTGTGGTTTTGGCTTTTCTCTTGCCTGTATTATTGGTGGGATAGATTCAGAAACTTCTGTTTCTAATGGCATTGTTCGATATATGGGTTTACCCACTTCTCTCCTTACCTCATCGCCTTCCATGGTGGTTAGATAACCTTTCTTAATTATAATGTTTTTCTCTCTAGTATGTTTTGTTCGGTGTTCTAGTTCTGGGTGTCTCCATATAAATTCCTCATGAAGGGATGATTTTCACCCTGGAAGTGGATCTTCGCTGCACCGATTAACGTAATAAAATGCAGAGATTATATTCGTATTTAATTCTTTTGACCATTTTGTACGTCGGCCGCGAGCTCTCCTAGGAGTGTTCTTGTTCTTTGACCTCTCTTAGTGTATCCAGTTCTTCTATAACCTTTTCCGTTGCCAATCTTGTGGTACCATAGTGTTGGAAGCTGCCACTTGCTCTAGACTCGTCAACCCCAGACAAATATTCCCGACGGTGCTTGTCCGCAAAACCCTACCGCCTTGAAGATTACTTTTATTTGTTTCTATCCCCATAACTTTTAGTTTTGGGTCAAGGGGAAAAAAGATCACCCAAGGCAGAGCCCCGAATTACCGTGGGAAAGCTATTTACTACTGAAGAGCTAACACAAACTAATGACTAAACAAATATTTAGTACAATTATTACTCAAAGTGGTTTTTATGTTACAATATTCTGTAATGTTAATATATTTAGGTCCACATGATGTCCCATCCAAAAGAATTAGACTATGTTTGTGATGTATGTAATAAAAAATTCGCCGAGGCTCGTATCTTGAAACGGCATCAGAAAATCCATCTGGATCACAAACCTCACCAGTGTGATCAATGCGATATGAGTTTTGCAGAAAGTTCGAATTTAAGTAAGCATAAAAAAAAGCATACCGGAGAATTGCGAAATGTTAAAGTATGATAACTTTTACACAAGTTTTACTCCACTCCAAATAATCCTGGTGTATTACAGGGAAAACCACACTTGTGTTCGGTCTGTGGATGGTCATTTAAATGGGCTTCAAGTTTGCACAAGCATATGAAATATCATACAGGACACAAGCTGCTTACTTGCAATTACTGTCCTAAACAATATGTAGAGGTAAAGAAACGCAGTGTTAAAGTGTTAGACACACTTGAACATTTATTTTTTGAGACTTGAAAATAATATTTAAAAAAAAGTAGATATTTACTAATAAATGTTTTTACCAGGTGTGAGGGTTAATAATTCTAATTTTTTAAAAGAGATGGCGCTGGAAACAAGGGCCATTGTTTGTTATTACGACACTACATTTCAACACGCCATTGATGTTTAAACAATTTCGAGTTAGGGTCATATTTTTTTCGTGTGGCAAACTAAAGCTAAGTTTGATTCTAGTCAAGTAGTGATCCGTGTCTATGTTAGCTCCTTTCCTGACTTGAACATTCAAAATCTCTTTATAATTGGGGTACGAAATGGCAACATGGTCAATTTGAAATTCACCTATGTACATGTTTGGGCACCTCCAGGTCTTTTGTTTTGTTATTTTCTTAAAATGTGTTCACATTATTTTTAGATTAAACTGCGAACATAGTTCAACCAATCTTCTACCATTATAGTTAGTCCATTTATGAGCGGGAAAACTGCCGACTGTTTTCCTGTACTTTTTTTCTTTCCCAAGTTGGGCGTTGAAATCGGGCGAAATATTCGTTATAATATAAAACAAACATAAATAAATAAAAAATCTGACACCAAGCAAAAGACGTTGTAAATAAGAATTCCTAATGAAAAGAGGACATGAAATAAATGTTAATATATTAATAATAGTTAATATCCTACCCTACTGCTTTTCTTGTTCAATCAAAAGAAAAACTCGAGTGAAAGATGTATACTTGTGGAACCTTACGGTGACAGTATCCCAACGCAAGAAACTTGTGGGCGTTGGTTTAGACAAATCAAAAGTGGTGATTTCGACTTAAAAGAAAAAGAATGCCCAGGTCAACCGAAAAAATTTGAAGGTGCCGAATTGCAAGCATTGTTGCTCAACTCAACAACAAACGGCAGAGAGGTTAAATGTTGGTCGCCGAACCATTTATGATCGTCTCCCTGCCATGGGAAAGAAGGCATGAAAATGGGTACCACATCAGCTGAACGACAGACAGATGGAATCTTTCTCGGCATGAAAGAAATACTTTTTCGCGTCGGATTATGACTGGAGATGAAACATGGATATATTTCGAGAACCCAAAACGCGGAAAATCATGGGTTGACCCAGGCCAACCATCAACATCAACCTCAAGATGACTGGACCACCTCAAAAGAACGGTTTTTGAAGATGGGAAAAATATGCAGCTAGAGATGGCGCATGCTTTGAATAAACCATTTTTTGCATTTCTCCTAAATTAAACGTGTTTTTTTTTTTAGAAAAAAATAAGGATTTTTAAAAGCCACCCCTGGTATATTCTGATCAAGGTCAATTAATCTTTCTCCCTTTTCCAATACTTTAATTTGAATTTCAAACAAATAAAACTTGTATTCCAATGCCTTGAAATGTCTATGATGTGTCTAACATTTCGACACATATTTTGTGTTTGAAATCAGGTTTAACTTATCTTAGGCAAGAAGCTTAAAGATCCACATTAGATCTCACACTGGGGAAAGACCTTACGTGTGTGAATATTGCAATAAAGGTTTTACCCAAAGCTGCAATTTGGAGAAGCACATTCGCGTGCATACTGGAGAAAAACCCTATTTGTGTCAAGTCTGTAATAAAGGGTTAGTGTTGTTACTCGTAGTTTATTCAGTAATTGAACTAATGTTATTTTTCTTTCAGTTTTAGTCAGTCAGGATATGTAGCTATACATATGCGCACACACACTGGTGCTCGCCCATACGTCTGTCAAGTATGCGGCAAGGCTTTTTCTGGCTCCAACACCCTCAATCTCCACCAAAGAATACACACCGGCGAAAAACCGTACAATTGTGAAATGTGCGGTAAAAGTTTTAGCCGTCACGAAACCTTAGTGATTCACATACGGTCAGTTATGCCAAACATCATCCAAATATTCCCATTTTTTAAATTATCTGTTACAGATCTCATACAGGAGACAAACCGCACGTTTGCACGGTGTGTAAAAAAGGCTTCGCCTCGTCTGGACAACTTTCTGGTCACATGAAAACTCACACCGGCGTCAAACCGTATATTTGTGAAATATGCGATAAAAAGTAGGTCAAATGTACTTTTGTTGTACCATAAGTTCCCACCGTTTTTATAATTCATTTGTTTTTGTTTAGCCAAGTGTATATATATATCCATTCGAAAGGCCTTATCTTACTCTACAAAATTATTGGCATCATTTTTCTGAAAAACTTAATTTCAATTAACTTTCAGGCTTTTGAAATGGAAATTCCAGGCGACAAAAAAAACTTCTTTTTCGATACTTGCTGTATTTCGTTATGGTCAAAAAGCTACAGAAGCAGTTCGGGCTACTTGCACCGTAGATGGAGAGGACCTTATAGCCACCTTATAGGCTTGAGCAGCCTTATAGGCTGCTCAAGCTTGGTTTGTCATGTTCAAAAGTGGCATCTTCGACCTGGGCGACATGCACCGCTCTTCTCAATCTTCGGACTCCAACGAGAACCATCTTAAAACGCTATTGAAGGAGGACGGTCGTCAAATATGCCGAGAATTGGCGGAGATGGACTGCGGCCTTGCTACAATTTCCCGACATCTTCAACCGATGGGATTTACTCAAAAATTCGGGGCTTGAGTATCACATGAACTAACCAACGACAAGGAAAATCGCTAACTCAAAATCTCGTCCGACACTATGCAACATGCGGTCACAAACAGCGATTTTTGTACATAATCGTCACGGGAGATGAGAAATGGTGTTCCTATGCCAATATGAAGTATGGGAAAGAGTGGGTGGCCGCATGAGGCACGCCAAAGCCTAGTATTAAACCAGATCTCTTCCCAAGAAGACCATGATCTGTGTTTGGTGGAACTCATGTATTGGGAAATGCTGGAGAAGAACAAGACTGTCAAGGAACGCTACCTCGCCCAGCTGCGCCGAATGAGAGGTCCTTCCGCATCCACCGTATTCCCTATATCTTTAGCCAACCGATTATCACGTCTTCCGATCGATGCCGAACCAAACGAGGGACGTAACCCTCGCCAACGATGAGGACCTGAAAAACTGGTTTAACAAATTCTTCGCGTCCAGAACCGGCAATTTCTGGTGAAACGGCATCAATACATTGGTCGAGAGGTGAGTGAGGGATGATTAATGCGTATTTTTCATTAAAAAATTCTAATAAAAAACGGCGGGAACTTATGAAACAGCCCAATACAGAGGAATTTAAAACCTGAAATGTTTTGAGATTACAATAATTTATCGAATGTAGGCGGAAATCTGCCATACATAACTGATCTACTGGTCCTACGTGTTTGATACATCCTAAAGATTTCAGGTCGGCTCTCACGCCATTGTGATATCGAAGAAAGTCGACAATATTTTCCATTTTCCTTAGGTTTGCAGGATGGAGCGGCTTAAAAATACATGCGAAGTCACATCAATCAACGAAAGCAGTACCAGAACTGATCCAGACAGTACAATATACCTGTAAAATATGTAATAAAAACTTTGACGATGATGTATCATTCAACACTCACATCTTGGAAGTGCACGCTATACAAGAGGCTGCGTTAAAAGCAGAAGCCATTCAACTGAAGGAAGAAGATTTAGATGGCATAGAGGATATACAAGTGACGCAAATAATGTAAGTTGTCTAATATCCACCTAACATACTAATATAGGGTGGTCTGTAGTGGTATGTCGCAAAACCTACTACGATAATAAGTAGACAGTTAATAACTTGTACAGGATCGTTTTATGTATGGAAACGGTCAAATATCTCGAAAACTCTTTGAGATTTCTTAATGAAATTTTGTACCCAAAGGTCAGAAAATATTTGCCACTTTTTGGGTATATTTTCAGTTTTATGAAAATTATATTTTTATTTAAAATAATGTCATATTTTTTTGTTGTCACATATTTGAAATCCAAGGCCAAGTTCATTTTTTCGACGATACTACTTGAATTTGGCATTGTTGGTAAGTTAATTTACCATCAATTAACCTCATTAATTTACCATTAATGGTAAACCATACAATATTTACAATTATTACAATATTACAATTTATGTAAATACTGTATGGTTTTTTTTCAAATAGATTTTTAAAAATGACTTAAAGGTCTTTTGGTCTGTTTTAGGGTAAATATATTTTTCATTTAGTAGGCTATGAAACGCCCCATTTAAATCATTTTTGATCATTGGGTCGCATATTTGGTATTCGATTTCCGTGTATATATATATATATATATATATATATATATATATATATATATATATATATATATATATATATATATATATATTTATATTTTTTTTATTTTTATTATTATTCACGTATGGGCCCTGGTGAATCACGCGAAGTACAATTAGAGGCGTTTGTTGTTCTTAGCCTTCCTTTGCGCCCATACTAATTTCATTCTTTCCCTATGAGCTTTATTTCTTTCGTCAGACCAAGTTGTTGCAGTCTTCCTACATTTTTCTCTGGCCAATCTTCCAAACGTTAACCTTGTATCTGAAACAGCCTCTATCCTGAATTTCATTTTGTGTGTGTTAGATCCTCTTTAATTGCAGCAATCCATTTAATTATTTCTGCTTTAGCTCTGCTCCTATTTTCATAAAATTCGACTATTTGTCTAGTTAGTCTACTCAGATTCAACCGTTTTATGTATTAAAAGATGGCTGGATAACAAAAAGTAAATAAGACTCATCCAAACAAGAGTAATCCTTGTCAAAAGGTTTCTTTATAAGAATTATTTACTTGACATACGTTTTTTATAACCACATAAACTCTTTTGTCAGCATGATTTATTTTTCACAACATTTTTATACTACCCCCTCGTTTTATCTTTTTTCCAGAACCACTGATAACCAAACAATTCAGGTGCAAACCTTGGAACAGTTATAAGTTCTTTCTAATTTGAAGATTACAAAGACATTTTTTAATAAAATTGTGTGATAAACTGTTTTTTTAGAATATGTATACATTTATAATAGATTTTTAAATAAAATTTTAGTTATCAATTGTTAGCTGCATTCTAAAACCATTTCTCTCCTCCAAACTCCATTCCGATAAAGGGTGAAAATAAAAAAGAATTACCGAAAAAAAAAGTTTTAATATGTATCAAAATATTAACACAAATCTTAAATATAAATAAAACAGTATTTAAAACAAAAAAAAACTTTAGTGACAATTAACTATTTTAGCAGTAAATACTGTGATTTTTTTTCCTTTAAACTTAAAATATGTATAAGTTCATGTAAACCCCAATTTGCTTAAGTCTTGACTATCGTGTTAAATCTCTCTAACCTTGCGGCCTTAGCTGCGTCTAAATCTGTTGGTGCTTTTCCGTTACTGCTTGGTGACACAACACCAAATCTCTGTTTCCTCTTCTCTAATTTTTCTTGCTTTTCCAAATCTGACATTACACTTGACACAGACACACCAAACCTCGCCGCTCTTTGTTTTAAAACATCAATACTAGTCTCCTGTAATAAATATTTCTTAGAAAAATGCCTTATTTATTAAATGTGTTTTCTTACAGTATTTCCTGACTTGATGCTTGCCGCACTGTTATCACGTACACTATTTGAGCCAAATCTCTCTGCTCTAATTTGTTTTTTAGCATTGTCACTCATAACTGTTACTCCGAACTTCTTTGCTCTCATATCTAACCTCTACAAATATATTAAACCAAAAAATATAAAAAAAAAAACAAACTAAACAAAGTTACCTCTTTAGCTGAAAGCTCTGACAATTTAATAACTTTCTTCTCCTCCTGTAAACCATTACTACCTTCTTCTGTATTTTGCTCTTCTTGGGTTTTCTCCTCATCTCCAACAGTTTTTACTGGCAATGTATCGCTGTTGTTTCTTTTCAAAATAACTTTTTTTGGAGGTCCACTATTTGCAATTTCTAATTTCCTCTTCTGTGTTCTGGGAGAATCATCTAAATTGTTATCCAATTCATTAATGATCGAGTCTCGTTCGTCCAAATGTTCATCATCATCATCCTCCTAAAAGCAATGACAATAGAAATTGAATAAAAAAAAAACAAACTTATTTACATTTAAAAGGTCCTCTTCGATATCGTCAATTAATTCGGGATGCCTGGAAGATTTTAAAGCCGTTTGTAATCTTTCCACTAAATCGTTTTTATTTCCTGAAGTGCTGAGACCGCGATTTTTCAATTCCTTCTTTAAATCTGGCACCTAAAAATTAAAATTGTATCCTACATAACCTTTAAAGTCAATGCACATTATGGATAAAAACGAATTAATTAACTTTACTCCCATTTCCATTCTACAAAAATTAAACAGCATTCAATCCTGTAAAGATATTTTTATTTACCTTTAATTTTGAAAAGTCCATGGATTGATTTTCATCTAACGATTCGTCCGCCATTTTTCTAATAAACAAAATAGGTATTGATGATACAATTCACCAAACAAGAAGTACCACTTCTATTTAGTAATGTCTTTGGAAATATAAATGTTCGGTATATTTTCACTAGATAATCATAAGATTTTGAAAACGTGAAGCAATGTCAAACAACATTGAGGTATTTTATTGGTCAGCTGTTTGACAAGCACGAACAGACATTCATTTTTAAGTATCATATATTATATGATGTATTCTAATATTTTTACTAATTAGCAATTAATAATTTATTTATATATTATATATTTTAATGTGATATGTGTTTATTTACCAGAAATATAAATCATTCAATTTGTGAGATAATAAAAAATTAGGAAAATGATTTGTGATATATCATATACAACAAACTTGTTTTTAGAGTGTCACGTTATTATTTTGGCATATTTTACCAATCAACGTTCGGCATATATAGAACCCAGTGGGCTATTTTTGATATGATGAAAATATCTGCCTATCGCTAACTTCATTTAGCAGGTTCGTTGACTTATGAACTTTCTGTCAAAAATTTAATTTTTCTCGAACGAACTTCGTGCCAGTCTAAAATTCAACATGGCGATGTGTTTCTTCTTGTGAAGGAACACTGAAAAATGTGTGCAGTGTTTTCGAAGCGTTTGCCTTTGAATATCGTATTATTTTTGTGAAATAAAAAATGAGTTCGTTGCAATACGTGGTGCATCCTTTGCCTGGAACTGATGAACAGTTCAACGACAGGTGAGATTTAGATTAGTACGGACTTTTGTCAATGGAGATCTTCCACCATTTTCGTTTTTATGTCGTTTGGAATATAAAAGCTACTGCGTATTCCATTAAATACCGATTGTTGTAACCAGTCACACCTTTCAGTGTTTTTTTTTTGGGTAAAATTCCCATTTTACATACCTGTGCATTAAAAATTTTATACAGAAATGGTTTTCACTTGTAATGAAATCAACTTCATGTCATTTTGTGGGGCTTGGTGTAATCAAATATACGATGTGTATATAAAATTAACTAATCACCGACATATTTGATCTGACTTTTCAATGATTATTTTTCATTTCCTTTTAATTTAAAATTTAATATGCTCTCTATTTAGATATTGAACTGTTAAATGTTAATTACAATATATTTGTATATTAAAATATTAAGTTTATTGACGTCAAAAGGATATCATTTTTGTAGGTCATGTAAAACATGAATTTTACATTTTGGTTTTTTCAAAGTGCCTAAATAATCAATTTAATCAGAGCAAATCATTTATATAATTACACAAGCCAGTCAATTAACTATTTTGATACATTTGCTTTTGAATAATTGTAGGTTAAAGGAGGTAGCTGACAGAATCAATCGTTTAGGACTCAATCTGCATCCAGCCTTGTCAAATCTTCGTGTTGGAGTCAAGAGAATATGCATCAGTTCAATTTATATAGCATTGTTGTTAGAGGATGGTCGTATCTGTAGGGTCTCCTACACTGTACTTTCCGATAGATTAGATTTGAGTAAAAATGATTCCAAAAGGTAAGAAGATCACTTGATCTTGATTTATAAAAATTGCGCAACAGTATATACAGATTCAATGGAATAATGATAGTTACAACTATAAAACTATTATTATAAATATAACTATCATTATCTTACGGATTGTTTC
Source organism: Cosmopolites sordidus (assembly GCA_031761425.1). Lineage (NCBI taxonomy): Eukaryota > Metazoa > Arthropoda > Insecta > Coleoptera > Curculionidae > Cosmopolites > Cosmopolites sordidus. Next base: position 975,740 of record JARFXV010000391.1, on the reverse strand, counting down.
TATATATCATATGGTGTTATACGACCTTTATAAATTAGAAATTAGAGGCAGAAGTAGGGAGGCAGTGTATAAATATATATATATATATATATATATATATATATATATATATATATATATATATATATATATATATATATATATATATATATATATATATATATATATATATATATATATATATATATATATATATATATATATATATATATATATATATATATATATATATATATTTATATATATATATATTTATTTATACACACTGAATGGAAAATTTGGTTGCAATTCTACTAAATATAAAAGAAAACTTGTGTAAACTGTGATAACAATTCTAAAAATGATCTGTTCCTATATTAATTCCTATTTTATCTTATTAATGCATGTTTCTGTTACACTTTCTTGAAAATATACTGCCTGTGTCTGTCTAATCTATCTTACAATACATTGATTTAATTCAGATGAGTCATCATTCCCATACTCTTGTTTTAGTGATCACAAATTAGGCGTTTGCTCTTACAAAACAATTTTCATTCAAACTTTAACACACTATGTGACTAGCCAAACTAAACTATAGAAAAGAAACAACACTTTTTATTTGGAATTACCAAAAAACTCAAGATAAAAATTACACTTTTTTGCAAAACTGTTTTTTAGTTTGTTATTCTTAACAGAAAGCTTATACACTCACGGATACATACAAATCACTATACATAGCGATGAGAAAAAGAAGGCTTAAGTTTTACGGACACATAAAACTGATGAATCTGAGTAGGCTAACTAGACAAATGTCGAATTTTATGAAAATAGGAGTAGAGCTAAAGTAGAAATAACTAAATGGATTGCTGCAATTAAAGAGGACCTAAGATCAGCAAATATTAAACAAAGTGAGATTCAGGATAGAAGCTGTTTCAGGCACAAGGTTGACGTTTTGAAGTTTGGCCAGAGAGAAATATGTAGGAAGACTGGAACAGCTTGGTCTGACGAAAGGAAGAAAGCTCAGCGAAAGAATGAAATTAGTATGGGCGCAAAGGAAGGCTAACAACAACAAACGCATCTAATTGTACTTCGCGTGGTCCACTAGGGCCCATACGTGAATCATAATAATAATATATATGGACCAAAGCAATTCTGGAATGGATACCGCTTGATCGTAAGCGCCCGCGAAGAAGGCCGAAAACGCGATGGAGGGATGACATCAAGCATATTGGACCCGAATGGGAGAGGAATGCTCAAGACCGTGCGAATTGAAGGCATGCCAGGGAGGCCTTCATACATACATACATACCTGAGAATGATTTAGATTATATATCAGGGATAATAATATTGGACTGAGGATCCTACTTTGAGGTTTGGTTGAAATAAATTTCTTCTACGTTAATGTGGAAGTATCTACATGTCAGATATGGTTTTCGAATTACATTATTGTATTTGAAATGCTGGATTAGGTCTTGATTTTCGATATTAGACCTTCATCCGACAGCCTTTTGGATATCCTGACAAACATATAGAAGATTGCCTTTCCTCTCGAACTCAGCGTCTAATGATTCGCTGTACTGTTCCGCGTTGCTGTCTCAATCTTGATTGATACGCAGTTATTAGCTTGTTTGCCGTTGTTATTGGATCAATTATTTTAATGATTTTAAAGGCTTTTGAAATTATAGGTAGGAGGCTAATTGGACGATAGGTCTCATCCTGATTTTAGTAACAACCTTTACTGCTTTTTTTTCAAGAAATTTGTGAAGGACATTAACTGTATTTTTAAAATGGTCTATTGTGAAAACAAGTAATAAAGGGTACGCCTATTAGAAGTTGAAAAAATAATCTATTCATTTATCCCCTATAAAATTTACCCCATTAATTTTACAACCCATAATAAACATTAATAACCGTCTCATTTATTTATGGAATGCAGGGCCAGGTAAATTTTTGTTGTGCTCGAATTTTGGCTGCGGGTGTAGTGATGCTGTGTGGTACGATTTTTCCTCACTTAGAATGAGGGTCTTTCGAAAAGTAGTTCAGAAAGAAAACAGGGATGAAACAGCCGTTATGGTTTCGATTTCTTGCAGAATATTCTTCTTTGGATCTTCCAGAGTGGCGGGATGGTAACAGTACACTTGACTTGGATATCTCAATCTATTAAAAAAAATCGCATCTAGTCAGATTCGGGCTTCGAGGCGGTCACTGAATGTCTCCTCTTTGAGGAAACAATTTAATACAAGAAACAATTTTTAATATAAACAATATAATAAAAAGAGGATAGGCAACATATTACACATATGAGAGTGGTTGGAAAAGTGCTGGACCTGACACAGAGATGGCGCAAGTTTGACTAAACGACTATTTTATTTGTCAAATATGATTATGTAGAATGGTGTGCGACGACGTTTGAGATACATGCGTTTAGTTGATTGTTTGTGGCGATGGAGTAAAGCTAACAAGTTTTAACTCTGCTGAGTTTAACCGTGGTCGCACATTCAATGAAGATGATCAAAGGCTCTGAATGCCCAAAACCGGCTTTTCTTTTTTTCTTTCTTTCAGCTCTTATGGTCGCCTCTCTTGAGATCTTCCACATATCACGATCTTATCCATGGGAACTGTGCCATCCTGTTCAGATCATCATGCCATCTCATCCCTGGTCTACTTCTATTCCTTTTCCCCATCTATGGCTTCCATTGAAGGATCTTAACATTATATCTATTATATGTTATCGTTGCCACATGACCTACACAATTCTATTTTTTACCACATCGAATGCTTTAGTTTTCTGCCGATTCCACTCATTTCTTATATTTCCCTATTATCCCTATTAGTATGTCCACGCTTACGTTAGCGCAGGTTAATAGGCACGTCTCCTTCCTGTTGACATGTTTGCATGGATTCCATTTGACATTTCGTACATGTTCAGTAAAGATGGTTTTTTCAACTGTGTAATTTCGGTTTCATGAATACATTTGACATTGTCCTGTTAGCCGGTATGAGTGCTGCTGTGTGATATTTAGAATAATTACTACAATTTACTATAAGAAAATATATCGGGGCTAATTTGTCAGTAAACTCTGGAGTTTACATTATCTCCTAATGATGCTAACATGGTTAGCGAAACGTGCGTCGAGAACGTTAAAAAAATGTTTCGATGTTTAGTGGTAAATCTCGTTGAGTTTAGTGTTTAACACCGACAGTTCCAATAGAAAAATTGATCTAATTTTTCATGTTTTCACTAACATTTCCGTAATTAAAAAAAAATAATATATGGATTTTCAACGTCCAAATTGATTTTTAACCAATTTAAAAGGTATAAAAAAGTAAACTGTACTGTTTAAAAATAGAGTTTTCCTTTTTTTATTTTTCACTATTTTTAAAGTTTTGGACCAAAATAGATCCAAAGTAGCTTGATCCATTCAGTTTATTTCATACGAATTGAATATATTTTATATATTTGAGTATTCTAACCCCTTGCATAAGGATCTGCTATTAAATTGTCACTGAAAATTAGCAAAAAAAATGTTTTTATTATCATATTGAAACACAATAAACCAATTCTAGATATGAAAAACATGAGAAACAAAGTCTCAAAACTTGTCCTTTGTTCTTGTCACTTTGGTCAATGCTAAAATTTTCATTCTAACTCATAATCAGCCATCTCAGCAACATTGAAGTGTCCATTCATAAACTTTTTAGAGATTTACCACTAAACACCAAAACACTTTTTTGAACTGCTCGACGCACGTTTCGCTAACCATGTTAGCATCATCAGGAGATGATTAATTCATCTCCTGATTTGGGGGTTTTGAACCCAAATCATTTCCTGATGATGCTAACATGGTTAGCGAAACGTGCGTCGAGCAGTTCAAAAAAGTGTTTTGTCACCTGATTCGGGGGTTTTGAACCCCCATGATTAAATCGTCTGCTGATGATGCTAACATAGTTAGCGAAACGTGCGTCGAGCAGTTCAAAAAAGTGTTTTGGGGTGTAGTGGTAAATCTCTTCAAGTTTAGTGCATCACATCAAAGGTTCCAATAGAAGAATTGAACCCATTCGTAAACAAGATCTTTTTTATCGGGCCATTTCCAGGAATTTTGGAGACTACTCATGGAGACTATAGGAACTGAGATGTTCAGATTCAATTTCTGGTGTTCGATTTCTACGTTCGTTTCTACGTTGCAGAGGCACTTTTACCGTTGGCACATCCAATTTCTTTAGTTTCTTACTAGAACCTCTTTTGGTCATGTCCTGAATTTTTTCTGCAAGGTTTTGCAACAAACTGTCTCCCTATCAGTTTTCTTAGAGGGGTGCTTACGTCCTTTTGATGCAAGCGCTCCGGAATTTTGGTTCTATCGAGGAGTATGATACCTATTTTTTGAACCCGAAATGTGTGTTTTTTTCTTCTTGCCTGCATAAAAGTAATCAACCAGCTGTTTTAGAAGTATAGGAAACTGATTAGGTCCTGGAAAATTGTTTTATAAGCTATTTACTGTACGTCCCTGTTTGTCAAGAAAGCATTTCATGGAGTAGCTCAAATGTAGATCAGTAATTGGAAAACCAAATTCAGCTAACTGTGAGCTTTAAACGAACGTTCTTTTTCTTGAGAAAAGACTGGGATGCCCATGTTTACCTCATTTGTTTTAAGCCTATTGTAATCGACACAGTTTCTCGAGCCTGCCTTTTATAATTTATCATCATGATGTCCTCAGCCACTGGAACAAAAACAACTAATATAACTTTTTACAACAGTAACATAAAAAAAAGGTTATTAAACACATTTTTTTAAATATTTGGTTGGTCCTGGCACAAAGTAGCCTCGAAAAACTAGTTTTTTAGGTTTCTCTATGAAAACTTTAAAATTTATTGTCAAAACAAATAATTCACCTGCCTTTCTTTTATAATTTATCGTCATGATGTCCTCGGCAACTGGCACAAAAATAGCTTTTTAAAACAGTAACATTTAAAAAAAAAAGTTATTAAAAACATTTTTTTTAAGATTTGGTTGGTCCTAGCACAAAGTAACCTCGAAAAACTAGTTTTTTAGTTTTTTTCTATGAAAACTTTAAAATTTACTGTCAAAACAAAAAATTCAAGAAAGAACTATGATCACAGGTAACAGGTTACTAAAGGCAATATTTGACACTTACCTTATTTTTAATTCCCTTCCAGATTGTTTCACTTTTTTCAGAGTAAAAAAATCTTCACATGTAAACAAATATTTGCAAAACCTCGTGTTGCCACTAACAAAAAATTAAATTTACCTCAAACTATTAAATTACCCTCAAATAGGGTACAAACTATTTTTCAAGCCCAAAAACCCCCATTTATCTTGTATTGTTTGTTCGGTACAAAATTTACATCGTACAAAATTTCGGTCGTGTTGGACCAAAGTAGCCCCGGTTGACGATATACTAAAAAAATATTCCTTACAAACAGAATTTACAATTTTTTTATTTTCAAAATGATATATATTTTGTTCGTAAATATATAATTTAATATATTTATTTCATTTAATAAAATTAAAACTGCTTTACTTGAAGTTATATTTGTAAACTATTACAAAAACTTAAAGATTATATCAAGTTTAAAGCGAACGACCAAGATACCAAATATGAGTGGGAGTCGGTGCGCTATATGTGCATCTCTTCGTGCGCCATGACTTTACTTGCGTCCTTCCATGCTTCTAATTCATCAACGCATGCGTCTAACCTTTCAACAGACTGCATGAGTCTTGAGGACCAAAAGTGTGGACTTACCTTATCATTGATCGCTTCATGGCTCTTGGCCCATGGGCACCATGGTTGATCTCCAGCTTCGTAATTATTTGCCTTGTTGAGGTATATGTCTGGACACCATAGTACGGGGAGCATACAGTGGTCGTATACTTTAAATTTTAAAGACTGCAGGATTGTTTTGTTCTTAAGAACATAGGATCTTACCAAAACTAGATCAAGAGCCTACCAAAAATATCCTGTGTTAGACTTGTTCTTCTCTCAAGTATTTATTTTTCATACCCAGCGTTATCAATCTATCAAGATATTTTGTTTTTCTAAGACTGTTCCAGCGACGATTATTTGCGGATCTCCAGGGCACATGTTCTTGGTTAAGGTAAAATTGATGTTAAGTTCTCGAGATGACTTTTCTAGAAATGGTATCATATCCTAAAGATTTTCATTTCTTGTATGGTTCAATCTCTCTCCGTTAATATCGATCCCCTTGTTTACCTATTCAAGTTTTTAACTCCCACTCCTTCAAGTGCTACATTAATCAACTTCGAAGATATATCTACCTGTGTAATACCTCCGATCGGTTTCTTGGGAACTATAAATTGGACTTAATTGTGTTTCCCTAGACTATAAAAAATGCCATAATATTTATTAAACATGCCAATAATGCTTTGTTTTGTAAAGTGTTGTAACCTTTCTAGGATGTATTTTTTATGTAGTTTAAATACATCCCATATTAGAAAATTTAAAACTTCCCGGACACAATCCTCTGTCTAAAGTCTTACGTACAGTAGAGTATTTACTAATAAAGCACATCTGAAGGTCATAGAAATGTTTGCATGAAAAAAAAAGAACCTCGATTTTCTCTTGATCGTCAACCATTATTATGACTTTAACAACATCATGCACACTCCTAACATTTACTTTTTATGACACAACCAAAGATCTTGGTTGTTGCGCAGTTCCGGAGGCTCTGGAGGTGGCGGTTCAGGCACCGGAGGAACGGGAGGTGGCTCTGGTGGGGGAGCAGGCAACAAACCCGCTGGAGGAGGCAGAAGTTCCAGGATCAGAGCCAACACCAGGTTGATTACAGGGCAGAGAAGCAACACCGCCATAAGAGGAGGCAGCAGTAGTGGTAAGTTTTACAAGATAGTCTTAACTTCCAAAATAAACGCTTTTCTCTTCTTTCAAATTCAAGACAATTCATGAAAGAAATGTCAAATAAATCAATTGTGTTTTGTCAAAAAAAATTTCACTTGCTATACCCAAAGCACCCTTGTTTTTTTTTTACAGCAACGCTCTGACTAAACCAAGCTTTGAACAATATGTTTTAATATTCTTGATGGTCATAATTCTATAGACAGCATGTTTTATAATATTTATATGTTTGTTAATGTTTATTTGAAACTATTCATATGTTGGTACAATGATAGGAAGCAGAGGTGCTCCTGTCATTATAGGAACATCAACATCAGGCAGTGGCAGACCTATGGTAACAGTACCAGCACCCTATGTACCAGAAGAGCTGGTATCTCAAGCACAAGTAGTATTGCAAGGAAAAAGTAGAAATTTGATCATACGCGAGTTGCAGGTACGTGTTACTTAATTTTTTGGATTTCCCCTTTAAGTATTTGTTTTAAAATCGCCCTCAGAGAACCAATCTTGACGTTAACTTGGCTGTAAACAATCTTTTATCTCGTGACGATGAAGAAGGAGAAGAAGGTGACGACGCGGCTGATTCTTATGTTCCTGAAGATTTAATTTCCTTGCTAGATGGCGGGTTTCACTCAGATCATTCGGTTATTATTGATGCCGACGCTATGTTCTCAGAAGATATGTTTGGATATGCTGGCATCAGAAAGTATGTTCGTTATGATCACTGACGCTTGTTTAGGGCGGTTTCTAACGTCTTGTTTTTGTAGTAGAGGAAGCAGTGGGCGTAGCGGAAGCCGTTTACCAGACAGAGACGTTCCACCAGGTAGTGGAATCGGTAACAACTCAGACAGAGATAGGGAGAATTTCTCAAGGTGGCGGGAGCGACAATATTTCGGACCGAGAAAGTGGTTAGAATCATCAAGGGAGAATTCCTACGAGAAAGATTCAGAACACAAGAAGAAAGAAAATTCCTGCCCGCTGTGGATTTCGGACGATCTGGAGTTTTGGCCGGAGCCAGCGCCAAAATTTTCTCAAATCGCCACGTTGTATAGTGAACTGATCGCCCTCTCCACTAACGGACAACTATATCAGTGGAAGTGGAACGAACATGAACCATATAAACATCCAGAGGTAAGTAATTTTATAATTAATTGTTTATCATTGTTAACTGAGTCTACTAAAGACTAATATTTTTATTGATTCAGAACCCTAATATACATCACCCAAAAACGATACCGTTGAATTTGACAAACGAGAAAGTAGTTCATTTGTCCGCGTGCTCGACGAGATGCTCCGTATCGACTGAGAGCGGTAAAGTGGCCACGTGGCTGGACGAACTGTTGTCGCCCGCCTCCAGCAAGTTGGAACATGCCTCGCAAGCTTACAGCGAGTTCCAGAACGACAAGATCGTAGCCCTTCACACCTGTCCTTTATACACGGTCGCCAAATTGGATAGCGGCGCACTGTATTGGTGGTATGTTATCTTCGGCGTTGAATCGAACGTGAACGGTAATTAATAATGTCGGGTTTTTGTTAGGGGTGTTTTACCATTTGCCCAGCGAAAGAGACTCTGGGAGAAGTACCGAACAAAATCAAGGAAACAACGCCTAGCGTCCAGTCAGTTAGAAATAGTAGCTGGCTCGCAAGTTTGTATGAAGAACTGCCCCATGTATCAACCTGGAGCTATCGGTAAGTTTATCTCTGTAACAGTGTTAATCAGAGAGTATCGAGATTGGTTTATGTAAATAGGCGTTATAAAATTCTGTATCTTAGTATTTTCCTGAAGATTTTCATTTTTGCAGTGTTCAGCAATTTTTCTGCTTTAAATAATAACAATCTTTAAGTTATTTAAAGTTGAAGTCAGATAAAAGATATTTTCTCTTTAGGCTTTACCGTTGCCGCAGGAGTCCCCAAGATGGGACAACTTCAAACATCTATTTGGACTTTTAATGATACAAGCACATTTAAAATAATGAATGTTCAAGCTCAAAATACCAATGAGAAAACCAATCGTGAAGAAAGGGCTGGAACCAGTTCTTGTGGACTGTGTAAGTTTTTTCGGCATGAATTTGTTGTCCTGTGATTTTTGTTGTTAATTACTTTTTGTTATATAGATGTCATTAAGAAAGGCTCATCCAACAAAAGGACGGAAGATGCTTTGACCGAACGTAAGTAAATGGCTGAAATATTGTTTTTTATTTATATTGCAAAGGATTATCCAAAAAGGTTTAGATTGTGGAAGGTGGTTCTTGCCTAAAAAGCATGTATTACTTCTGGCAATAAAAGGAAATTATTTCTACATAATTTCATATATCCAGCAGGTTTTAAAAGAGTCCTAAAGATCCACTTCCAGCTAAAAATAAAATCTTATTTATGAAAATCATGAACTTTTTTAATCGCCTAACAGTTTTTCGTCAGGTTCATATAGAAATATTTTCATTATTACAGCATCATCATCAAAAAGCACCAACAGCAAGGAAAATACAGACCGATTGGATATGCCTCCGCCTCCTTCACCAGCATCAAGTACTTGCAGTGATACAGGAAGTACAAGTATTAGTAAGTAGTGTTATCTACACTGTTTACACTTAGGATTAGGTCATGTTAAAAGTCGTTCCCCTAAGAGAATGCTCTTTGAGTTGCTTTTCTAATCAAAGGTTCAACACAAAAATATTGAAACTGTTTTTTTGTTATTTTTACTAGAACGTCAAAAGAAGCTGGTGGTGACTTTGGCCGACATCAACACTGATAATCGTAAAGACGAAGAAGAGTGGTACATGAGAGATGTAATCTTTGTAGAGGATGTACGCAGCGTACCCACTGGGAGAGTATTGAAAGTAGACGGGTCCTATGCGGCAGTACGTTTCCCATCTGCTCATTCCAGAGAAAAGGATAATGCTAAGGATCTGGACGACATTTTCCAGGACTGCAGACTGATGAGAAAAGACGAATTACAAGTATATAAATTTTCGAACGATTAATTCCTCTCTATCTCAAAATCCGTGTTGTGTTCCAGGTTGTTAAATCTAGCTCGAACTGCAGAGTACCGGACTGTTTCCAGCGCACTCCACGCAGAATACCGATATCAGAAAATGTCGGTCAGATACTTACCATTGCCGTGGACGGTCAGGGTATTCACGCCGTGGTTAGAAACGGGTCTAAGCTTAGCTACACCATCTTTAACATCAGCAGTGGACGAGTAGAACAGGATAATCCTTTTCCCAGCGATCCGGCGGCCTTTATGGGATTATATCCTTCATTAATAAATCTTACCTGTGCTGGAGAGGTGAGTATTGTCACTCTGGATATTTTTAACATTAAGTAAACTACTTTAAAGATTTACTAACTATTAAAACATTTTTTTTTTTTCATATTTAAAATATCATGATGGAATTATCAGTAGAAATGTATAAGTTCTGGTAAAAGTTAAATACAATGGTGCAAAATTTAAAGAATAAGCTGCGTATGGAAGAACTACCCACTTTAGTTCCAGTAGTGTTTCTTCTACAGGTCCTCCGCGATGATGCACGTTGAAAAATTCTTTAGCATCAATTTATTTGCTGATACAGAACAGTACCTTGCTTTTTTTCTGTGGTACTACCGCTCATTAGTGAACCTTGACCTCTTTCAACCTCTCCTCTATTCAGGTCGATCTTCGGTAGCTCCATGCCAGTTTTGAATGTACAGTAGTTCGTTTGTCCTGCTACCTTGTACAGAGCTTCAAAAATTCTTTTGGAGTACTTACTCTTCTTTCAGATACTGCAAACATCACTTCTGTTTTCTTTCTGAGGGTCTACATCTCGCAGCCACAAACCATTCATGGCCAAATATGGTTTATAGATCTTAACTTTTGTGTTCTTTTGTATAAATTATGATCTTAGGATGAACTGTAACTAGTAAATAGTTTTATTACCCTTCATAATATGATTTCTGATATCGCTTGTCATGTTTTTGTCTTGTTTGCTTCCCTAATAAGTAGATTTCTTCACACATTCAGTGTTATCATCGCCAATTGTCCAGTTCTATTGTCTTCCAGGATTAGCTCTGTTTCCCATCACTTTTATTATGTCTGTATTTACTTCTAAACTGACTTTTTTTGGCTTTCTCCTTTATATTTCTTCATGAGTCTTTTTAATGATTTTTTTGATGTGTAAATATATTTAGGTCATCTTCACACCCTGCTATCTGTTTTTCTTTATCACTATCCCCAATTACGCGTATGTTTTGTGGAAGAATTTGATCAAAGCAATGTTAAACAGAACTTACTGCTAATCATTTTTCCTGTTAGCAAACAGATTTAGTACTTTCTAAAAGTCAATTAGTAGTTTAGTTTTAATGCATGGAACATAGTTATTTACTATTATTTTTTATAAATTTATAGAGCAACGAAACAATTTTAATCCTTCGAGACGGTAACAACACCATATACCCTTTGGCCAAAGATTGTGCGGATGCCATTCGCGATCCCCAATTTCTCGATTTACCTCCGGTGAAATGTGTGGCGGCAGGAACCGTGGCTTTGACCGGTACCAGTGTCAACATGAAGAATCAAGTGGCTATAGTGGTGTTTGCTTTGGAACAGCAGTTATTGATGCCCAAAATATTGCGATGCGACATAGAAGGCGTCAGACAAGTATTGAGTCAGCTAGATCAAGAGGGCAAGGTGGGAAATATGATGAGACCATCGATATTGAGCGAGAGATGTGACGGAAACAGGAATATATTCCACGCGGTCGTTAATATGTGTACCCCTACATCAAACAAAGACAGCGACGATCATTTCATTCAGGAAGATCCGATACCGACGCAGAGTTGGCCTCCGGAATCATTTGATGTAGCATCAGGTGATGAAGACAGTATTATGAGTTTAGGAAGCAGCGCTGCTAATAAAGGCAGCAATCACAATCACAACATATCAGGAAACGTATTGGATCCTTCAGAACGTCGATCCAACGCCATGCAGATCCTTCACGCCCTTCTGTATGAGTCCTCAACTATAGAAAGTTATTTGATTGAGCTGCTCTGTGCAAAAGATGCCCAAGGACAAACGCCATTTATGTTGGCTGTATCATCTCGCAGTTATCCTGCTGCTCTGGAAATATTTGAAAGAATCACGAAACTGGGCGCACCTCAAGAGAAAGAGGAAATGATTTTCCCTAAAGGCTCCAATCCGGATCATTCTCCGCTTCACGTTCTCTGTTGTAATGATACATGTAGTTTCACTTGGACTGGAGCAGAACACATCAACCAAGACATTTTTGAATGCCGAACCTGCGGATTGACAGGCACTTTGTGCTGCTGCACAGAGTGCGCCAGGGTTTGTCATAAAGGCCACGACTGCAAACTGAAACGGACTTCACCGACCGCCTACTGCGACTGTTGGGAGAAATGCAAGTGTAAAGCTCTGATCATGGGCAATCAGTCTGTTCGGTACGAACTTTTAAGCCGACTGGTCAAGGAAACTAACCTAGTTTGCTTGTCAAATTCGCGTGGCGAAAGCATCTTGCTGTTTTTGGTACAGACTGTCGGCAGACAGAATCAAGAACAGAGACAATTCACCAAGTCTAGACCTAGGACAAGTTCCCGAAATAAGACTCCTTCATCTGACGTTGAATCCGAGATGCCGGAACATGATTTGGAACCACCGAGGTTCAGTAGGCGGGCTTTGGAATGCTTGTTGTCCGATTGGAAAGCTGTAAAGAGCATGATCATGTCGGGCATACGAGAACCAAGTGATTTACAGTTCGTTGATCAGCCACATGTTTCGGGTCAATCTGGAACGACATTGTTGGATAAATTCACTCACTGCTTCCTTGTAAAGTGTCAAATGTCGACTGATATCCTGGTTGAGACCCTGATCAAAGAAATGAAAAATCCTGATAAAAAACTGTCTGAATTTACCAAGTAAGTGCTTTATCGTTTTTCGTTAAAGAAAAGGGCTCAAATTTGTTTTTATTTCCAGGTTTGTTGCCAGGAGATTTGTTAGATCAGTGGTGAGGATCTTTGTTATATTCAGCATTGAAATGGCGCCAATATCGGTGAAGCGACGTGCTTTGAGCAACCAAAATCAGCCTTTGATAAAATGCAAAAGAATTTTCCAGTCACTGAACAAGTTAGCGATTGAAGAGCTCTGCGAAACAGCTGATTCTCTTATAGCACCTGTTAGGCTGGGTGTAGCTAGACCTACAGCTCCGTTCTCTTTAGCCACCTCCCCTAGTGATGTTCTGAATGTAATGTCTTAGAATATTGATGTTCGATTTAGTTTTTTTTGACATTTCTGTGGTTGTTAACAGGGTTCAGAAGAATTATTTTTGGTAGATCCGTTAGCACCAAGTACCTCCCGCCAGAACAGCAACCAGAGCTCGACGGATTCTTTCTCGTTCCTCGGCGATTCCATCAGGCGATCCCAGACGACGAGAGAGCTCCTCAACATCGTCGATTCCGAAGGCATGGCAATTGACAATGATGATGATGCTGCATCCGAGCACGAGGACAATCAAGGCGATCGCGAGCTAAGCCTCGTGGGTCAAGCATCCCTGGCCGAAAGCGAGAACCAAGAAACAGCAACTGACCATCAGGAGAACCGTTTACAGGTAGGAAATGGGATGGTAGATGTTGATTGCAGGAATTGAATCGATTTTTTGTGAAGGGCGAAGAATCTGATCCTGAGTTAGACTTGCTAGCGGAAACAGAATCTGATAGTGATGACAACCACAGCAACCAAGATGCTGCCAGTGCCCAGAGATCGGTACAAACCGGTGCAACCGCTGGCAGTGATACAGGTAAATGTTTGCATCATTTTCAATGATCTGCTTTATAAAACTGAAAGATATTTGTTCGCTACTTAACCGTCGAAACATCCAAATTGTTTCATCTCTGTTCGTTGTTTCATTCATTTGTTCACAATATATATATATTTTTTTTTTCATTCATTTAACAAATATCTTTCGCCCTTGCATGTTTGCCACTATAAATGACTTATTAGGAGGTCTGCTACTATTTCCCGAAGATGAAAGCGGTGAATCCAGTCAACAGGAAGAGGAAGAAAGTGAGGCTGGAACGGACGAACCGGACAATGAAGATTACATCAACGACGAACAGTTGGAAAGGAGAAGGTAAGTAAAATTGATGTATTTTTTTATAATATATATAAATAAATAAATATATATATATATATATATATATATATATATATATATATATATATATATATATATATATATATATATATATATATTCATATATATTATAAAAATTATAGCCTTATAATATTGAATGTATTTTTTTTTATTTTGCTATAAAACTTGGAGAATGTGCTCATAACTATATGGCGAAAAAAAACATCGAAATCACCCTGGAAAAAATATATTTTTCAATATCTCTATTATTACCTTTGTTGTGAAAAAGATTTACCACTAAACACCAAATCACTTTTTTAAATTCCTTGAAGCGCGTTTCCCTAACCGCATTAGCATCATCAGGAGATGATTCAGTCTAATTCTAAACTTTCCTGTACTATATTTATAACTGTATCTAATGAAGCGTGTATAAATCTTGAGCCGTGAAGCTTAATTATCTCCTGATGATGCTAACATGGTTAGCAAAACGCGGGCCGAAAAATTAAAAACCAGTGATTTGGTGTTTAGTGGTAAGTTTAGTTGAATTTAGTCATTGATAAGTGTTAAAATATCAAGAGCTGGAAGGTAACCAAGTTACCACCAGGTAAGTGGTTTTGAAAGAAGTGACATCCCTTTGGGTTACAGGATATAGCAATTGTATTTCGCGACATTTCTGATGGATACGGTGAAATATTGCTACAGCTCTTGTTTATTGAAGAGAGTAAATCTCCAGAAGAGAGGCAATATTGCTGAAGACACTTTGAAAGGCCAAGGCGACTCACAGACTGGGAAGGTTGGTGTCTGAGATTGTTGCTTGTCATTCAGTATCAACATCAATAGAAATGAGTTTAGAATACTTACAGAAATTGTATTATGAACGATAACAAAACTACTTACCCCCTGCAGTCTGTTCTAAGATCTAAACTTATACAAAGGCACACAAAAGTTGGGGTCTATAAAACGCTCATTACGCCAGTAATCACTTATGGCTGCAAGACGTGCACCCTCACAAAGAAAACAAGAAATACTTGCAGTGTTTGAAAGAAGGGCAACTTTGAACTAAAGCAATTTCGCAATAATTTGGATATTGTAGACACGTGATGAGCATGCCAGAAAACCAAATAGCTTAAAGAATCATGGAGGGACGAATTAAGGGGTAACAGAAAGGGAGCTAAACCATAGACAGCGTGGCAGGACAAGAAGAAGAAGAGATAGCTTAGATAACAAAGCTGCATTCAATATATCGCCGTATTAATTCCTTTAGACTCATTTTTAATGGTCCAAGATCAATACCACCTCTCACGTATCGTCACTAAACTGTCATATTGAAATTAAGTTATTCAAAAGCAGGTTGGGATGACAAGTTGAATAAAAGCGAGAATATAATGGAAGTTTCTGGAGGTTTCTAGAATAGTATAATAATATTAATGATGGTTAATATTATTATACTATTCTAGAAATTCTCCCTTATTCTCTCTTATACTATTCTATAATTATCTTCTAGTGTTCCTTCTAAGCTAAGCTAAGCTACTTATGAGCTTAAATCTACTATATTGAGGTTCTACATCAATCTACTTTGCCATAAAGAGAGTTTATAGAATTCCAATAAAACAAAACTATCACCCCACATTGCAGCAGCTACATTACGATTTTTACAAAAAAAAACAACACCCTTGCCCTGCAGAATGATCCAATCTGTCGTCCATAAAACATGTTTAGATTATATTAGGTTGAAGATTTGGTCTACTTAATAATCTTCCGATAAATGTGCAAAATGCTCCCTCCTGGATCCTTATTAATTATGTCAGTCCCATGCAAATAGGAAGAAAAATATATAAATTTACTGAGTGAAGTTTTTTTTCTGTCATATATATGCTGCTAACTGTTTGTAAAAGCAAGATGATGGTCACCCATCCACTTCGGCTTCCTCTCTTCCGTTCCGTTTGTGTTTCTGAATCTCTATCTTTCTGAATTCTCCTTTTCACAAAAGAAGCCGTTACAGCACTGCGGCTGGTGGTCAGGGTCAGCGATCCAATTTGGCACCGCAGAACATGCAGTGGGCCATCCGGTCGAGAGAGTCGGGACGATCAGCAGGGGTACGCTTGTCCGGCTCGAACTTGGTCTTTATCGATCCGAGCTCGTTGAGAAGATCGGCCACTGGGAGCGCCGCGGTAGCTGCCAGTTCCGAACCCATCACTATGTCCACTACGGCCTGTTGCCTGGCCAGAGCCTTTGGTAAGTACACCTTTCTGTAATTTTTGTTACTCAATATATTTTGGTTATGATAGTGATCACAAACACATTCGCTTCTCTTTCAGGAATTGTAGTACGGCAAATTGCCGATTTACTCGGAAATATGTCAAACAATTCATCATCAGGAATACCTCCTTCAGCCTGCATGGCTGTTTCACAGGATGATATTTGTAATGTTCAAGTAAGCAAAAAAAACAAGAAAAATCAAACCCAGTTTCTCGAACGTCTATTTTTTCAGATATATCTCGAATTTCGCTTGAAAGCGACTTGGGACTGGCTGCTGACCGTCATGGACGCAACCGAGGCCCAACTGAAGTTTGGCGCCTCGCTCACCAACTCCCTGGATGGAAGCGCAGGACCGGGAAGCAGTGGGACCACCGCTCAGCACCAGACTAACGGCGCAAGCTCAGGAGGTGGGCATCGATACGTGCCTGCTCCCCCCTTTTTAGCATCTCTAGCTGCTTTAGGTTACTTATGTGCTTGATAAATAGGCTTTTTTTTTAGCTCATAACTTTACAAAACAATATATTCGTTTTTTTTTTCACTTGATGATTCTGCAGGCTGGTTATCTTTGCTTAAAGTTTTTTTCTCAATTATTCTTGTTAGGATTAGAAATTCTTTTGATGGTACGGGCACTAACATGCGATCAAATATCAAGGCATCAAATCAATTTCTATATATATCACAGGTGGACTAAGGAGAAACAAAATTTTGCTCTGGAATTTATATCTAATAGTTGTTTCTGGATCCTCATTGGAAAACAGTAGTGAAGCTCAACCTCTAGTAAAACCAAACCTAATAAAAATCAGTCTGGATATTATTTAGATATTTTGCACTGAAAATTACACATAGTCAAACTTTTTTTGAAAGTTGCACACTTTCAAACACTTCCACAACTGTTGCACAGTATTGGTCAGATTTGACTCAGTGTGATTTTTCTGTTCCCAAAACAAATACACCGTAAATATCGGACAATTTCTTTTCTTCGATCCCCAAAATTTGCCTCGATTATGAATGCTGTTTTTGATGCTATATTGGCAAAGTGCAGGTTATTGCGTCCACTTTAAATTGGGGATTTATCACTTTCATATTCGACTGTAAAATTTTTTTCGCCATTCAGATTGGCTGTAAGCACATAGCATTTTATTGGGTTGAAACAAAAATTTGTCCCGTATTTTTCCTTATGTGACATTGCACTCCTGATATTCCTTAGGTGACATTGCATCGCAAAACCTAAGTGTTGTGTTCTTCACACGTGTCAGTACAATTCCTTCTACAGAAGGAATTTCAGGGGGTACTTGGGGAAAAAACCATACTAAACATCTGATAACAAACTAGAAAACTACTAGAAATAACACTTAGTAAAATATTTAGCCACCCTCTTTCTGTCTTATCTATTTTTTATAGCCCCTAAAATTCCAAAATATTAAGGCCACCGAAATCTTACGTCTTGTACAGTTTTTATTTCCTGAGCAAAACTTTGATTTATTTTTAATCAACCTGTGTATAATGCCACGGTAGTGGTAGTCATTACGACTACCTTTCAATTTACTCTGGTATAATAACAACTAGCCTTTTTGCATTTTTATTTGAGACGGTGAAAAAATAGGAAAAGTAAGGAGATGGTCTTTTTGTAGTAGGTTCTAGCGGTTCGGGCGTGGTCAGATCGAGCCATCGCCATACTGTCGCGGGTACCACAAGTGGCGCAGTCGGTAGCAGAATAGTCGGATTTACCTCCAACGTGGAAAGCGGACGTTCTCGCGCTGATAGAGATGGTAAACTATCGCCTGCGGTTCACGACTTTAACTATTCATTTCCTCAATTATTTCAGGTGGTGATGCTCACGTTGCAAGGCGAGAATTTCTCTCCTACTGTCTCTCGCTAATGAGAGCCCACAACAGCGAACATCTGGATTCCCTTCCCATACTGGATGTGTCAGCATTGAAACATGTCGCTTATGTGTTCGATGCTCTCATTTACTTTATGAGATCAGGAACGCTCGATCATCGGTATGTTATCAATAAATCCAACTTTCTTTATATTTACGCTGGTTTCGTTAAAAGGGATGACGATCTGAGAACCCAGAACGGCGGTCTACCGTTACCACCATGCTATGATCAGGACGAGAACGAAAACGAAGAAGCAGAAGAAGACATAGCTGTGGCTATGGAGACTGATTCACTGGACGATCAAGAGGTGTCGAATCTGGCTAGTAATATGTCGAACAATTTGAATAGTTCGTCACAGCAAGGATTTAGCGGGAAAGGAAGGAAACATTCCTTCTTCCAGGTATGATCCCATTATCATGTAGAATAATCTTTCCCACACCATGTAAACACTTACGAGACAGTTCATTGATTGTTCTGAATTACTTAATTGAAACTACATGTTCCTTCTGAGGGCTTGATCCTCTGTAACTTTTGACTGTCTGATCTGGCCCTCCTTTGATCCTCCTCCTCTGTTAAAATCCTAATAAAAAGAACTTGTTTCAAATGCGTTTCCGAGATTGTTGTGTACAGAGCACAGAGCACAAAGCACAGAGAAAAGCCAAAACTGTGAGCTGAAAAAATAATTTTTTCTGACCAAGAGAGAATTTAATTCGAATTAATAATAGTATATTAGACAATCTGGTACATGTGAACTAATATTATTTCTACTGATAACTTTGATTTCAGAGATCTGAATCGACTTTATGTTTGGGGTGTCCACCTCCAGATCCATTCGAAACGCCAATGTCAGAGGCGTTACCACTCGCTGACCAGCCCCACTTGCTACAGCCTAACGCGCGTAGAGAGGACCTTTTCGGAATACCCAAACAGCCCATCACTTTAAATCCAACTGGTAACGCTGACAATCCTTTGGAACAGCTTCCTACGAAACTCAGCTTGTCAACGAGAACCACAGACTACGCCATGCGTCAACCAGCTCAAGCCAATCATCCCATTTCTTCGTCATTGAACGTCATGGGTCCCAACCCACTGACATACCCAAGAAATTACAATCCAGAAAACGAAGTTTCTCGAGAAGTACAGGTTAGGATCCGCGTGTAAACAAATGGGGCATTTTTGTAATACTTTGTGGGCTTTTCTTTAGGTTCAAACTGATATAGCGCAAACTAGCACTCCAAGAGAACCCCAACCCAGTACAAGCGCTGGCGTATTGAGCAAAGACCCCAAGAAACGGATCATGCAACCGTTTGAAAGCTTGCTGGCCGCTATCGGTAATAAAGCTAGTGGTAAGTTAGATCTTAAAAGAGCAGTTTTGGTTTAAAAGAACCACTGGCACTATGGGCGTGTTTCATAAGTTTGTTTTCAGCTTTTTGTTCTTTTCCACGCTCTATATTGCCGGTTTATAAGAGTAATTTATTTATTTATATTTGTTTATTTAGTGATCTTGTACCTCCACTGCTCCTTTAAAAACTCTAAGATATTCTTCAGCAAAATAGCCATTTTTTTTGTTATGTGAACAATTTATTTTGAAAATATTTAAATTATAGATAAAAAATGGCTTTTTTAATTTTCATCGTGTGATAGGAAAATATTCCGTTCATCACTAATTGTATGGTTTTTTTAGTAAAGCCATTCTAATAATGAAAAATATTTTCCTTAATGAGAGCTTGCGTATTTACGTAATACAAAGTTGGTGCATATGTGAAATATTAAGTACTCAACTTAATTCTCGACGTTTTTTGACTACCTTTGACGATTATTTTTGAAAAAAAGTAATACATACTTATTATTCGAAGAAATCTGTCACTTTTGCCAACTGTCAAATCTCATTTTGAAAAGACCTTGATGATTTTGAAGTGATTAAAGTCGTTGAGACTTTTTGGACTTCCTCAAGAGATCAGAAGTGCCGATCAACCAGGTTATGTTGCATGGATCGAAAAAAATGAAAATTAAAGGGGGTTAAATCTGGAGAATTCGTCGATCGTTTTGAGAGCCATATTTGTTGTATGTGGTGGTGCGTTGTTCTAAAGCAAAATGATTACCTTTCTTCCCTTGCCTGTATAAGGGCTCTTTTTCCTTCAAAAGATTACTAATACAATTCCGTTGCTGCTGATACCGATCAGCAGTGACTACCGTTTGACCAGATTGGAGCTCATAAACGATGCTCAACTGATCAACATCAAAGTGGCTACTCTTATTCTCAGTTGTGGGTTTATATGGAACCCACAGACTCTCTTTAGTTAGACGTTTAGACATGGCATGCGGTTTTACTCCGAGTTCCTGTCTGAGCACTGTACGACAAGGTTTTGAAGAATTGGAAGAACTTCTGAAAGAAGAAGAATTTAGCCCGCAATCCTAAATTCTAAAACAGCTCTCAACAAGTTCAAGTGATACCCTTCAATGGAAAACCTCATAACCTTCAAGAGGCTCCGAGTTCTTCTGGAAGAGAGTCAATCGTCTTCGTGCAAATTCCTGCGGTCACATCAATGATCTTCTAGTTGACAGACACTGGATCACTGACCGCACCCTTGTACCTAATTCTCTAGCAACCCATTACTATTTTGTTCCCAGTGATCGCAACCTCGGCACCTCTTTTCGTCTCAGAAAAGTTCAGGTCGAATTCCTCCTCAATTTTCATGAATCCTCTTCCTCTCCACTAAACTCTCAGTTTTTTCACATAGTCTCGCACCATCCGTCGGCAAATATTCCTTCCCTGATCTAGATGACATTTTTGTCCCCATGATCCAACATTCAGATCCGGCCATATCCCTCCTCCTACAATCCTTCAATGATCTGTAGTCAACTGAATCATTTCCTTCTTGGTGTAAATCTATCCATATGCCTATCCACAAACCTAATAAATCTAGAACATATCCTCTAAGCTATCGTCCTATCGCTCTTACCACTCACCTGGGAAAGCTGCTGGAACGGATGATACACTTTCGACCTTCCTGATTTCTTGAAACTCACTCCATCATCCATGATAACCAGCTGCATTTTAGATCTCACTGACTACCCTTGACCACCTAGTGGGCTTGGAAAATTATACTTCGTCATCCTTCGCTAAGGCGTCATCTTATAGCAGTATCCCTACACCTTAGCGATGCTTTTGACAGTCTGGCGTCATAATATTGCTGCCACTCTTCAATCTTGGGGTAGGAGAGGGCATTTCCTGAAATACTTCCACAACTTCATGTCTTTCAGGTTCTTTCAAGTTCAGTGACAACTTATCTCCGATCCCTTCCCCCTTGAAAATGGACTTCTACAAGGGTCTGTCTCTGTTTCTTCTGTTAACTCCATAACATTCCTTGGCATAACTTTCGACAGCAGACTCAATTGGAAACGACATCTTTTGCTTCTTAAGTAACATATATTTCAGGACCTTGGTATATCAAAATGAGTCTCATCAAAAATTCACCTCTACAAATCCCTCATCAGGCCAAAAGTTCACTATGACTGCATCGCCTATATGTCTGACCTGCAAGCTATCTCCATCGGATAGAAGTTGTGCAAAACTCTGCCCTTAGGTTAGCTCTAGGGTTGCTCAGAACCATTCCCATCCCCAGTTTTCATTGTATTTCTGAAATTTCACCACTTAATATAATGATGGATCTTCTTTTGAGATATACTGTAAGTCTTAGATGTAGACCCTTATCAATCTTTCTTTGGTCCTCTTGATTTCCCGAACCTTGTTTTCTCATCGATTAAAGAGTTTGGACACTGCTCTTTCCAATTTTCTTCTTGACACTGATATTTTCTTGCCCCCTGTCACCCAATAACTTTTAGCTGTTAGGCCATTTCTTATACACAGTGCCGTCCAACATCCATTTGGATTATCCGCTCTGATTCCTTAAATTCTCTCCCATCTCTTGTTTTCCCCTATCTTCACCTCTGGTTGTTAAAATTCTTTCCCTCATCCAAGAATCCTAATCCAGAGGGTCAGTAGTAAAATTTCTTTGGATCCCTGGCAATGCAGGCATATTGGGTAATGAACGGGCAGACTACTGCGCCAAAATGACTAAAAGATCTTCCCATCTTGCCCATTTTCCATCACCGGGATGCTTTCTGCTCCATCTCACTAATCAATTCGACTGGGATACTTTGGGTTACCCCTCCAACTTATATACCGTGAAAAGTAAATTTTTCGAATGTAGTCCCCCGCAAATTCACGATCAGGATTTGAACTCGCGACCTTTCGATTACCAAGCTAGCAACTAACCCACTATGGTTGTTTTCCGATGGAGAAAAAATGCTGAAAGTTGGAGTTTTAAAATAAATATAAGGCGGGAAAAAGTTCTGATTTGAATAGGTCCAGCATAGGAGTCGAGGTTTAAGTTGAAAGACCTAATACATGGAAAATATTAAAGATACGTGAAAACTTCACATTTAGCTTCTACGCCATCACCTCAGCGGTATGAAGCTTTGCCATTATAAACTAATCAATCCATCTGTTGACTAATTTGCTGGTAATAAATTCAACATTATTTACCCAGGCCTGAGAAACGAAAAGTAAACTTAACTCCTTTGTAATTTTCTCGATTTTAGTTTTCGTTGTTCATCACACTATAAAAGAAATATTTTATTTTTATTACTTTCATCGTCCTTTTTACAGAAGAAGCGATAAATGAAAAACCTCAAGATCTGTCATCAAAAAATAGTTCGAGATCGATCACCCCGGCACCAGTCGAAAATCCTCTAACCTCCAGACCTCAGATAATCGTCTCCCCAAGAAAATCCGAATCATCTCTGGATTCTAACAGTCAGGAAACACAACTCAACACGGTCCCATCATTCCAGAGCTCGGAGAGCATGGAATTATGCGGTGACGCTAGCAATTCAGGATCGTCAAGAAGTCCGAGCAAAAGCGTCATCGTCAGGGCAGGATCTTCTATGGTAAGAGTGGTTGGGTCTTGTTCGTATTCTAAAGGAAGTTAAATACGTGTGTATTCGTTTTACTTGATAATGTACACATCACTATACTTCCGAAAATGTAACAGCTTTCTGATGACCGCAGTTGTTTGAGATTTTAACTGGGGACAGATACGGAGCTTACAGTTTTACAAATCTAGTTTATCTGGAATATTTAATCAACGTGGTTTTTCTTTCAGAGCGCCGGAGGTGCGTCAAAACTTTGTGATTCGGGTATCCTAGCGGATATCCAGCCTGAGACTCTAGAAAATCAAGAAATTTCCGCTAACGTGACCGTAGTTACCACTTCGGTACCTCAAGAAATAACCAAACCAACTCTAGGGCAGCTAGTTTCCCATGATTTGTTGTTAGGTAATAGTATTACGCAGGTATCCGCGCTATCGGTACAAATGAACTACTCTGTGATAGGTCGATGGAGATTGTCTCTGGATCTATTTGGACGAGTGTTTATGGAAGATGTCGGCTTAGAGCCTGGTTCGATAGTGTCGGAATTGGGCGGGTTCCCAGTCAAAGAAGCAAAATTCAGAAGGGACATGGAGAAACTGAGAAATAACCAGCAAAGAGACTTGACCCTGTCTAAAATCGAACGCGATCGCACTCAACTATTGGTACAAACATTCAAAGAACTGAACACTCAGTATACCAGTTATAACAGACGGAATTCTTCCTCTCCACCACTGGCAGTTAACAGGTAGATTAATAGTTAAGGTTTTTTCGTTTTTCGCAGAATTTTTTTTCATAAAAGCATCAAATTCCTTGTTTGCAGTTTCCCAACGCATATTGAGAGATTATGAACAAGTGATTTAACGCTTTGCAGAATATTTATTTTAATTTTTATAGCGGAGGTTCCAATACGACTAAACATTTTTTAGGGTAAAAGTAACCTTTAAGGATGAGCCAGGCGAAGGAAGTGGGGTTGCCCGTAGTTTTTACACGGCTATAGCTGAAGCTATCTTGTCTAACGAGAAACTACCGAATTTGGAGCCAGCGCAGGTTGATAATAAGTATAATCAATACAGTGTCCTGCAAAGGTTGGTAAAGTAAGAGACTTTTTCTTTTTATTACATCAAATATACTTTCATAGTTGTTTGAAATGTTCTCAGCCCAAGAAAATGCACAATTTTTTATGCTTGTTTCTCCACATTTCAGTATCAGTCATATATTTCAATATAGTCATCTAACTCACATTGAATTACTTCATGCTTCAGCTACTGTCATAAAATTCACATTTATTTTTTTCATTCACGCTAATCAACTTAAAGCTCGATTATCTTTTAATATCATTCCAAAAAATTGAGTCAAAATCAGAAGACTCGTCATTTTTCTAGAAACTATCTAGAGTTTTAAGAATTCTCAAGAATCATTATTTTTCTTTCTGTCGTGCTACAGCCTGTTAGTGAAGAGCGTGGATCTTCAACCTTCGTCTCCAAACAGATCTATCTCCAGCAGCCCCTTACCCGTTTTTATTATACAGTAGTTCTTTTGTCCTAACCGTGTTTTTCGTAGACATATCTTTCTGTACCCTCCCCCTCACATTTTCCCTTCTTGATTATCATTGGTACTCAGCATTCTGGCATTCCCGCCACTTGTTACTCACTCCCATAGTTTACTATATGCAGGTCTTTTTATAATTACTTGAATTCAAAGTTATACCAGATCCTTCAGTTTCCGTTATCATTAACAATACCAAAAATTCCTCTGAGCATTCTTCTTCCAAATACTGCAAACATATCTTCTGTTTCCTTTGCGAAGGTCTACGTCTCGCAGCCATAAATGACTGGCCGATTGAGTGTTTTATAGATCTTAACTTTCATGTTCCTTTGTATAAGTTTAGATCTTAGACTCTATTAATTGTCCAATTTTCATTGCGGTACAATATAATAATATGTGAGATGTTTCAAAAAACAAGATGTTGGAAAAACGAATAAGTCACCGGGAACTAAATCTGTCTAGAATGATTCTCAGGCTGAGATTTTTTAAACAAAGTTTTATATTTTAGGGTTGCTCAAAATAAGTACACATACATTACCATTTTAGGTTAAGGCAAAGAGATAGGGAAGTGCTACGTCGTTCCCTTCCTTCAAGAGGATCCGGCAGGAACCGTGATCATCACCGAAGAACAATGAGCGTAGACGCCAGACCTTATGTACCTGGTGAGAGTCTCCATAACACTTCTGAGGCTCCATCAATGCCAGACATATCATCAAACGGTGCTCAGGGTAATCCCATGCCTAACGATCACTTGACTAGTCATCAACAACAATTAGGAGACCGCCTTTACCCGAAAGTATTCAATTTACATCCCACTTTTGCTGGTAGAATTACAGGTACCACCTAATCTCTTGACCATGTATGTTTAAAGTGACTAAGCGTGTTTGATTTTAAGGGATGTTGTTGGAATTATCTCCAGCCCAACTGTTGTTACTTTTGGCGTCGGAAGAATCGTTAAGATCTAAAGTGGAAGAAGCCGTAGAGATGATACTGGCGCATTCTCAGTCGCATGCAGACATGGGTCAGGATGCTCTATTAGGTAGCGTCAATTAGGCATTTTTTTTATCTTTTAGGTTATTTTTTGTTAATTGTTTTTATTTTTCCCCTCTTCCCTCTTAGAATTAGACGTTTTTTCGTTGAATGAACGTGGTTCGAAAAAAAGCAATGGTTCCAGGCCGGTGAACTCGGATAATTCTGTTGCAGAAGAAGGTGCTCCTGAAGAAGAGGACACTGCCCCACTGTTCTATTGTCCCGGCAAAAGGGGCTTCTACGCTCCCAGGCAGGGAAAAGCTACCTTTGAAAGGTTGAACGCCTTCAGAAATGTTGGAAGGTTATTTTCCTCTGGTTTTTTTTTTGTTTTGACGCTCTATAACCTTTCCTTTTTTCAGACTGCTAGGTTTATGCTTGTTACAAAACGAACTGTGTCCGATTTTCCTGACCAGGCACGTATTGAAATCGATCCTAGGAAGACCGATAAAGTTCCACGACTTGGCGTTCTTTGATCCGGTAGTATACGAATCTCTGAGACAGTTGGTGGTTGATGCCGAAACAAAGGACAGTAACAGCCTGTTTTCGGCTTTAGATCTAAACTTTACGTAAGTACAATTTGAAAATTTATGCATTAGGATTGCATTACAAAATGATTATTATACAGTAAAACGGGGAAAGGCGTAAAACCGTATATTACAAAACGTGTATCACATCCATATTTCTTTTTAATATTAAATGGCTTTAATATTTGCCGGTCGCGTTGGTGCGGACGATAAGAGCTGCAGTTGAGCGCTAGTTGGTTCGATTCCAGCACTCAGGTGGTTGTTTTTTTTTCTTTCTTCTGTCTGTTTACTTCTTAAATGTTTGTGATTGTTTCTAGGCAACAGTGTAAAATCTGACAACGAATTATCCGTTAGTCATGCCACTTAAAGGCTGGTAAGGCCAGATGCCTTCTGTTCTACGTTGGTCACTGACCTAATAGCATAAGTCTATCAAGGTAAGCACATAACCAAGGGTTGATAGCCTGAGGGAGGTGCTGGCCTGGGTTGTCAGTGGCTGATGACCGTGGTTCCACCCTTTCCTTCTTTTTTCTTTGTATGTATTTTCGAAGTATATATATATATATTTTAACATATAGTTCTGAATTACCAATTTATTGTAATTTGCATTAGGAACATTATTTTTTTGGCGGTTATAATATTTGTGCATTACAATTACGCTTTCATTGGGCACATTGGGCAAAAGGCTTTTTAAACTTCAAGAGATTTCCCACTAAACACCAAATCACTTTTTCAACTATAGATTAAATCATCTCCTGATGATGCTAACATGGTTAGCGAAACGTTAGTTTAGTGTTTCACACCAAAGGTTCCAATAGAAGAATTGAAAAGGCTATTTATAAACCAATCTTCAAAAAGTTCTGCTGTGGTGTCGTCATGGTAGTCCAAAGATGAATGTTTAATATTTTTGGAGGACAACCGTAAACAATTTGGAACCCTTCCATCCTCGGAGCCAGAATGTAAAATTGTAATTATTTTTTCCTTGTTCGCTGGAGCTTTGGTTTGGCATTTTCTTGATGTATCTACCATATTTTTCCTGACGGCTCATGTATATCGAACCATGTTTCATCAAGGTAGATAATGGGACGATTTTCTAATCTACTTTTTTATAGAGTTAAATAGTCGTTGTGATTCCATTAATGTTTGTCTTTTATTAATGGTCCGATATGCAAAACCTATTTAAGATAATATTCACCAGAGGCTAGTTCTGCTGTTGGTTTCATCTTTCCTTCGCTGTTGCAATTAATGTAATGTAGGCACAGTTTGCTCCTTCATACATAGCATACATTTTGCTTTGAATTAAGTCTTTGTCACTTTCATCAACACATTTGCTTTTACCAGAATCACTACGAACTTTTTCGGCTTTGATTGGCTTTCTCACAATGTCTTTAACTGTAGACAGCGGCGTTTTCGTTAATGAAGACTTTTCTCCTGCGGCTGCATTTACATTAAGCCCCCTATTCAATAAAGAAATATACACATTTTTACCAATTTGCTTTGGATCAGGCCATAAATGTTTTCTTTTAAAATTAGCACTACCGGAGGCACAATTATCATTATCTTGCCAAGAACGCCACATTTTTAGCACGTTTGGAATAACAAAAAATTGATCGAAATTATAGAACTGCACTGTTTAAGGAATTTGCGAACTAAACTAGAATATTTCAAAATTATTAAATCAGGTGTAAAATTAATTTTATCTTTTTACCAGTTATTAGACCCGGCCCTATTTACGTTTATTGCAGCCAATCCGTCAACGATATATCTTGAAACGCACTTTAAGAAAAAACGTGTCGCATTTATGAGAAAAGGTCATAATCTGATGTCAAGTTTGGGGAATAAAATGAAAGTGAAACATTTTCCTCTTCAAGGGCATTCATGAAGTGTTGACGCAAAATATTTGTGTAATAAAGTTTCCAGTTCGTCCAACTTCGTCTTTTACCTTGAAATCGTTCTAACATTATATCTAATGCTTCCAAAATCCGAAACAAGCTCCCTCTGAAGCAGTACAATGTTTATTATTGCAGTTACAACGAACTCATACTCAGAAATATGTTTCTAACTAATTCATTTTATTCTTTTTCCTGAGGTGCAACAGCCCTTGACCTCCCTCAACTTTCTCCAAGAGTCCACCCAGATTGATCTCCAGCAACCCCTTGCCAGTTTTTAAAGCTCAGTAGTTCTTTGGACCTACCATCGTGTCTTTCTGTTTGCTACCGTTGATTCCTCTATTATTCTTAGTATTTGGTTTTTTGACATCGCCACATATGCTGCACGAGTCCGGATCTGCTCGCTTGAGTTTGAAGTTATACCTCATGCTCCGGTTGTCATCATTCACTTCACCAAACCCTCTTCTGACTATTCTTATAATGCAAGCATCTATTATGTTTTCTGTGTAAAGCTTCACGTCTCGAGTACTAGCTGAATAATTGTTTTATAGATCTCCACTTTCATGTTCTTTTTAATAATTAAATAAATTTAGATCTTACAACTTTAGGACAATACTGTAGGAGATACACAGATTCGTTTTCCTTCATAATATGATTTAAAATTTCTTCTGTAATGTTCTTTTCTTCCCAGTTAAGTAAATTCACAAATCCATAAACCATTTTAATAGTCAGTATAACAAAGGGAGGTTGTTCCAAGATTCCAACCAAAGATTGAGTGTACTCTATTCTCCTTTCATTTTAAACTATTTGTGTAACTAAAATTAATATTCAAATGTATTTATCCTATCCTATAGAATCGACTTAAGTCCAGAAGAAGGAGGTGGCACAGTTGAAATAATGAGTAGTGGAAAAGATATTGAAGTTACCTCAGCGAACGTCTATGATTATGTTAGAAAATATGCCAAATATCGTATGATTAAAGTACAAGAGAAAGCCATAGAGGTAAGAGGGACAACCCCAAAAGTAACAACATTGGACTTGACGATTTTTTTGTTGTTGTTTTAGAGTATCCGTACTGGTGTATTCGATGTTCTGCCGGAGGGATCCCTGGACGGTCTCACCGCCGAAGACCTGCGACTGTTGCTTAACGGAGTCGGGGACATCAACGTCTCGGTGTTGATCTCGTATACCTCGTTCAATGACGAATCAGGAGAGAGCAGCGAGAGACTGGTCAAGTTTAAGAGATGGCTGTGGTCTATTGTAGAAAAGATGACTCATCTGGAGAGACAAGATTTGGTAAAACATTTTTTTAGTAGTACCGTCGATGTTAAAAAATGTTTTTTTTTTTTACTACTGATCAGTAATGTTTCAATAATACATATCTGGTATTGTTCTAAGCAAGTTTAACAATCGATTGGTACATTGGTTGAAAAATATGTGAAAAAAAAACAGTATTAAAACTTGAACCTGGAGTTACTGTCAACATTTTTATATCAGGTTTACTTCTGGACGGGATCACCAGCACTCCCAGCCAGCGAGGACGGTTTCCAACCGATGCCATCGGTAACCATTCGACCAGCAGACGACGCCCACTTGCCAACGGCCAACACGTGCATCTCTCGCCTCTACATCCCCCTCTACAGCAGCAGGACTGTCCTGAGACAGAAGCTGTTGTTGGCCATCAAGACCAAGAACTTTGGCTTCGTCTGAATCGATTGTACCGTTCACGTGTTTTTTTTTTCAATTTCCTTTCATTTTTGTTGTAAGATACCTTGCGTCTAGAACGTGTTTCAATAAAAGTTTATTCGTACTTTAGATTAAACGTTTTTACAGTCTTTTTTTTTTTGCTTGAATGTGATGTATAAATTAAGAGTCGAAAAAGTGATAATCTTTTAGATGCGCAAGCAAAGCGGGGAAGGAAATAGGATTTAGATTTTTTTTTCACTGTGGTAATTTTAATAATCTGCCATGTACTAAAAAGTAGATTTCCTAAAAGTCGTGAATCATGGCCTCCTTAGTGTAAAATATAAACTGTAGGTTAACAATTAAGATAAACCCAAAACCCAACAATATTCCTTGAGAAGAAATGGCTTATAATTAAAATATATTATCAATTTGGATTTTTTATTTATATCCTTTAAAAACCTTCGTAAGATCAATAAAAACTTTAATACATAAGAAAATGAAGATCAACAAACAACCAATGGAACGATAAAAAATTCCGTGACTTGCTAAAACCGAGATGTCGTAGACAGACATTAACACATATCAAAAAAGTCAAAGTAGTAATGGAATAAACTGAGTAAACTAAATTTCTTCAAGTACAGTCATCAGTAATAAGTTTATTACTTAATAATAATAAGTTTATTAAATCCAAAAGACATTAACAAAATGTATAGATTAGGTCAAATAAACAATACATATTGAACGGTGATATAAATATTCAAAAATAATAACAACAAAAAACAATTATTCAAAGCCCAGAACACTTGATAAAATAGTCCTCCAAACTATAAAAGGCTGCGCGCGCAAGAAACTCTCACACCAACCCTCTAAAAATTATGTTTTTCACAACATTCTTGAGCCTGTCTTGTTATAGAATTTAGCCCCTGCATAATATACACTATTTTCAAATACTCTAAGCGAGTGTACCGGATAAGCAAAGTCGTAACGACCACGAGTTTTGTATTCATGGTAGGAACTATGTTCTGCAAATTTCTGAGAATTCAACCTGACAAATTTAACAATATCGTATAGTGATGGCAATGTCAGGGCATTGTACTTAGGAAAAAGATATCGACAAGTAGCTGTTTTTCGACCTCCAGCGATTGTTCTTATTAGGCGGTTTTGGAATCTGAAAACTCGCAATAAATGAGGTGAATTGCCCCAGAAAATTAGTCCATACTTTACACGGCTATAAAATTCAGTTTAATAATATGATAACACTATATCAGCAGTACCCACCTGTTTCAGTCTATAAGGGCATATGATGCGGTTGCCAATTTTTTGCAAAGTTCATTCACATGTGGATCCCAATGACAGCTTGCCGTTCAGATGAATACCCAAGAACTTGACTCCTGTTACCTGCCGTATTGACTTTCCGTTAATTTTCAAGAGATAAGATAAGATTGGTTCTCCATATAAACAAAATGTGTTTTCTCCACATTTAGATATAGCTTGCTTGTCTTATACCAGTTATAAAATTTGTTTACCATGGTCTGAGCAGTCTGCATAAGCCCCTATGCACCATCAGCCGGCACTAGGTAAGTAAAATCATCCGCAAACATAATTATCTTCTTATTATCGCAGATAGTCGGCGAATCATTACTAAAAAGTAGAAATAAAAGAGGGCCCAGAACAGATCCCTAAGGTACTCCGCATGCAATTCTCGATCTATTAGATTGTATACTATTTATTTCAACTATTTGGGAACTATCGGTGATGTATGACCGTATCCATTGATGAATTTTACCTCTTATGCCATTGTTATATAATTTATAAAGTAGCAGTGTATGATTGACCAAGTCAAAGGCCTTACTAAGGTCCATAAAAATACCGATACACTTATAAATGATCATTTATATTGTCATATATATGTATGTAAGAAAATCGCACATTGCTGTGTGCGTAGATCTTTCACTCAGGATATTAAATTTATTCATACATGACATTATTTGATCGTACACCATTCTTTCCATTATTTTCGATAACACGGACAGAATGGCCATTGGTCTATAGTTGCTAATGCATAGGGGATCACCCTTCTTGAATATCGGAATTATTTTTGCTGTCTTTAGAGCATTCGGAAATATACCACTTTCAAATGACCAATTAAATAAATATGTTAATGGTTGTACTATTAAATGTGGGATCTCGTAAAAATCAGTGCAGGAATGTTATCCAATTCAGCACGTTTTGTATTTTTTAATTTTTGTATAGTGTCCATTATTTCGTATTGATTAACTGACATCAAAATCATAAAATTCCGAACTTTATAATTATGGTAAACATTAATAAAATACTGATTAAAACAATTAGTGATTGCTTTTTTATCCTCAATCATGATTCCTTCATCATTCCTGACACTGCCTATTCTGTTGTTATTCTTTTTACAATTATTTATAGTATTATTTATGATTCTCCAGGCTGTTTTCGATTTTATTGTCTGACTCAAAATACAATCCTGCATTAAGCATCTCTTTTGCTACCCTTATTACATTTCTGTATATCTTTTGATACCTCTTTTAATAATTTTTATCATATTCAGCATTTAAACTTGAAGAGATTCTAAACACTTTTTTGAACTGCTCGACGCACGTTTCGCTAACCATGTTAGCATCATCAGGAGATGATTTAATCTAATTCTAAAACTAAACTATGTTCTATTTATATGAAAACCATACCTAACGAAGCGTGTAAAAATCATGAACCGTGAAGTGTACTAAGCCTTACATTAATAATTGAAAAAGTTGACTGAAAGGAATCGGTCCTTTATCTCGGTTCATGATTTTCTTACATTTTTCTATTTGAATGCTTTCATATGCATCCAAAACCCTATTATTATTAACACTTAATTAGTCTTAAATTACTAATATCTATACTGTGGTCATGTTCGATTGCATGTTGGGCAACACAAGATTTTTCATTTCTCCCATATCTAATGTGGGCAATATGTTCTTTATATCTTGTCAATATGGATCTTTTTGTTTGCCCAATATACCTTGGATCACAGTCTTGACAACTAATTTCATAAATTCCCGACTTTTCATGCCGCTCTACTTTATCCTTTGGATTACCCAGAACTTCTCTTAATTTATTATATGGTTTGTACACAACCTTAATGTCCACTTTTTTCAAAATTTTGTCTAGTCCTCTTGTCAACTGGGCATCAAATGGTATTACCATGAATTTCTTTGTGTTCTGATCCTTTTGAAAAGTCGAAGATTATTTCAATAATTTTCTGAACTTATGTTTTCTAATTAGTTTATCTATAATGTTCTTATTATAACCATTCACTTCAGATACCTCCGTAATTAATTTTAATTCTTTGTTATAATTATCTTCATTTAAAGGAAAATTAATTAATCTATTCACCATAAAATTTAAACTAGCCATCTTATGCGTGATGTGATTCAAATGTTTTAAAATTCACTTCTGTAAAATATCTTTTATATTTAACGCTCTAATATCTGAGCATAGTGATCCGATAAGCAATTGGGCCAGAGGGAACAGCTCGAATAATCTTTAAAGTTTGTACAAATATAATCAAAACCAGTCAAGATTTCCATTTTTTCAGACAGTCGAGGTCATATATTTTTTGCGATGTCTGTACCCTCCGAACCACGGTGTTTGCTGACAAACTGACGGGTTTTAATAAATTTACCTTTTCGGCGCACATTTCTTCGGCTACTGCAATTACGCATCATTTCTCCATCGATGAATGGGCTTCCACGTTTTGCGATTTCAAGAGCCACCCAAAAGCTAGTGC
This sequence comes from Cosmopolites sordidus, assembly GCA_031761425.1. NCBI lineage: Eukaryota > Metazoa > Arthropoda > Insecta > Coleoptera > Curculionidae > Cosmopolites > Cosmopolites sordidus. The sequence continues at coordinate 942,207 of JARFXV010000391.1, read as the reverse complement.
GAGTTGCAGCCTCTTGTTCAGTATTGACTTTCGTAAACAATGATTGCTGCGATTTCAATCCGCGCTTCAAATCTTCAAATTGTTCTGTCTGCAAACTTCCTGTATATTTTGAGTCATTTTGAATCCTAGTTTAGAAATTACAGATAATAGCAGGAACATTAAAACGGTTTTAGCCCTTGGAACGTACTGGAGTAATCAGTATGGCCCTACGGCTGGAAAGTTTGGAGACCCCTGATTTAGATGGTTTAAATAGGGCGTTCACACGGGGTGGCGCAGCCTGGTTGAGCATCGACGACTCTACTGTCATATGTCCCAGGAAGCGGATATCTTAATGAAACCGTTACAATATCCATATCTTTATGTAACTGCGTGAGTTCCAAGTTGCATTAATAACACCAAAAACTCTTCTGAGTACTCTCCTTTCACATACTGAAAGCATCTGTTCTTTGTGAAGGTCCACGTCACCCAACCATAATGACCAAATAAGTATTTTATAGATTTTTTTTTATTTGGGTTTTTCGCCACCATCTAAAACTCAAAAAATATCGAAATTTTTCCTTTGATGAGTAATATCTTTATGGAGGAACTCGAGAATGACATATTAAATAAATCTCTTAAAAAGCCATTAATATGGCTTAGGTATGTTGATGATATTTTTGCTATATGACAACATAGCATTGACGATCTAAATATTTTTTACAAGATATAAATTCTCTAGAGCCTACAGTTAAGTTTACTTTAGAGATGGAGAAGGAGAATAAATTGCCATTCCTCGACACTTTAATATTAAAACAAAACAACACATTAAAAACTACACTTTACAGAAAACACAGATAGGTATTTGAATTTCTTTTCCAATCACTCAAAATCGTCAAAATAAGAGTAATTAAAAGTTTATATGACAGAGCAAAACTTGTTTGTACCGACAGTGATACACTACAAAAAGAAACAAATCACATAAAAGACATTTTAATAAAAAACAATTACCCAAAAAAATTGTATAGACAAATCGTTTAAAACTTTTGATACCAGACAAAACAGACAATTTAGTAATAACAATAATAATAACTCTCAAACAATTAACGTTTGCCTCACAATTCCTTATATCCGCCTTATTTCTGACACAATTAAAAGAGTAGGACATAAATACAACATAAGAACGACATTTAAAACAAAAAATACTCTTAGATCTCTATTAACAAAAACTAAACCAAACAACACACAACAAAATACCAAAAATCCTTCCTTGCGAATGTGGCAAATTCTATATAGGTGAGACATCTAGACTGTTAGATGTTAGAATAAAACCTTTTCAGATAGGGCGATTTTAATAAATCTAGAATTTGTCAACACGCATGGGAATCGGATCATAAAATCAATTGGAATAATTTCAAAACGGTATTAAAAGAATCGGTAACAAAATACAGAAGATTAAAAGAAACCGCTATAATTAATTTAAATAAATGTATTGCTATGCCTTCGGTAGATTTAAATTCAATATGGTTCCCGATTCCAAAGAATACAATTAAAAACATTTAAGAATTTCAATAAACAATTTCAACCACACGATAAACCTCACCTATATTTTTTTTGGTAGTATGTCACTGTCATTAAAAATGAATTGTCAATGTAAGTATCATTGACATACACAAAAAATATATTTACTTTCTATCTTTTCATAATTTATAGAAATTAATATACTTTATTTTTAGGTTCGTTTTGAAAACAGGAGGAGAATACTTCCCGAAACGTTAACGTTAAAAGTTTGTATATTTTTTAGAACATTTTTAGATTTTTAAAATTCTGTTCGTTAGGCAAATTTATTACAAAAAAGAATCACTGAGAAATTTGTCTTCTCCGTTTGGTTTTTAGTTTTTACCCAGTGATTCTTTATTTACATAAGAACAGATATTTTGATATATTTTGAGTTTTAGATCGTGGCGAAAAACCCAAATAAAAAAAAAAATATATGAACACGCCACAGTCATTCAGACATTACTAAGTATTTTATAGATCCTAATTCTGGATTCAGAATTCAGATTCAGTTCTGCCAGAAAAGTTGAGCATTGCGTTCTAATTATAGAAAAGAAAGAAAATAGACTTCCAAACGTTCTAGAAGCAGTGCCGATGACGTTTATTATTCTAGTAATATTCACTTGTTTCTTGTTTGATGTTGACACCAGATGACTTCCTGACTGACTGATAGTGCAAGATCATCTGTATCCATTGAGCAAAATGTACAATATTTTCATTATTATTGATAGTGTAACATCTGCTTAAGGGAGAACTACAGTAAGTAAAAACTCTGTGTACACTAGGTGAAATTTTAATGGGTAACCTTTTCTTTTAATTAAAAACGGGGATACAATTTTTATATTTTAATATAATGATCAATAAGCCCATTGTTGAGCATAGGGGTTATCCCATATCCTAAAACAAGCAAAGTAAGGTTATAAAATATTAGGATTGGACGTCAATCTAAAGGCTCCTGAGCCCATGAAAGTACAACTCTCTTGAAAGTGCTCTCTTGAAATCCACTTTCAAACTGTGAAAATCGAGGTTTTTAATCGCAGTGTGTGCGTCTCGAGCGGTTATAGCAGTTAACCGAAAGGACCTGGAAAGGAAAGGCTGGAAAGGATCGTAGTGCGGCCTAAGCCTTAGGGAGAAAAACCGCCCTTGAAGCCATCTCCAACCAAACATCGGCAACTGTACGCCAGTGCCCCTCTACACGATGGCGATGGCCTCTACATGGACCAGCCGTGTAAAGGAGACTGGAGTAAAGGTCTGTTTCAACACGAAATCCAGAACTAATTACTGACTGGTTTGTGATTATCTTTGCCTGCCTCATTGTTCTTCGCTTCTCCGACATGATTGATTCGGGAACGAAAGGGGGGTTGCAAGTAAACCTTAACCTATTATTTAGTTCTAATATCTAGACAGTAAACACTTTGATTTCTTAAGGAATTAAGGAATGATAGCAATTTAAAATATAAACTAGGTGGGCAGCTCCTGGTACTAAAAAATTAATAAAAAAAAAAAACAAAGATAAAAATAATTTTTTTATTATTATTCTTTTTTAATCACAATTGCCTTCCAATGTCTTTCCTATTTATTTATTTTTTTCTGTAAACAGTTACAAATAAATACCAAGTTAATAAAGATAAAAAACCATCATAAAAATACACTTAGTACTTTACAGTATGTACAAAAAAATCAGTTTAACAAAATAAGGCACAATATATATTTGTTTGAGGAATGATTGTTTTTATACCGAGTTAAATGCAGCATCTTAATACTTTTTAGTTGCTAATACGTCAGTTTAAAGTCCTAATGACTGTGTTAATATTCGAACACTATATACTATTAAGTTAAAGAAAGATATTTTTAAGAATCTGAAAAAAAATGTATGTCTTCAGTCTGGACTTGCGATTGTGATCTCGTTAGCATCTTGGATGATTGGCTTTTTTGATTTGTGCTGGGTTGCACTGTTAATGACCTCAATCCATCTAAATCAAAAAAATAAATTTAGCATAAAACAGTTTCGATAAAGATCGGTATATACTGGGTTGATGCAAAAGTTCATGCTATTTTTTTCAGAAAAATTTTATTTAATACACGGTGTAATAAATACTAAGGTAAGATATTGCGCATGATGGGCGGAGCTTTGTTGACGGGAATACGTCATCCATTGGGTAAAATTCAAACATCATAGTTTTGACATATAACAAATTTACTAAGAAGTTTATGTACAGCGTTTGTGTGGTGTTAATCTAAAATTTTCAATAATAACAATGCGTTGTGATGTATTTGGGTGTAACTCCAACAATCAGTCGAAAAAAGAAACCTTATGATGCGAAGTTTGTTCATTTTTCCAAGAATGAAGTTGCGTGTAAGAAGTGGATCCATGCCACAAAAAGACAGGATAAGTTTAACCTGAAAAAGGCTTGTATTTGTTCGAAACACTTTTTAAATAGCGATTTCAAGGAAAATCTTCTACATAAATTGTTAAATTACACACCAAAAAGTTATAGAGGATTGAAGGATGATGTATCGGGCTCAAAATCTGGCAGTTAGTTCTAAAAAACCAGTATCGAATGAACAATCTGCAAGAATTGAAAAAGAGAGAGAAAACAAGTCGTCGTCGAGTTATTGATCAGGTAATTATCACAAGAGAAAAATAATTGAAATAGAAATTAAACAGAAAAACATTGAATTATGTTTATAAATTTGTTGCTTTAAAAAGTAGAGTGTTTTATTTATTAATGCTTGATTAGATGTTGGGATGGTGGTAGAAATAGTAATGTTGGTGATGGTAGTAATATTTCTAATATTCCATGTTTATACCCCAGATTTGCCAATAAGTGGTTCAATGATCAAGAAATTCGACTCCAAAAATGATTCACTTATGTTGAACAGTGCTCATGAAGGAGATATTGACGAAGATCTTCATAAACTTGAATATAATGGGCTCGAACATTTAGCTGGATATATGTTTCAAGTTAAACAATTCCAGTTTAGAACTAGCCAGCAGATCCAAATATACCAGGACTGATCATATAAGTGAAGGAGGTTACAGAAGGTTTCTGAAGGTTACAGAAGGTTCTTTCTTTCACAAATGAAACAGCTTGAACAAATTTTTAAGTCTGTTAATGGAGAATCCTTGACCAAAAATTATTTGAATAATTTGATGCTTAGAAGTAGCCACATTGAATGCCCAGAAAAAGCAAAAAAACTATTTTTTCGATCGCGAATGTAAGTGTAAAATTAGGTAAAAGAAGATGGTTAAAACTATTACATAATTACACTTATAGCTAATTCACAATGGACATAAGCTTAAGAAATACGTACAATTTTAAATTTAGGAAACAAAATGTTGTCATTTTTAATACCAATATAAAATATGGCTAGATGTGTGTTGAATAATTAATATTTTGTTTGTGACAAAAAATATCGAATTTAGCTGGATATTACATTTAAAAACCAATATTTACAAAACTTTCAATTTGCATATTGCAATTTTATATAACCAATGTATATTTTTATATACATTTTTAAACTGAGAAACAAAATGATTTGTTTATATACATTTCAAATACTCGTAATAAATAATATTCATCTATAAAACGAAATGTTTTTGTCGATAAATAACAACTATTCGAACTATCGAAGTTGTTTTGCTCTGTAAATAGTGTCTTAAATTCAAATAAAATTGTGTATGTGTCTGTTATATACAATTTTGTAGTCTGTTGCCCACACTGATAAAGTATTTGCCCTCAATACAAAGTCTTAATTCCATTTACAATGCATTTAAATTGTATTTCAAAGTCTAGCTAAGAAGATGACGTTATGCGCAAACAGGACGCATTTTGGTATACGGGAATATCAGGCCCTGTATTCAATAGGTGTTCGGTTAATAATGTTGATTTTGCTAAGAGATGGCGTTACTAATACATTTGTTGGTATAGACCAGCGGTTCTCAAACTCAAACAGCGGTTCATTTCAATTGAAATATTTGACGGAGCCCTAAAATAATCAAAAACGTTTATTACGTTATATACGTTAAACGTTATCAAAATGATTTATGTGTATTCTTTATTAATAATCATATCAGGTTCGGCATTCAGTATATTGCGGTATTTTGTTTTCAAGCTGCATAGGTTCAGAATCCTGTTTCGCACAAGTATGTTGTTGAGAACGGGAGAATAAGACTTTATATGGATATCATACCATTGGATATGGATACTCATCCATTTGTAAGAATTGGTTTTTTTTTGTAAACGTGCAACTAGTTCTTGTTTGACGTTGCTTGCCAGATCATGAATTCAATGCGAAACAGTATCGTGAGAGATCTGCAGAGTAGAAAGATACTTTGCAGATTTTTCGTCGAGCATACGTTGTGTTATGTCTAACACAGACGGTTTTATCAAATTCTCAGCGATAGCGTGCGTTTCACCCGCTTGTGCAATGCGATAGCTAACTAAAAAAGATGCCTCCGTCACCTTTTCATTTACAGTTTAGGTTATATGCACAAAAAATTCTTCATTCTTGTATTTAAACTCGGGGTGTCTTGGCAGGTACCGTAGAACTATTAGGAAGTGGTTTACTACATCACGTACAGAGAGGTGAACCGTTAGAATCAATAAATCCGAGATTGATGTATGATTCATCATATTTATACATATTTTATAATATATGATTCATCATATCGTTACACATTTTAGTGTTTGAAAAAGTGAAGCTTGACGACGTCGCTACATCCTCTTGATCGGGAATTGCCACATCCTCCGGGCGTACTACTTTTAAATTTTCGGTAGAAGATTTTATTACTTAACACCTTTAAGCCAGTCTTCTTTATTAATAATTTGAATGTACAATATGACGAACCAGACGTCAAAAAGGACAAACGTCGCAAACCGTTTGCAAACCTCTCGCGACCCTTCCAGCAGTCAGTCTGTCAGTCAGTGTAGAATTGTTGACTAAGCTCGTGGCTGAAATGTCGCGTTCTCGTATTACGCATTCTACTGCTACTCTTTTAGTTAGTTTTTAAACTTTATGTTGGAATTTTTAGATAGATTTTATTTTCCTCTGCAACCTTTAGTATTTATTTTTCATTAGTACCAGTATTTTCGCGGAGCCCCCACAGAGGCTTTGCGGAGCCCTAGAACTCCGCAGAGCGCACTTTGCGTATGGCTGGTATAGACTAGTGACGTCTAAGGCGTTTTGGAGTGTAAACATACCCCATCAAAAGCCAGTTCATTATTAGTTGTTATTGTACAAAAAAACATAGTTTTTTATAGTTTTGATTATGTCAAATTATGATTCAGAAAAGGACGCTGTGCTGGAAGCTTAACAACCTTCTTTCATTTTAACGTGCTCTAACCCAAAAAAACTGATATAAAGGACAAGGAGCGTCCAGAACAGCAGAAAAAATTTGAAGATGCAGATTTACAAGCATTATTAGATGAAGAGTCAACTCATACGTTGAAACAATTGTCAGAGGAGTTGAATGTTACCAAATCCCCCATTGCCGAACATGTACACGCATTGAGAAAGATCCAGAAGGAAGGAAAATGGGTTCCATAGAATTACGAAAGAGACATTGAACTGCGTAAAAAGCACTTATGAAATTTTGCTTGCCAGAAAAAAAAGAAAAGGTTCCTTGCATCGAGTTGTGAAAGATGGTGATAAGTGGTTCTAGTTTGACAATCCAAAGTGCAAACAATCATGGATAGATCCAGACCAACCTTCAACATTACAATCAGTACGCAATATTCAGGGAAAGAAGGCTTTGATGCGTGTTTGGTGAGACAGGGGAGCTATGTATTACTGAAACCTGATGAAACAGTTACTGGCGGTAGATATCGACAACAATTGATAAAATTGAACCGAGCATTGAAGCAAAAATAACCAGAATACGCACACAGACACGATAACATCATTTTTCAAAATGATTATGCTCGGCCCTATGTTGCAAAATGTGTAAAAAATATTTGGAAAACGTTAAATAGAACGTCCTACCCCACCTGCCGTATTCATTCGACTTACCCCCTTCAGACTACCCCTTATTTCGACTGATGCAGCACGGATTGCAGCAAGTCATACCCAACGCTCTAGACATTATTTAGAGACTTATCAACACCGAAAACACACAAACATCCATGCCCGCACCAGGATTTGAACCAGATTGAAACCGAAAAACTTATTATATATAGTAAGTCAAAAAAAACAATGGAACTTTATCACCATCACGATCACTAGAATCGATCACCGGATTATCAAGTTTTAGGGCTTAAAATTATATGACTGCTTCAAAGTGATCGTCACTTTTGTCACCTCCTCACAAATACACGATGGAACAGAGACCTAACATTAAATTTTGTTTCAAGCTCGGTAAAATGTTTATAGAAACATTTGAATTGATGAAAAATGTTTATGGTGATGATTGCTTATTCCGTACACGTGTGTGCTGGAGGTATAAGCTATTCCAGAACGACCGCGAAGGCCCGCCTCAAAGCCAGGTAAACAGTGCGTAAAATGATCGCCTATGATGCAAGCAAGGGAGGAGGAATTAAATCAAATTGCATCAATGAAATATTTTTAAACACTACTATACTTGTTAATCCATTACTTACCTGTTATAAGTATATTCCGATTCAGCTCTGAAAAAGTAAACGTGGTTTTTATATTGCAACTTGAAGACGTAATCCTTGCCAATTTGATCTTCCACCGAAGGAGATCCCACGCTGTATCCAAGTAAAGGCAGAGAAGCTAATGGAAAATCGTCCATGCAGCCTTTATAAAAGAACAGACAAAATGACGTGAACACCACCCAGAGTTTCTGCCAACCGTTACTGTTCTTAAATTTTCTCAACAAATATCCAGACAATTGATTCTAAAATATTTTTTTTTATAAAAAAAACCCTCGACCATTCAGCTTTTTACCTCTACTGCAAGAAGTTCATCTATCATACTGATGCTGGTGTTACGATGCCAACAGACATGCACTGTCGTGTTGCTTCTTTGCGCTTGTGGCTTGGTCTGGGTGCTCGCCTCGTTGCTCACTTGGTCAACGTGCTCGTCAGATGAGCCTGAAACATTTATAACATCGAGAAAATCACTCAAAAACCCTCCCTCAACTTACTGCAACTTTTCAAGCTCAAATAGTTAGTTTTGGTATCCAGTTTGTCCCTGGCTTGTTGTATCGCCGTTTGCAGGTCCTGTTCCCAACGTTCTTTTTCCTCTGGAGTACTAGCAGCAACGGTCAAAGCCCTGTTACCACCGTATATAATCAGTCCGTTGATTGCCAACTCTCCTTCTGGTTCCTCGATGAGAACGCCTCTCAAAGGCATATGACCGTGGACTTTAAATTGTAATGTCACTTGGGAACGGGATGTGTAAAGAAGAATATCAGAGAACTAAAATTAACAAAGATACAATATATTTCATTTGTTTCGTTTAATTTTTATTTTTGAATATAACATCTCTAGGTACAAGAGCCCTCAACAGAAAGTTTTTCTGTCGCAAGATGAACATTCCTGCATACAACTCGTGACCATCGGCCTTATTTCCCTGATATGGCTTCCTGTGAAACATGTTCTGTCCTGGAACGTTAAGAAACCAACGAAAACGATGCGTTACAAGGACATTAAAACACATGGATTTTTTTGTCAAATCTACGTTCATTGGTGCGTTTCTTTTTGTGATAAGTTCCTTCCAAATACTGAGAAGTACTTCAGTAAGTCAATGAAGCTTTGACCTATGCCGTCTGGAGCGTATGCTCCTAGAAGGGTAACCCATGGCCGACAGGTCAAGGCAGAGACTTCAGACTAACACGATCTAAAATCTGCCAACCCGCATTGGACCAGCATGGCAGATTCCGGTCTAACTCATTACATTGGGACATCATAGGGCTAAGTGAAACACGAAGAAAGAGCGAGGAGCTAATCAAACTAGAAACAACTGGTCACATACTTACCCTCAGGGTACGGAGAATGGATGATGTGATGGAATTGGATTCCTCATTAACCAAAGGTTGAATAGTGTCGGTGTGGTTGAATATTGGATAGTGTCGTTAAATTTGAAAATATATTTGACTGACTAGCTCAATGCGTCATGCAACTGTATAAGAAGTTTAAGCTTCAAATAGTTGAAGTTGAAATTGTTGAAATTGAGATATTTTATGATGATATTGCCCAGCTTTTAGACAACGAGAAGTGCAGGTATAAAATTCTGATCGGTGACTTTAATGCTAGAATTGAAACAACAAGAACAGGTGAAAATGCAACTGGCCCATATGGAAGTGGTGAGCGGGATAATCGAGGTGACAGATTGGTTGATTTTGTGGAAGGCCAAAAGTAGATTCTAGTAAGCTGCTTCAGAGGGGCAGCGATTTTGAGATTGCTTTGTCGAACCGCTTTGATGGGTTGCAAGATCCAGAGGAGATGGGAATAACAGAGCAGTATGAAAAAATAATCCACAATGGGTTTGAAACGGTTGCTGCAATAGCACCAGCAGAAAAAAGTTTCAAAGAGTCAAAAATCTCCAATGAGGCAATTAATTTCATGAAAAATCGGCGTACAATGAGGAATGCAGGGAGTCCTTTTGGCAGAGTGGAGTACGTTGAACTTTGCAAAACTGTAAGGAAACGTATTCGAGAAGAAACGCGTCGGTTCAACATGCAGCTAGTGCAAAAAGCACTAGGGGAAAACATGAGAATAAACAAAGCAAAATACAAGCTGAGAAATAAAAGGACACAAATATATGCAATAATGCGTGAGGATGGCACAGTTTACAGGGAGCGTATGGACATGTTAGAGGTTATCAGAAGATTTTACTCCAAGTTATATGAAGATCAGAACCAGTTAAAGAGAGCAAAACCCAGGAAGTGACAAATACTATAGAAGCGATGAAGAATGGAAAGGCTCCAGGAAAGGACAGTGTAAACTTGTTGAAAGCCGGTGGTCGAACTTTACATAAAATACTGGCAAAATTGTACTCTAAATGCTGCAGGAAACAAAAAATACCCAACCTAGGGAAAAGTACTGAAACACATTCAAGAGCTGCAGAAGAAGGGAGAATTATTTGTCTTGAAAATAAACCTGAAAAAGAGTCAGGTTATGTTCAACTAATTTACTGAAAACAGAAGAATGTCTATTTTAGGAAGCGACCTCGAGGTGGTGGACCACTACATATATCTTGGGCAAAGGATTTCAATGGAGGGTAATACCGCTCGGGAGGTGGAACGGCACGTTAAATGTGGCTGGTAGGTATTTGGCAGGCTCAACATGGTGTTTAAGAACAAACTCCCACTTTGTCTGAAGAGAAAACTTTTTGATAGGTGCTTGCTGCCTGTTCTGACATACGGAAGTGAAACATGGACACTCCCATCACAATCAATTCAAAAACGTCGGGTAGCACAGCGGGGAAAGCAAAGGTGTATTCTTGGCATTACAAAGCGGGACAGAAATACCTGCACATGGATCAGAGAACAGATGAAAGTATGTGATATCATTGCAAAGGTGAAGGAATTAAAATGGAGGTGGGTAGGCCATACAGCGGGGCGATGTGACGACAGATAGGTCAAAGCAATTGTCAGAAAATGTTATTCTCAGTTATATGAAGATCAGAATCAATCAAGGACCACAATGCCCACGGAAGAACAAATGTCAGATATCCTGTGAAGAAAGAAACAAGTGCTATAGAATCGATGGAGAACGGCAAGGCTCCAGGAAAGGACAGTGGAACTGTCGGATTGCTAAAAGCTGGTGGTAAAATTATACTCAAAATGCCTCAAAGAACAAAAAGTACCTGACTTTTTGTTCTACTGACAAAAAGGATATTAAGATGATGCACAACCAAGAGAACAGACAGGATTCAGAAATGGATTCACTACAATGGATCACATCCAGATTGAACAACAGGTCATAGAAAGGTACGAATACACCAAGTCACTGTGATTGGCTTTTATCGACTGCGAAAAGGCATTTGACTTCATCTAAAAGCATACCATAATGGATGCACTGCTTAGCCAAGGGGTAAATAAAGCAGATGTAAACCTACTAGGATCGATATATGATAGGGCTACACTGACAATTCATCTTGATAATCTTGAAGTGGGAACTAATGTAGAACGAGGTGTAAGACAGGGTGACGCAATATCGCCTATTCTTTTCTCGGCTTGCCTTGAGGAAGTATTCCGTAAATTGGATTGGGGACAAGATGGTGTAAAGATCAATGGTTTAAACTTAAACCATCTTAGATTTGCAGATGATATGGTTCTCCTTTCACAAGACCCAGAAAAGCTGCAAAAATGCAAACAAGAACTGCAAAGGGCTGGTGAACCATTTGGCTTAAAAATAAACCTTAAAGATTACGTTCAATAAATTCACCGAGGACAGGAGAATTTCAGATTTAGGAAGGGACTTGGAGATGGTGGACCACATTATATATCTTGGGCGACAGAGGATTTCAATGGAGAGGGATTCCGCCCGGGAAGCGGAATGGCGTATTAAGTGTGGCTGGCAGGCTCAACATAGTGTTTAAGAGCAGACAGACTCCCACTTTGCCTGAAAAGAAGTATCTTGGATCAGTACGTCCTACGCGTTATGACATACGGAAGTGAAACCTGGACACGCACATCGCTATCAATTAAAAAACTTTGGATAGCACAGGGGGGACTGGAAATGTATGCTTGGCATTACATTACATTACATTATGTATGCTTGGCATTACAAGACGAGGCAGAAAGCCCTGCGTATGGATCAGGGAACAAACGAAGGGGTGTGACATCATTAGAAGAAGTGAAACAATAGAAATGGAGATGGGTGGGCCATATAGCGAGGCGATGGGACGACAGATGGAGCAGGGCAATCCTGGAGTGGATACCGCTTGATCGCAAACGTCCGCGAAGAAGACCGAAAGCTCGATGGACTGATGACATCGTTAAGTATATAGGACCCGAGTGGTAGAAGAAAGTCCAGGATCATAAAAGTTGGAAGCATGCTGAAGGGGTCTTCATCCGGCAGTGGATCGACACGGGGATAGATATATATATATATATATATATATATATATATATATATATATATATATATATATATATATATATATATATGTATATATATACACGGGGATGTATATATGCGTCACACAGGACACCGATTATACTGGGACTCCCAATGAAAAGTCTTCCTATTCTTGACGAGAGAGCGATGCCCTGAAGAGTCTAAACATCAAGAGACGAAAGATGTGCCATCCAATAGTTTTTGACTGCCGCAAATATTCATCGTAGGAACGCGAGTTGCATTGAGATTGCGACCCGCCATCGATATGACCAGTTGACTTGGTCTTGCTCTGTTCGTTTCGATTCAGCTGTCTCCCTGCGTTGAGCTCGAGCCCAGCTGACGACGACTGTGAGGCCAGAAACCGGTCCTGGGAGGTACTTGTCTCGACGTGGTGGCGGCGACTGATTTGAAGCGAGTAGAGGTACGTGGAAGTACGGTAAGTATGTTTGTGCGAAACCGTACCCGTAACCGTGCGAACCGTCAGCCGAGCGCCAGACGAACGCAAGGAAAGCAGTTGGGAGAGACGATCGATTGTCGGGGCGAGGCTTAAATGGCCAGTTGACCTGGCGTCTGTAGCTCGGCTGATGACGGCTGAAAGGCTAGAAACCGGTCCCGAGAGACACGTGACGTCGCATGGTGGACAGTTGGGTGAAGGCGATCGGTGGCACCACGTAAAGAAAGGGTGAAAGATTTCTGTATATATATATATATATATATATATATATATATATATATATATATATATATATATATATATATATAGAGAGAGAGAGAGAGAGAGAGAGAGAGAAAGAGAGAGAGAGAACAGTAAAGATAAAAAACTAGTGAAAAAAGATTACCGCCACATCGAATACTTACTAAAAAAAACATTCTTTGTTGATATCCCTTTCGAGAATGCTTCAAGAGACAGCCGTGCCTAATAAACTTCCTTCCAGGCTGGATCAGATTATCGAAACCCACAATGTCCCTTTGGAGTTCGCACAGAGTTGCCAGATTTTCGGATTGTTCCAGCGTTTCCTTGACCGGAGCCATGAGGTCTTTCAGGGTGTCGCTGGTCGTCAGACAGTCCGACCGGTCTGGATGGTTTGGACCGTAGTGGTTTAATAGACGTTCAAGGAGTGACTGATACTGCAATAGTCTAAAAGAATGTAATGCTATGGTCTAAGCTCTGGCATCTTTTAATAAAAGTTATTCAGGCTGTTACCTGTGAAGTGGTTTTAAGACAAAACTGGTCAGTGGTAAATAGCAAACTTTCTGTGTCTCGAAATCCCTGTAAAGCTGCTCGAATTTGCGGTTTTTCTTAAATGATTCATCTAGTCGTTCCAAAACCAACATATGTCCATCTAGATACTCCTCGTAAATCTGAAAAAAATAACATAACGTGATGCGTAATAAAATATAAGAGATCAGGACACTTACGGGCAGCAAAGGTGGTAAATGAGCTAAAAGTACATCCGCTATTCTTCCAGCAGTTGCTGCTTTTGGACCTCCTCTACCGTCCCAGCCGAGCAACCGTTGTTCCAAATCCCGAACCAACACACTGTGAGCCTGAGCTAGAGGCGCAATCAGAGATAAAAGAATGGAACACTCTTCAGGTTCTTCTTTACTAACTTCATCTCTGAACCACTATAAGAAAATAACAATAAGTAAAAGATGAATATCAAAATGCAGATTAGTTACCCCATTGATGACGTCCAAATCCTTTTTGTATGTTAATTCCGTCATCAAAATCTCCTTCGCTATATAATAAGTTTTGTCAACCAAATATCTGCTTTTCGGTTTCTTCACTTCATTTTCAATATCGGCTATTATGGTGGTAGTATTAGTGCTGTGTGTTGTTTTAGAATCTGCAAAGTAAAGTGTGTGTGAATTATCACGCTGAACCATAAACTGCAGGTTAATAGACGGGGTCACGACAATGCACCGACACACAAAAGCAAAATTACCCTCCAAATATTCCTTATTTAGTTCCATGTAACTTCGGCCAATTACAAAAACTGAAACTCTGCCGATGAAACGAAAGTGTCTTGATGTGATTTCGGGCACTTAGCAAGCCTCCACAAAATCAGACAACTTCATGTTTGCAATTATTTTTATTTTATTTTTATTTAAAAAGTACTGCTCAGTGTGTACACACGTAGCAAATCCCAAATCAAAACAAGTATTCACGAGGCGAACGAAATATATCAAACGCTCCGTACCCGTCAAATCAGCGTTTAAAACTAATTACCGATACGCTCGGTCGCAGAGAATCTACATCCAAATGGCATGTTTTAGAAAGCAGTTAAACCCCCGAATTCTGGCAGCCAACAAAACATGTAACGCCAACGACGAGATAAGATGACGTGACGTACGGGCGCTGGAGATAAACGTCTGACCAACGATGAAAAATTGTGGCGAGAGGATGGAATTTTTATCCACATTATTTGGTGTGACGGGTCGACAGACGTTCTACATTTGGAGATTATAATTTTTAATTTTATCTCAAAATGAGTTAAAGGAAATAAACTGAACGGAAATAAAATATGATGTTTTGCTCTGAAAAGTTGTTTAGTGTGATAAACGTCCTCCCTCACGAGCCGCCATTGATAAAGTAAAAAATCGCAAAACTCACCATTGATACTGTTCATGAGGCGTTCCTTTTCGAAATTATTCACTGGACTGGCCTCCACTGTATTGGAAAAAAGAAAATTGGCGTTTGTGCTATCCAGTGATATATTTGAAACGTTCCCATTGCTTATTTTGGAGGTCGGCGTAGACGTATATAAATTATTATTGTCTAACATTTTGATTGGTAACTCGTTGTTCAATAGTTTGGTTGTTATGTTTGGATCATCTGTAAATAGAAAGGAAGATCGTAGATTTCGCCAGTCAGAAACAAACTAAAAACATATTTGTAAAATATAAATAAATTATACAGTGGGTAAAATAAGTACTTGCGACATTTTTTTTTATTAAAAAATAAATTGTTCCTTGAAAATTGAAATATATAAAAATACTACACTGGGAATTTAGGTAAAAACCTTTGTTAATTAATTAAAATAGACTTATTGATTGATTTGTCCGTTACTTTGTGATAGTTCATTTTTTAAAAATGGTATAAAACAATTTTTTACTTTGTTATCTATCACTTTTATTTTTAAACAAAATTAGTGTGACTATAGTTTCTAGTGTGACTATAGTTTGTGTGACTATAGTTAGTTAAAAGTAGTGTTTGAGAATGTAAAGTCGTTTTACGAAACTATAGTCACACAAATTTTGTTTAAAAATAAAACTGATAGATAACAAAGTTAAATATTGTTTTATTCCTTTTTTAAAATAAACTTGTCGGTCTCCGTTCTTTAATAAATAAGTTACTGACAAAAAACTTCTTCAAATACGTTTTTTGCCCACTATAGTTAAGGACAAATAATAAATAAAATCTAATACAAATAAACTGAAACAGACAAAAAAAAATCAGGATAATACCATGCCACAGTTACATCTAACAAAAGTAACCAACCCAACAGAAAATGTAAACATTCTTTAAAAAATTCTTATTCTCACCTTGACGTCCACAGAAAAATTAAACTGTTAATTTAGATTTTCATTAATCATTATATATAAACATATATAGTTACATAGTAATCAGGTTTGGCAATAATTAATGTTAAAATTTTCAGTTATATCGAAAAATATCTATAACTTTTTCTCTTTTTCTGGCAAAAGTTGAATTTTGTGGTGGAATAATATTTATCTTTAGACACAATCATCCCAAAAATGGGGTAATCCGATAGCGCAAACTAGGGAGAATAGTTTGGGTAAAGAAACCTGCCATTGTAATTGGAACTCACAAATTATGTGTTTGAAAATATTCTCATTTACGAGGTGTGTCAATAAAGCAATGAGATTGGCGGTGTAGCGTTCGATCTGGCAACACTGTTCGCGTTCCCTTTGGAGGAGAGACAGGCCGATATCTGATGCATCTTCAGCGTAAGTTTAAACTACCTAGAGTCACTTGGTCGTTCAAAGAAATTTTTTCGAGAACTGGATTTTTTTAGAACCTTCTGAAAACAATGATAACAATATCTAGACTAGAAATGGTGCACCATCAAGTTTTGCTTCAGACTTGAGACACCTGGATGCTGCACCAAGGCAATGCGCCTTTCCACACAGCGATTTCAATTAACGAGTTTTTCACAAATAAAAACACCAGTGTGACTCCGCAACCCCTTTATTCACCAGACTTGAATCCTTGCTACCTTTTCCTCTTTCCAAGATTGAAAATTCACCTTAAAAGACATCGTTTTGGGGTATTGGAGAGCAAAAACAGTGTCTATTTTTATTTGAGACGTGTGGGGTCTTGAACGAGTCAAAAAAAATCTATGACATAAAAATGGATAGTTGCCCATCACCCAACTTGTCTCTCCCCATATTTCTTATTTGCTTCAAAACTTCTTTCGTTTACTACTAAAATCGAAGACTTTCATTCCATAGAAACTTCCAGAATTATAGAGAAAAAGTATAGAGGCAGATATGATAGAAAACGATATCACAAATATATTCTTGTATCATTAACTTTAACCAAACCTAATGAAACCTTAACATAACGGATCTTTCAAAGTATGAGGTTTTTTTAATTCTTGAATAAAACACAGATGGCGTTGTAAATTTGCTTAGGTCTAGTGTCATTTCGGAAGTGTAATGTATGACACTTATAAAAATGGAATCGTACACAATACAACAACGTGTTAAAATTGTTGAATTATTTTACGAAACTGTGCGTTTAGTGAAAAATAATTTTAGAAAATTACATGACATTTACGGTTTGCACAATCGAATTTTTCAAGAAACTGGCTCGGTGGAAGATAAAATAATACACATATATAGTCGAAGTAGTCGTTCAGAAGGGCGTATTGATTTGGTACGTGAAAGTTAATAATAAGTGGGTAATAGTAAAGATGGCGCCGACAAGGGCTGTTGTTTGCGGAGCGTGTGGTAAAAATGCCCCAAAAACAGAAATGAAAGTTCAGTGTACAATATGTAAGAAGTAGCATCGTGTAAAATGCCCGAAACTTAAGGAGTTTGACGTGCGATGGTGATGGAACAGGAGAAAGTTAGGAGTAAGCGTACCGTGCCAGTGAGGCTTATCGGCATTCCCGCCAAAATTCCCCACCATTTCCCATCAAACGATGTTAGCGATACCAGGGCGAAGTTAGCCAACAACGAACAAGAGAACTATGGCATTATGTCTACTCATTCTTGAGCTGAAAACTGAGCTACAGGACGTAAAGTTTGAAATTAACGGGTGTGAAGAGAGCCTTGGACTTCTTCAACAAAAATTTTGATGAAGAAAGCGAAGTAAAGTTATTGTCGATATGGTGGAGGCTGTCCAAAAAGAAAATGTGTACCTGAAAACCCAGATAAAACGTATGCAATCTGTTGTGAACGAAATGGAGGGTGAAAGGAAATTTGAAATTTGATTTGATTTGAAAAAATGAAGACGACATAAAGGAAAAACAGTAATTAATACGTCGTACGTAATAATGGGAGTACCACCGAGACCGACATTAAGGATGTAAGAAAAGTTACTATAAATGCCACTTGTTATCGTCACTTTACACAATAAGGAATTAACAGAGAATATTTTCGCCAAGCATAGAACCAGGAGAAAAATTGATTGAACTGCATGTAGCATAGATAATAATCAAACAATAATATTCTTGAACGAGGATCTCACGCTTGCCAAGTATCGACTATTGTGGAAAACAACAGATTTAAAGGGGGGTTTGAAGTACATTTGGAGTAGAAATGGTAATGTCTATATTAGGAGAACAGAGAATGATGAGGCGATAAGATTGATGAATGAAGATCATTTGAATGAATTCATTAAGGAGCACTGGCGTATAAATAGCATAGACAATTGTGGGACACCACAAAACTGGATGTGGATGATATAATTTGTGAACCATTTAGAAACTGGAATGTGCTTAAATTTGATCAGATATCCAGTGGTATTTCGTTAATCAATTTTAATTGTAGGGGTCTGAGAAGGAACTTTGATTTCCTGGTGCTGTACCTTAATTATCTTAAAGTGGGCTAATCTGAACTTTATCTTGAACTTTTACATAACTCTAGAAGTTGCAGAAATTATTTAGACAAACTATTGAAACTGGTGAAAAGGAAATACTTTGAAAGACAAATTGCCAACTGTGATGGTAATATGAAACAAAATTGGCAGATAATTAATGAATCCGTGGGTCAAGGAAGGACTAAGCGCAAGGAGATTACTCTGTGTGATGGTCTACGGCATAACCATCTTAGACGGGGGGTGTCAGAGGCATTTTCCAAGTATTTTGATGGTGTACCTGGGGCTGTTACAAGGCAAGTCGAGCAAGAACAGCAATACATAAAATGCGAGATCTCTCTCTTCTCTGCTTCATACGGTGAAGTCATTTGCAGTCGTTTCTGTTGATCACGCTACTGTGAAGAATGTTATCAGCCAATCAGATGCAAGTAAGAGTACGGGGTATGATGAGCTTGGAACTCATGCTAAAAAATACTAAAAATCAGATTGCTCCAATCTTTAAAGGCGGTAACAGTTTGATCTGTGAGAGTTATCGGCCTATTGTGATTTTGCCGATGATATCAAGAATTTTTGAAAAATTAATGGTACAACAGTTAACTGATTACTTAGACAAAATAAAGTTTTTTGCAGAAACTCAATACGGTTTTAAGAAGGGTCTGGGAACGAATCCAGCCTTGTTTCGGTTTACAAATTATTTGTATAAAAACCATAATGAAGGGAAATATGTAAGTGGATTATTTTTGGATATTTCTAAGGCGTTTGATACTGAGTCACATGATATTTTATTAGGAAGCATTAGGAATAAGGGGAACTATCGGCGAGTGGTTCCATACTTATTTATCTGGAAGAACTTAGATTGTTAAAGTGAATGGGCATACAAGCACAGAGGGATCAATGTTATGTAGAGTCCCTCAGGGTACTGTTTTAGGCCCAATACTATTTATAATTTATATAAATGACCTTAGTCAGGGTATAATAAATACTAAGGTAAGATATTGCGCATGGTAGGCAGAGCTTTGTTAGCGGGAGTACGTCATCCATTGAGTACAATTAGAACAACATCATAGTTTTGACATATAACAAGTTTACTAGAAGTTTATGGACGGCGTTTGTGTGGTGTTAATCTAAAATATTCTATAATAACAATGGATTGTGCTGTGTTTGGGTGTAACTCCGACAATCAGTCGAAAAAAGACCCTTGTGATGTGAAGTTTTTTCATTTTCCCAAGAATGAAGTTGCGTGTAAGAAGTGGATCCATGCCACAAAAATACAGGATAAGTTTAACCTGAAAAGCGCTTGTATTTGTTCGAAACACTTTTTAAATAGACCAAAACACACCAAAAAGTTACCGAGGATTGAAGAATGATGTTGTACCGAGTCAAAATCTGGCATTTAGTACTAAAAAAACAGTATCGAATGAACAATCTGCAAGGATTGAAAAAAGGAAGAGAATACAACACACAAATTGTGTACGTGTCTGTTATATACAATTTTGTACTGATGCCTACACTGATAAAGTATTTGCCCTCGATACAAAGCCTTAATTCCAATTACAATGCATTTAAATTTTATTTCAAAGTCTAGCAATGAAGATATTTGAAATTTACTCAACGAGTGACGTCATGCGCAAACCGGACGCCTTTTGGTATACGGGAATATCAGGCCATGGACCTTAGTTCCTTAAAAATAAATGGCCACATTTTTACATTTGCTGATGATACAGCCCTGCTTTACGCAGGGGATACAAAATATACAACTTGAATATACAACTAGTATGCTTAAGTTTGCACTTCAGAAACCCTGGCACTTCGATAGGCCTATTAAATGGCATCATTTAAAATGTAGAGATTCATCATGTGATTGTGTGTCTGCTGTAGTCAAGTATCTTGGTGTTACTTTGGATGAACTACTTTCTAGGAAATCTCATATACTGAATTTAAAGAAAAGGCTCTTTGTTGTGATGGCCCAATTTAGGAAAGCATCAGAGAGTATGTCATTTGATATATTAAGACATATATTCTACGCTCTTGCCAGTTCTATTTTAACATATGGAATTGTTGTCAGAGGTGATAGTCAGAGGTCAGAGGTCAGAGCAGATACAACAGCCATCTTGAGTCGATTGAGAGAATACAAAAAAAATTCTCAGGATAATGTGCAGAAAACCGAGTATTATGTGGCGATTATGTGGCGGCAGTATTATGTGGCGATAGCTGTTCTATATAAACATCTTGGCTCTCTGGAGTATACATATAAGCAACAAGTTCATCATGACACAAGGGCTGGTGGTGTGACTGTTCTAAACATTCCATTCACTAACAGAACTGGAGTGAGAAAGTCCTCTTACGTCTTGACCCATCGATTATTTAACCTTTTGCCGGAAACCATAAAAGATAACATTGTGAAGAAGAACATCAGGTATCTGGCATTTAAGCAAAACATAAAGAAATTGTGCGCGCCTCATTCAGGTTGGTGCTTGTCGGCATGGCTGATTTGATTGTATTTGTTCTTGAGCCTTAATATATAGAGTGGGGTTGTGTCCTTTTTCATCCTTTTGTCCTATATCATGTAATATGAATGCCAGTACTGAATGTTGAGACGGTTTGTTATTTTTTTTTTGTAACATTTCTATTTTTTTTCTTGGGTTTGACCCACACACAAACGGTGTTTTGTGAGCTTCAGCAAGTGTTGCTGAAGACCCAGAAATTTGCATTAGTCGACGTTCACAACAATTTATTAAGGATTTAACTCTCAAGGCATATAAGTTAATAAACAAAATTGCCGCATTTGGGGTGATGAAAATCCACCATTGATTCATGCGAAACGTTTACATCCTAAACGAGTCACTGTTTCGTGTGCATTATGGTCAGGAGCTGCAATGGGACCGTATTTGCTGCTGGTGAAGCTGTGACTGTGAATGGTTTTCGATATCGTGAGATTATTACTGGATTTTTGTGGGGCGAATTGAGTACTATTGATCTGGAGAATTGTGATTCCAACAGGACCTGGCTCTGGTAATGAAATAATTGATTTATTGAGAGAACAATTTCCTGGACCAGTTATTGCAAGAAACGTTGATGTTCATTGGAGATCACAAGAGTGATTTGTGATTTGACACTATTGGACTATTTTCTTTAGGGTTACGTGAAAAGCCAGGTCTACAAGAACAATCCACAATCGATTCCTGGACTAAGGGATGAAATTATTCCGAGTCTTTGGTGAGATGGAGCCATGGTTATGCCAAAATATCATCCAAAATTTTAACAAAAGAGTGGACGACTGTGGAGCTGCAAGAGATGGTGGCAGATATTTTCTTTCGTGTTTAAATGTCATATTATTTAAAAACAAGTTTTTGTAATCAACGCAAATTCTGTGTTTTATTCAAGAATTTAAACAAACCGCTCAGTTTGAAAAACCCCTTAGTACAAATAAACACCATGGTATTTTTCAAAATGTTTTTTTATTGTTTGTATGGCCTTACAATAGAATGTGACTATAGTGCTTTAAAAATTTTATACGAATAAAATAATTGATTGTACAAGCTTAAATATGAAAGTTCTAAAAATATGCCCTGTCTATTTCAGAGGTAAAAAAAATGTGTGCGATATTCTGGAATAGAAAACTTGTGGCTTTTTTTTGCTAATATTGACGTAAATCAATGAGATGTTATTTTCGTTTTTTTCTTGTTTCGGAATAAGCTTAAAACTCTGAAGTTTTGAAACTAGGAGGGTTCAGCTGCAGAACAAACCTAATTGGTTAAAAGTTGCTTTGACAATCGAATTAGCATCATTGCTTTGTCATTCATTCATTATTGCTTCTTCAAGGCTAGTAACACGTAAATTAGTGGCAACACTTTTGGAACCTGGATCTGAAAGTGATGCAAGAAGACAAGACAAACCACGAACAGTAAAATTAGCTGAGAAATCGTAAAAATCCTGGTGAATCTAAAGAATTTGGTTTGGTTTGGTTCTGAACCAAAAGTATCCGGCTTGATGTATAGATGGTGGTTTTTGTTTGAAAATAATGACTATGGTAGCAAGTACCAACCTTATAAAGTTTGACGATGCTACGTTATTTATTATTTGTTTAACAGCCAGCAATAGTGAACGTTCTCAGTGAATTTAAAAACATGGAAAAAATTGGTCATTGTTATGTGATACAATACTTTCATTTGAAAGGTCTCAGTTCAACCGATATCAAAGCGAAGCTAAATTCTACTCTGGGGGAGGCTGCTCCTTCGTTTACAACAATGAAATATTGGGCGGAAGACTTTAAATGAGTCAACCAAATGAGGTGACCACACCAGAAATGGCAAAGAAAATCCCACACAATTGAATTGGATGATCGTCGATCACTTCACATCTGAGATGAAGAGATAGTCAAAACAATAGACTGAAAAGGGAGAGTCAGCTCCAAAAAAGGCGAAGACAGTTCTCTCTGCAGGTAACGTCATGGCGTCAGTTTTTTGGGATGCGCGTGGGATAATTTTCATTGATTATCTCTAAAAAGGAAAAACAATCAACGGTGAGCATTACGCGAACTTGCATTGAAGCTGCATT
The DNA here is from genome assembly GCA_031761425.1 of Cosmopolites sordidus. Taxonomy (NCBI): domain Eukaryota; kingdom Metazoa; phylum Arthropoda; class Insecta; order Coleoptera; family Curculionidae; genus Cosmopolites; species Cosmopolites sordidus. Next base: position 919,020 of record JARFXV010000391.1, on the reverse strand, counting down.
TGGCGAAAAGTTTTGTTTCATCAAGACAACGGACCAGTTCATACATCAAAATCAATAAGTCAAAGTTCGAACTGCTTCCACACGCACCCTATTTGCCAGATTTAGCCCCCTCGGATTATTTTCTATTTCCACACTTGAAAAAACGGCGCAGTGGTAAAAGATTTGTCAACAATGAAGAAGGTGAAGGTGAAGGTGGATTCTCACTATAAAAAGGGAATCAAAACTATTATCATCGCGGGGGGGAAGTGCATCGTAAGCTAAAAGGAGACTATATAGGGAAATCAAGATTTTTTCAAAATATATTGGGTTTTCTTTGTTATGTCGGGTACTTCTGGGGGTACCATAGTGGTACTATTTATTTTCGTAAAACATTATAGCAACAATGTTTTTCCTATTCCCGCCAAAATTGACATTTGTGTTTAGTGTTGTTTGTCAAATTATCTTGAAAAGATGCACAGCGTATATAAATTGTTGAAATTTATAACAAAAAAAATCAAGATCTGTTTTGCGCCTTTCGTGAAATTTATGATCAAAATAATAAACCTACAGAGCTTACTATTCGTAATTTAATTCAAAAATTCGAATCAAATGGTAACAAAAACATCGATGCTGTGAATCAAAGTGTAAATGAAAATCCAGAACAATCAATCACACCTTATTCTCAAGAACTTGGACTTTTTTTATGGCACTACATGGAATATTCTTCATAAAGATATGAATTTTAAGACGTATAAAATTCAGCTAATCCAAGAACTCAAACCAAGTAACCATTTGTTGCGTAGAAATTTTGCAGCTTGGGCTTTAGACCAACTTCAAATAAGTCCATTATATCATGAAAAAATTATCTTCAGGGATTAAGCTCATTTTTGGTTAAATCGCTTCGTAAATAAACAAAATTTTTGCATTTGGAGTGAAGAAAACCCATACTATTAGAACCAGAATCTATATATATGTATATATATATATACATATAAAAAATGGATGTTGGTATATATGAGATCGATAAACTCTGACACCGTTTGACCGATCACCATGAAAGTTGCTATTTATGCTATTCATTTTGTAACTCGCCACTAGATGGCGGTGCAGGACATCAACTTCTACATCGTGTAACCTCGTTGTGCCTTGTTATATCTCGCCACTAGATGGGGCTGTAGCGCATCAATTTTTACAGCTTAACTACATCTTTCCTTGTTTACAGTATTTAAATTGAAAAATACTACTGTACGATAGACAATGTGGCTCAATAGATATAGATAAAAGTGAAAGGAAATTTGTATAAGGCGGGTAGCTTAACTAGATAGAACTCTCGACATGTAATGGAACGATCTAGGTTCGAGTCTCAGTTCATACTTTTTCTTCTCTCATTTTTTCATTTGTCCCATCTCTACTACAACTACTGATTTCGTGTAGGGTAAGCTGACCTTACGACTCTTGCTATTGTTCCTTGATTGTACCAGCTGTGTACCACGACTGGTTGAGTGTAAGTAGCCGTACTACTTGGCATGGTTATTGACTATATTTGGTCGTTGGTGGTATAGACCTATCGAGATTAATCGATTTATTAGTGTAAAATCTTTCGACTTCATTAGCTTTCAGCTCCGAACCTGACCGGCGAGAACCAGATTCAGTGGAATTAGACGTTGAAGTTCTCGTGATAAATAAAGTCGTCGTTGCTAGGGAGGTCAACCTTGTCAGTTGTACTTGAAGCGGAGATGTTGGCCTTGTCGTTCTTATTCTGGTGTTGTTTGCGGCTGTTGGACTGCTTATTCTTGGGTTAGATGAGCTGATGTAGAAATGGCTTAATGCTGCTATTGATCTTAGCAGAACGTTCCTCTTCGATGCAGGAATCGAAACTATTCTCTGGGTTAGGTCGAAGAGTCTCAAGACCCAAACGTTACTCCCCGAGGGTTACGTCCAACGTTCCGCGAAGATGAGCTGCTTCTAAAGGTGCTCTCCTCCCGGCCAGATTGGTTCATCCCGTCAGGGACCACTAAAACCACGGAGTCCAACATCAAACTGATGTCCCATATCTGAACGACTTGACTGATTGAGGTCATATTCCCACAATATATTTGTTTTTTCGAGAGGATGGCTCATAGCTATCCCAGGATGCGGCAGGTGGCGCTGTAGTCAAGTTATTAAGAAATTCTATATTTATATTTAATTATTAAAAAAATAGGGGCAAAAAAAGGTCAAAAAAGGGTAGAACAACGTCTGCCCAACCAGCTAGTAGGATATAGTCTAGGCTATTAGATAATAATTAAAACACTTGGTATTTGTTTCACTCTATATTCAAGATATGCTCTGACGTGTTTCGGCCTCTCGACCATACTCAAAGAGAGTTATATATATATATATATATATATATATATATATATATATATATATATATATATATATATATATATATATATATATATATACTATTTCAATTTATATATAATTAGCTCTTTTTGAGAATGGTCGAGAGGCCGAAACATGTCAGAGAATATATTATGAAACAAATACCAAGTGTTTTAATTATTATCATTGTTACTATCTTTCACCAAGTGTCAACCGCTCAATCAATCGAAACTATAGGATATTAGAGAAGTTTTTTTGAAACTACATCATCTAATCGATGCATTCCGAATGAAACGAGAAGAATTTGTAATCTAAGTAAAACTTAAAACTTTATAATCACTACCTAAGGAGCGAGACACTAGAAAAAAGCGCATTAAAAAAAAACAAGTATTCTATTCCAGTTCTTAGTTTATATATCCGCTTTCGTGTCAAGCGGAGGGGGTAACGATCAAGATGATATTAAAAATTGTTATAAAATTATCAAACAGTTGAGGAATAAAGGATATATACCATTTCTAAATACTTTTTCATATAATGGTTGAGCTAGACAATGTACGCTTTCCACACTGGTCTATATCCTTCTTTTATGTATACTTCTAAGATTTTTCGAGGAAAAATTATGATATCTCATTGTAAAACCAGTAAAAACCTTCGCAGTAGGGTAGGGGTAGGGGATATTTTACGACGTGAATTTCTAGCATTAAATAAAATAATTTTATAAAATACAGGAATTTTCTTGAAAAAAGTTACGTTCAGACATGTCAAATAAAGTTTTAAAATATCAATTTTATATGGGAACAATATTTGTACCGGATACTCTAAAGAAGGGACATCATCATCATTTTAACTGTTAAATATATATAAAAAAAGAAAATTTCGATTCATTTTAACAATTTCGCGATTACTAAAAAAAAACGGCAAAAACTTTAAGACAGACTGAGTCAACCGCATCTCAGAGTGTTGCAAGATTGTGTAACGTGATGAAATAGTACCTTTTACACGTCTGAGCGATTTTTAAAGGTAAATGATGCGTCAAGTTTTACATTAAGGACAGTGGCAATTTTGCCAAAAGAGTGGAAAATAATAGAATGCTGTGTAACACGGGAACTAAGCAGTTGTCAGACCCTCATATCATCTGTGATTGCAATAATTCGAATGCTTATGAAAAACTGGATGGTCATTTAACAAGATCACTGGGTTCTGATCCAATTCGGCTGCCAGTCACGACTCTGAAAACTGAAGTTTCTGCTTAATTTTCTGTTTTGGAAGAGAACAATTTATTTGCCATATCCTCTTACTTAGACCCTCGCTATAAACACAAATTTTGTCAACTTGTCAAACAAACTAGTGACCGAAGAAAATATTAAGAATTACATATTGAAGGCGAAAAACATTGATGATGACGTTACAGGTTTTTTGAATTCCGAAAAAAGCTATTTTAAAAGAATGAGAATGAGATATTCTCTGGAAAAAAACTGCAGAAGAACCAGGGACGTCTGTTACGTCCGTTAGTAAGCTATACTTAAAAAGCGATCCTGCCATGATGCTAAATTCTTTAAGTGAAGATAAAAGTCAAGAGAAAATACTGAGAATAGTAGCCCCGGTTCTGTTCTTACGAAGGAATTCACAATAAAAAAGAATAAGTTTATCTCAAACTCCTCTTAACAGCCGGAGTGTTAAGTATTTTCTGAATGATTGTGGCGTGTTCATATATTTTTTTTTCCTTTATTTGGGTTTTTCGCCACTATCTAAAACTCAAAAAATATCAAAAATACCTGTTCTTATGTAAAGAAAGAATCACTGGGTAAAAACAAAACCAAACGGAGACAAAATTCTCACTGATTCTTTTTTGTGTAGTAAATTTGCCTAACGAACAAAATTTTAAAGATATAAACATGTTATAAAAAATTTGTACAAACTTTTAACGTTAACGTTTCGGAGGGTAATCTAAACTAAAAAATAAATTATATTAATTTGTAATATATAAAGTAACGAGTGAAAATAAATATATTTTTTTGTATATGTCAACGATACTTACATTGACAACAATAGATTTTCACGACAGCGACATACTACCAAAAAATATATATAGGTAATGTTTACTGTGTGATTGTTTATTGTACTGATTGTATATTCAAATATTTAAATGTTTTTAATTGTATTCTTTAGAATCGGGAACCATATTGAATTTAAATCTACCGAAGACATAGCAATACAGTTATTTTTATTTAAATTAATTATAGCGGTTTCTTTTAATCTTCTATATTTTGTTACCGATTATTTTAATACCGTTTTGGAATTATTCCAATTGATTTTATGACACGATTCCCATGCGTGTTGACAAAAAAAATCTAGAATTTGTGAATCTAGAAACGTTTGTAAAAATTTATTACAAAAAAGAATCACTGAGAAATTTGTCTCCGTTTGATTTTTTGTTTTTACCCAGTGAATCTTTCGTTAAATAAGAACAGGTATTTTTGATATTTTTTTGAGTTTTAGATAGTGGCGAAAAACCCAAATAAAGGAAAAAATAAAGTATCTTTTTAGCGCAGCGAATCGGATTACAATCTTAAAACGGAAAAACAAAAAAAGAAGTTTGCTAATTTAAAACAAATAGATTCTGAACGTCCAAAAGAAATCCAAGACAATGACAAATTAGTTATAAATGTATCTAACCACCACTTATCCACAGGTGAAGAATCTATACTAAGCTAAGGCTTCAACTTTGCCATTGCCCCAAAACATATATCAATAAAAGAAATAATTTCGAACGTTGAGTCAACCTTAGCCGACAAGCCAGATGAAGAAGCGGAAATAATCAGACAAGATGTAGCGCGAATACTATGATCCAATAAAATACTAAAACCAAATGTTAATAAGACTGAAATCAGAGCGCTTGAAAGTTTAAAAAGAAATGAGGATATTACAATATTACCGGCGGACAAAGGAAACGCAATCATAATGAACACCGAGGAGTATATGGCAAATATGACGATTATTTTACTGGAAACGACATATAAACCAGTGAACAGAGATCCAACAACCTATCTAGAAAAAACGACAAAAAGCAATATCAAAGCATGAAAACTAGAACCGGACATTGAACGAAGAATAATTTCAAGGGAAAAATCAACCAGATGTCCTAAACTTTACGGTCTACCCAAAATACATAAACCAGAAATCCCATTAAGGCTCATAGTAAGTGCCTTTGGTTCTCCAACACAAAATTTGGAAAAATATCTAGCAAGTATCATGCAACCAAGCGTCAAACTTGCCGAGTCCTATGTTCAAAACTCAGAACATTTGATAAGGTTGATTAAAGATTTCCAACTAGAGGATACAGACATACTGGCAAGCCTGAACATTGTCCCACTGTATCCAAGTATCCCCATAGACGAGGCCCTGGACCTAATTTCAATGAACGAAGACTTTCCACCATTTGTGATGGAACTCTCCGAACACTGCTTGAAGAATACATATTTTTCCTTCAACCAGCAGATCTACAGACAGACCGACGGTGCCCCAATGGGATCATCTTTATCACCCGTTATAGCCAACCTGTTCGTGACCGACTTCGAAACAAAGGCATTGGCCAAGCAATTGCCGAGTGCCGCAAATGCTCCCGAACTACCCCGATATAATCTGCGCAGTCGCTTTTGTGGCCGGCCGGCTATAAAAGCGAACCCAACGACCCGTGTATGTCAGTTGGACTCTTCAGTCGAAGTGGACAACACTTGAAAATGCTAAATGGGATTTTGGCTAAACGTCGTGTCACAGGATCTTCGTCTTCACAGGATCAATGGATCGACACCCACGCTCTGAACCCTAAAGTTAATCAAGTGAATTTCCACAGGTTTCAAGGTCAGCTTTGTACACCATTCTTTCGGAGAAACTAATTATCGAAAATTGTGTTCTCGGTGGATCCCAAGACTGCTTTCTGGCCATCACAGAACAAAGAGAATAATTTTTTTTTGTCTCGATAGCATCAGGAAGGAGATGAATTGTTAGACCACATCGTTACAGGAGATGAGACTTTGATGTCTCATATGACTGCCGAGCAACACCAAAGATCATGGCAACTGCCTTTTGGGACAGGAAAGGAATTTTGTTAGTGGATTTTATACTGATTGGCCCAACAATCAATTCTGATGCGTATTGTGTCACCTTGAAAAAAGTTCCGGCGTGCCGTACAAAAGAAGCGGGGTGATCTACTGTCTTCCAGTGTGATCTTACTTCATGACAATGCAAGGCCACATGTTTCTGCACTAGCACAAGGTCTAATTATGTTTTTTGGATGGGAAGAACTGGATCATCCGCCTTACAATCCAGATCTTGCACCCAGTGATTTTCACTTATTTCGGTACTTAAAGAAATTCCTTCGTAGCCAACGGTTCAACGATGACGAAGAAGTTAAAACTGCAGTCGTGAATTGGGCGTCTTCGCAAGCGGAAGATATCTTTGACGTCGGAATTCAAAAACTTACTGAGCGGTATGATAAATGTTTGAACAAAAAAAGAAAGTATGAAGAAAAGTAGATAAAAGTATGTAAAATATGGAAAAAAATATATTTTAATATTTAATGTATTTTTCTTCTTACTAAAAATCAGATTAATTATTCACCTGAGAACTATAATAAAGACAAAACTAATTGTAAACTTAATGTCCAGATGGATTGGACATTAAGTTGTTGTTGGATTTCTAACAGTACTGAAAAAAATTAAAAAAAAAGGAAAAACACTTTTTCCCTGTTCAAAATAGACAATCTCCTTTTTTGGAACATCTTGGCCAAATAGTTTTCCCTTAGAAAAATTTATCGACATATCTGAACGCTTTTCCAAGAAAAAAAATTGTGTTTCATATACTACATTTATTCCATGTTAGAAGACACCCACTGTACGCCCATTTAACAAATAAACTAAATATATTAAAAGGTCAAAAATATGTACAGTACTAGTATCTATCTTATTATTCGTTATTAACAATTAAATATCACAAAAAATTAAACGAGTTTTTTTAGTTTATACTTAGTTTTTTTTTTTTAATATTTCATTGACTACGAGATTCATCAAGTTGGCTTTTCGACAACAATAAAAACAATGGAAGACTAAGAAACAAAAAAATATACACTCTTTTAAAAATATATACGAAAAACGTTAACACATTCGCATCTAGGCCTTCGATATAACAAAAACAGATTTTTTCAAACAAATTTGTACTTAACAAATACAGCCACGTTTTTCTTTTCAATGATCAATAAGAAAATACAAATAAAACAAGTCAAAAACTACCTTAAGTTTGATTTTTATCATTTCTTTTTTAAGAATCAACGCGGTTTTTTATTTACAATATCTTTTTTTATCAGTCTTCAGACATATACAGTATCATTGATGAAATTTAATAGAATTTATGGCAAATGATTGAAGAAACTTGGGCCACCGTGTATTATAAGTTGAGGAGAAGCGTAACAGGACTATTTTCTTTTTCAACCACCTGCCACTGTAACCGATCAAATTTACTGTTTGGGTCTGACTTATATCAAAAACTAAGGGTCTAATCCTAAAAATTACCAACAAAGTCATCAATAAGCTATGGAAAGTTTCAGTTATGCTCTGGAACATTATCAAACTTATACCCCCCATTCTTAGGCAACCATTGCTACAGATCGACAGAGCAACAGAAACTTTCAATATAAGTTTACGTGGAAGTATTGCTTCCAAATGTTTGTTTCTTTCTTTGGCACAACATATTCTCACTTTGGCATTCTTTAGTCTTATGTGGGTCTTAATTTTATATTTTATAATGAATAGTGAGTCAAATTTAAAAATTTGAAATTAATTAATGGTGAAGAATGAGCAATTAGTTCGCATAATTATTCGGTATAAACTACAAAAGATAACATCTACTTAATAAACGTGACGTTAGGAAACTTTTGACATGTTGGGTTGCATACAATAGAGCAAAATTAATATCTTATGCAACCCATTAATCAAAGGAGACATAGATAATGATGTCAGAGTTGACAATTAATAAACCTACATAGATAATATAAAATTACAAAAGTTTTTTTGCTAATTTTGATTCCTGCCAAGAACATAATAGACCACTGTATAAAACAGAGGTTTAAAAAAATATGTGATTTTTTAGTTATTTTGCCACTTTACCATTACCAGGGTGATCTGAGAAATGTTCAGCGTAATGTAATTGTATTTAAACTTACCGAACGCCTAACACCAGCTTGTATCGAATATTATTAAAAAGTTTTATAGATCCTCAGACCATCCTAGTATGATGGCTCCTAACAAACGATAAAAAACCCAACGAAAATAAGAAATTCGTAAGCCGCGAGCACGAACACAACAGGACCACAAATTAACAGGAAAACGATCAGAAGAAGCTGTAGCGTCTCCTACAAGACGACTAGAGCATTAAAATCAAATCTGTCCCGAGGGGTCCGCCTCGAAATCGTCCTCGAGAAGCGGCGGAGGGATACAGCTGACATCGAAGCCCTCCACGCCTTCGCATCGGTCCTCTTCGTCGCGTTCCATGCGAAAAATATCGGATCCAGATTGAGAATCGCCGTCAGGGAAGTAACCTTCTTCTAGAGCTTCGACGTATCTAGGTCCTGGACTGTCTTCGGCTAGACCTGCTTCGTACTGGAAGTTGGACGCCATTTGCTCCATGTTTCTTTCACGGATATACTCGCTGTATTCAGTGAGACCGTGTTCATGCTCGACATAATAATACTCATCAAGTACCAACTGCTCTTTTTCACTTTTGGTCTTGTTTCGCTGATTTTGTAGCTGCCTTTTACGACGATAACCGCGTCTTTCTCGCTCGGACTTACTTTTAGGTGACTCCACAGAGCTGGTGGAGTCATTTTCACTCGGAGGACTTTTGGCATGTGTCAAACTCCTAGATACCGGCTTCCTGTGAGCTCTAGTAAGCGGAACTGTCGCTGTTTTGTTAATGGGAACAGGACTAGTCCCGGTTAGTGGGGTACTTTCACTACTCAAACTGCTCGAGTAATACGGGGAGCATTTTGAAAGTTTTAAGTTCACTTTAACTGGTCTGTCACTACTCTTGGTCGCCGCAGAACCAGTGGAATGATACTTCTGCAAATACCCTTTCTTATCCTTATCGTATCTCTGAGTATGCACAGTTTTATGTTGCTCCACCGAACTGCTACTCTTTTCAGTATCCGACTGAATCTGAACTGGAATCACAATAGGTCTCTCGGTACTCTTGGTGAAGAACTTGGTAGGTTCAGGTCTCGATGGCAAGGCCCCGGAAAATATCGAAAAATCTTCGGAAGGAATATTCTTCGGACTTCTCTGGTCGTGCACCAAGTCCTCTATATCCACGCTGGATCCTAGCCTAGTTGTGCCTGCAATGTCCGGTGGGAAAAACTGTTGAGGAACCAGTGGTTTTGTATCCGAATTGGACCATTCAGAAATACTCGGAATTAATTCCGTCAAAGTATTCTCCCCAGTAGACGTCGTACTGGACAGTTTTTGAAATGGATGACTCCCTGTTTGTTGCTGTACCTTCAAAGTACTGCTATTTGTCGTTGACCATTCAGAAATACTTTGCGCTATGTCTGTCAAAGAATTCTCATCGCTCTTTAAACCAGAACTGCTCTTAGTGCCACTATTACTCGACAAATTTTGAAACTTCACCGTATTGGTGCTGTTAGACCACTCAGACAAACTCAAAGCTATTGACGTATCCTCAGAATGAGAACTATGAGTGCATCTGGTCGGTTTTAAGGCAAATCTAACCGTCCCGTCTTCCAGATTGGTCCCCATCGAGCTGGTGCAATCCTCTTCACTGTACGAACTATGAGACCCAGCTGGAGAACTCTTCTGGGAACCCCGCTTATCGCTTCTGGAGTCGTCAGACGCGGTGCTTCTCCTTAACGCTGTTGGAGGGCGCAACTGCTCGCTCCTGGGTACAGTATCACTGGCATCCATAAACACATCATCGTTGAGGTTCGAGATATTGAGATCTTCGTCCGAATTAGAGCCCTGAGACTTCTCCTCCAGTATAATTTTGATTCCACTAGGACCAACGCTCAAACTTTCGGACAAACTCTCACTGATGTGTTCAGTAAACGCCACGTTTTCATAGGTGTGAGTTTTTTCGAGGTCCAAGTCAACTGTCTTATAGTCTTCGGAGTTTGAGTCGTCATAAGTACTCTGAGTTGTTGTCGTGGACTCTACGGTGACCTTAAAAGCCTGCTGTGGAGGAGATATATAGTAAGTCTCCACGTGGTCAGTAATGGGTGGCTCAACTACGCTAGATGGTGGACTAGGCCATTGCTCTGAGTCCTGACTTTTCAGAGAGCTCCTTAAACCGAAAGTTTTAGGAATGTTCTTGTTAGGAGGCTGAAACACCTGCGTGGTAAGCTGAGAAGTATCGGAACTGAGCACCTCATGCATAGCTAAAAGAGGCTTCTGCCCCTGACTAGGGATCTCAGGCAGAGGCCAATCCTCGCTCTCCTGACTGCTCTGTTTCTCAACTCTCTGAGGCTCCTCAAAACATTCTTCATCAATGATTGTATCGTCTGATCCCTGACGTTTCAGTCTCAAGCCTCTCTCCGAGGTGATTATCTCTATATCATCCATAGAAAGTTCAGCCATCTCTGCGGACGTTCTTCGATCATCCGAGATTTGTCTTTGCAGCAAACTGCTCAGGTTGGGTACCGGATCGGTGCTGTACTTGTCACTGGGTTTACTCAAATCCTGATTCTTGCTGCCTTTGCCATTACTGGAAGAAGGCTTGTCATTGGTAGGAGTTTTCTTCTCGTTTTCGTAGAGATGAGCGTGGCTAGGGGATTCAGAACTTATACTCACTTGCGGATTGCTTGAAGCCATGGACTCATCATTTAAACTATCACTTTGAGTGCTGGCTTTAGTAGAATCTTCTTCTAAGCTGGACTTTTCCGAATTGGTACTACGTTCAGATATCCTAGACAGAGTTCTGGATAAAAATGCTCCTCCAGAGTATCCGGTAAGTACATCGGTAGGAGTAATACCACCCAAAGAGGGATATGAAAAATTAGCGTGAAAATTCGCCAGATCTTCTGGTAATTCCGTGTCATCTCTGGCATCATCGGATTTATAATAAACATCAGTAACCGCAGCAAATTCTCCTGATGAAACATCCCTGCATAGAAAATACTCCTGTCTATCAAAATCCTGATCTGGAGGTAATAGGTTATCGTCGAAACTTTCGGATCCTGAACTATCCAAGGGAAAAGGTTTCCAGGTAGAGCTCAGTTCCTTGGGAATATCACCAGACTTCTGCATCCTGGCTGCAGCTCCTAGACTGCCCGAACTGGATTCAGTATCCAGAGAATTTTTGGATTCAGTTGAAAGCTTTTCTATCGCCAACAAACTAGGTTTCTCCAAGGTGTTTCGTTTACTAACAGAGACAGACTCCTCCATGGAAGAAAGGCTACCTTTTTCCGCCGATGATAACTTCTTCGACAGTTTCTTGTGCAGTTTTTGACTCAACTCTGAATCCTGAGACCACTTCTGTTCGAAAGGATATGGCGTTTTCTTTTTGCCGTTATCGGAATCGCCAGCTTCTTTAGTCAGTTCCAGTATAGGAGTTAAATCTTTTGGAATGTCGTTTGCTTCGTCAGAACTGGAGTCATCCATCTTCTGAGAACCTTCGTCTATAGTGAAAGCTCTTCCCAGGACGCATATCCGTGGACTTCGAGGACTTCGGGGGCTTTTCGGGGGATCATCCGATGAGTGAGATGATCCTTTATCTAAATGTTCCTTGGAGGCAAACATTTCAATGTTCTGGCTTAACCCGATGGCCCTTCCCATGGAGCAGCTAACGCTGGACTCGTCCGTTTCCTTTACATTACTTGGACTAATCTCTTTTTCTCCACTAGTCCATGAACCAGTGTCGCTGGATTTGGACTGATCAGAGCTCTTCTTCAGCAGTTTCAGTTTCGTTTGTTTGGTATCAGCTCCGAGAAGAGTAAAGTCTGTGTCAACACTTCCAGTTTCCTTTTCTGGATCTGGTTGTTTCTCAGGTGATTCTAACGTGGCATTATCGTAATCGAGAGAGCTTTCTGCACCCACGTATTCTTCACACTCCACCGTCATCCAGGATCCCGTATCTTCAGATTTGCTACGTTCTATGCTGAGTTTTAGCAGAGCTTCTTTGTGATCTGTTACTGAGACAGTTAAGTGATTCTTATCAACTTCATGAGTTTCTACCCTCAATTCGCTCACTTCCGTTAATGATTCATCCTCACTGGTTATCCTTACTGGGCCATCAGCAACTAAAGTACTTTCTTCTGAATCTTTTCGTCTCCTTTCTAACTTTTTCTTGATGAATTTGTTGACAGTGTCAGAAGCTTTTTGAAGCTCTTGCATCAGTTCCCGATCTTTGTCCGACTTACAGGACGATTCACCGGATTCATCAATGTATTTGATATCAAGGGAATTACCCAGGCTAAGCTTCTCCATGCTCATGGACTCTGACGAGCTTTTGCTATTCTTGGTGTCGAGTTTCGCCAAGTCTGGAGCTTTTGGTGAAGCGCGTTGTTCAAAAAAATCACGCCCGTCTTGAACAACCTCGATACCTTTCAGTTTTTCCTCTTTCTTTTCACCTACGGATATCCAAACGTCCAAGCTGGTACCTTCAAGGATGACGTGGTCTTCTCCCGGAGGTTCTGTGTGGATATCAGCCGTTACAGTTTCCTGTATGGCGCAAGCTTCAGGCGACGCTTCTTCCAGTTTATCTCGTTCATTAATCGTTTTGATTGTTTCGGGTTTGAAGTCAAATTCAGTGGATTTTTCCGCTTCATCTTCAGATTTGCTTCGCTCCAAATCCAAGCTTTTGCCCATCCTTTGGACTCCTTTCTCGGAACTGTCGCCGTCATTTAGATTCAGCTCTAAACTCTTAGTTAGCTTCTTATCGAGTTTTTTATCAAGCTTCTTGGGGCTCTTGGTGACAATGATTGCTTCTTCTAGGGACACCACAGGTTCAATAGTGTTGATACTAATCTCCAGCTTGCCTCCTCTTTCTCGGACAGTTTCTTCTACCTGAGGGAAAACTGGAAGCACATCTTTCACTGGACTTTTTAAAGTCTTTGTTTGTTTTATGGCAGTTTCGTATAGCATTTGTTGCAACTTTCGACGTTCAGCGATCACCTCCTCACTTTCCTCCTGACTCTTTGTGCGTTCTTTACTCCCCATCCTTCTTAATTCCAGTTTCTCCAAAGATTTTGCCTTTTCTTTAGGCACAGTTTTTCTTGTCGGTTCCATCTCTTGACTCTTGGTTCTCTTGATTTCGGGAAGAGTTAAAGACGACTGTGCTGGTAATGATTTTAAATTAGTAGATTTTCTATCGTCGTCGCTCTTGGAGGCAGCTTCAATTGAGGCAGCTGTCTCACTTAAGATTCTAGTGATTTTCGATTCGCAAGATACTTTAGTGGTTTTGGACTCGGTAGAGCTTGATTTTGAGAGAGATTTGAATAGTTTATCGTCTTTTGTCGTCGACTTGGGATCTGGAGCTTTAGGTTTTAATGGAAGTTTGGTGGGAATTTGTCTAGATAATTTGGGCTTGTCTTTGCCTGTTTTTGAACATTCTTTTAGTTGAGACGGTTTCCTACCAATGGAATCTTTGGGAGGTTTAGGTGGGGCAATCCCTCTAGGAGGGAGTTTGGGTTTTGTTTTGGAGGAGACGCTCAGTGGAGGTTTCTTTTTTGTGTGAACTAAATCTGGCACGATTTGGTCTCTGTCTTTGTCTTTAATACTGAATTTCGGTTTTTCCCCAACCTCTTTCATTGCAGGAACTTGATCAGGCACCACCCCATTTCCTGAAATACGAATCCTTTCTCCCGTTTCTGCATCTGAAACCTCCGTGGACTTGTCACTGACCAGGTTGTTCTCCAAACCACTATCCTTGTCTGTGTGCTGTTGATCTTCTTCATCCACCGTATCGTCTTTGCTGGAAAACGCGTTCAGAGGTGGTAGCTTATTGACGGGTATAACAGGAGCATCAAGACTGCGAGCTCGTCTTCCCGGAAGAGGCGAATCAACAGCTTGCTGTTTTTGCAGGAGCGAAAATGCAGAACCCTCCGAAAGGTTTAATCGAGCATGCGCGAAGAGCAAAGGGCTCTGGCCTTTATTTCTCAGAGATGGGGACATTATTTCGGTGATTTTCGTTTTGGGAGGCACTTTTAGATCTTTGAGGTCATTCTCGATTTCTGCTTGTAAAAGAGCCTTTTCTCTTTCACGCTCATCATCTATAGCAGTGAGTTCGTTATCGGTAGTCTGATCGTCTTTCAGAGTTTCATCCAATGATTTTTCTGCTTCCTCTCGATCTGCTTCCTCTACTGTTTTTAGAATATCAGGTGGTTCGGTGAATACTGGAGCCATATCGGTGGTTTTAATGTTAAATTCATCCTCGGAGCTTGGGATGGAAAATGATCTTTCTGATATTCTTCGCAGTTCAGTTTGTTGAACGTTGGGATCCAGAGCACTGTCTGTTTTTTTGTCAGTTTTCTTGCGCGTAGTTGGAGGTGAACCTTCCACTTCCGTAGACGACATGGTGTACTGCAAGTACTTTCTTTCCGACTCGAATTTCAATATTGATTCCATCTCCTTCCTCATTTGAGGCGGTGAAAATTCAATTCTTGTCGGTGTGGCTTCGGCACTACCAAAAACATCATCAGAATCGAGCGATTCGTCATCCGAACTGAACGATGTTATCCTGACTTTGGTTTTGTTGCTTTTGTTTCCCTTCTTTCCCGGTTGCATACGAGGTTTGATCACACGTTTGGGCTTTATGTCAGTTTTGATTTTATCCTTAGCTTTGGGTACTTCCATAGTCGGTTTCCCGGGATCATTCTTCTGTACTGCCTTTTCTTCCGTCTTTATTTCGGGTTTAGGGGGTTTTTCTGGTATAACAGGAAACGGTTTGATTGGTTTTAAGCTCTCCGTTTTGGAGCTGGTGGGAGAGTCGCTCTCTATTTGACTAAGTTTAGAGTTTAGAGTTTCCAACATTACGGGATCAATGTGTGTGATATCTCGTTTAGGGCTGGAGATGAGTTGAACGGGAGGTATGCTTTTGTCTACTTCCAGAGTCACCGGGTTTACTTTAGACAGATCGATGTTTTGTGTAAAGAGAAAAGATGATTCTGGTTCAGGCTCGACGATGTCCTGTTTGGGTTTTTCTTTGGACTGGAACTCAACTGGTGCCTTCTTGCCCATATCTTTATCGTATTTCTTCACTTCTTCTTTCATCGCTGTTCCGTTCATAATGTGCCTTTTGTGTAGGACATAAGGGATATCATCACCTTTCGGCGGCAAGTTAATAAAATCTGATTGGTTCTTAACCCCTAGGACTTCAAACTGACTTTTTGGCACCTCAAATTTGGTTTTTTGCCCTTCGATTTCTCTCTTTAAAATATCGAAATGTCCAAATTCAGCTGTGGGTATTTCGAAATGCGTTCCCTTGAATTTGGTTATGGGTGGTGCGCTTGGAATCTGTTTATACAGGTAGTCTTCGTCACTAGACTCTGCGGGAGTGAGATCGATTGACTTCTGGTGCATCAACAATAATCTTCGCGCGCTGGAGTTTAATCTTTGCCGGGCTAGCGAGTTGGGATCAGATTTTGTACGCTCTATCGGTTGATGCAGTGGCAAATCGTGACATATCCTTGGTTCGATTTCCATGAACACGTCCCTGTAGCTCTTTACTTCTTTCTTCTTGGGTTGATCGATATTGGGTACTACTCCGAAACCATGGTCGCTAAAATCACTGCTCTCTTGCAACGACTGGATTCTGTCCTCATCGAAACTGAAAATATTGCTTTCCGATTCGGTAGATCGTTGTCCACTACTATGCTGATGCTTGACCCCGTCTATCTCAGTAGGAAGCCCCACGATACTTTCCGGCCAAATGTGTGTTGTTTTAGCCGCTTGAGGCAAAGTGTTTTGTTCTATATCATTCAAGATCATGTTCACCCTCATGCTCTGTTCAGATTCCATGGTATCGTTCGAAAAGTCTGGATATGCTGGCAGTACCGGTTCCGGAGGTATGTGCTTTGGTTTTTGAGTGCCATAATTCCGTTCGAAGCTAATTTTCCTGTCGTAGTCCCCGCGTTTAGGGAATCTGCTTTCTTCCGGTTTTGAAGGTGCATCGAAATATTCACTTTTAGAATCAACGCTTGAGGCCCTCGACTCGCCGTAGTGATTGTACCGCTCCAAACTTTCACTCTTGTTCTTCTTCAGTGACCGTTTGGTCTCATAGTCGCTTTTCGATTCCTGACTGGAGGTTCTCGATCCCACGCCTCTCGACTTCTTCAGGCTCTCTCTGCTAGAGCGTGAAGTTTTCGATTCATAGTAGTCGCTTTTCGATTCCAAACTAGAGGTTCTGGAGCTGTGTTTGAAAGCTTTGTAGAAGCTCCCGTCTGATTTTCTAGGCACTATTTCTCGAGGAAAATCTCTGGGATCCTCCAGAAGGAATAGGTCTTGATCGCTGACGCTTTTGTATTTGTGCCTGGTGCCGCGTTCAGACTCGCTGTCAGACGGCAGATAGTTGCCCGAGTCCAAACTGCAACTTCTTGTATTGAACGGTTTGGTTTTTTTGTACTTGTAGTCTCCTGAAGTACTGTCATCGGATTTCTCGATCAGCTCGTAACTGTCGTGAGAAAGATCATCCTGTGAATCTCTCAAATCGTAATTGCCCGGATCTTCTACTGATTCCTGCGAATAACACGCGGTACCCGGAAAACTACTGAAAAACATTTTTTGCGAGGGACCCATGATGTCCTGTTGTATCTCTAAACTACTATCGCGCGAACTAGCACTGTACAAAGCCCGGTGATCGTCGTAAACCGTGATGGGCGAGTCCTGTTTGCGCTCGTCTAAACTAATGGCGGCCTTCTCCAACGGTTTCGGAGACTTGGCCCGACGTTTAGCCCGTCCCGTCTCCTCGAAGCTGAAATCGTTCAGTTCGCGGCAGCTAGCACTCCTCTGCCACAATTTCCTCTTGGAGGACGGGACTCCATCGCCGGCCTCCTCGGGTGTGGGAGGCCGCGCCCCCACGTCGTTCTGCGACTGCGTCTGCGATGGGTAGTGACCGCTAGCGAAGACTTGATGGGGATGGTCCAGACTACCCTCCGATTTGTGACTAGAGGGCGTCTGGGAAGTAATGTGCGTGCGCGTGGTACCTGTAGGAGGGTTAGTAAGAAAAACAAGCCGAATATCATCAGGGTACCCGTTAGTTTAGGTTTAAAGGATGTGCAAGGAAAGTAATGATAGTGTTGGGGTAGCGTTTTAGCTGGCAACACTGTTAGCTGGTTCCTTTTTGGAGGGAAGGGAACACTAGACTAATCCCGTTCACGAAAAGAATTGATACAAACCACCAAGTGACTCTAGGGAGTTCAAACTCTTCCTGAAGACGCATCAGAGGTTGGCCTACCTCTCTTTCAAAAGTAAAGCCAACAGTGTTGCAAAATCGAATGCTACGCCACCAGTATCATTACTTTATTTACCCACCTCGCACCCAGTAACGCTGCACCTAACAGGCGTATAGGAAGCGCTGAATCATATAAATTAACATGGACTAAATACATATTAAAATTTTGAAGCAAACATATCAATACTCAACACCGTCCCTTCAACAAAAATTGTCATTATTAAAAACAATGTACTACGTACAGATCGTGAATCTTAATTCCAAATCTTGAAAGAACAAGGACTAGATCTGAAAACGCTGGCAATTATTAAAGCAACATTAACTAACACAAGGTCAACAATTAAATTCTCAGAGCCCTTCGAAATTAAAACTGCAGTGAGACAAGGGGATGGACTCTACCAACTCTTATTTAACTGTGTTCTAGAAAAAGTAATACGAAAGTGGCGTGTAAAAAAAAGTCGGCTCTGAATATTGACCAGCCCATTAAACTGGGGACAACCAACATCAAAATTGATTGTCTGGCGTTTGCTGATTATCTAGTAATTTTAGCTCAACAAATATTAACGGCACAAAAACACTGACTGAATTCTAAAAGCAACTGCAGGAAAGGTAGGACTCCAAATTTCCTTTGAAAAGACACAATACATGACCTGCAACAGGCTAAGAACACCATTTCTAAAAACAAAATATGTCTCTCAATTTAAAGATTAAAATTTTGAAGCAAACATATCAATACTCAACACCGTCCCTTAAACAAAAATTGTCATTATTAAAAACAATGTACTACGTACAGATCGTGAATCTTAATTCCAAATCTTGAAAGAACAAGGACTAGATCTGAAAACGCTGGCAATTATTAAAGCAACACTAACGAACACAAGGTCAACAATTAAATTCTCAGAGCCCTTCGAAATTAAAACTGCAGTGAGACAAGGGGATGGACTCTACCAACTCTTATTTAACTGTGTTCTAGAAAAAGTAATACGAAAGTGGCGTGTAAAAAAAAGTCGGCTCTGAATATTGACCAGCCCATTAAACTGGGGACAACCAACATCAAAATTGATTGTCTGGCGTTTGCTGATTATCTAGTAATTTTAGCTCAACAAATATTAACGGCACAAAAACACTGACTGAATTCTAAAAGCAACTGCAGGAAAGGTAGGACTCCAAATTTCCTTTGAAAAGACACAATACATGACCTGCAACAGGCTAAGAACACCATTTCTAAAAACAAAATATGTCTCTCAATTTAAAGATTAAAATTTTGAAGCAAACATATCAATACTCAACACCGTCCCTTCAACAAAAATTGTCATTATTAAAAACAATGTACTACGTACAGATCGTGAATCTTAATTCCAAATCTTGAAAGAACAAGGACTAGATCTGAAAACGCTGGCAATTATTAAAGCAACACTAACGAACACAAGGTCAACAATTAAATTCTCAGAGCCCTTCGAAATTAAAACTGCAGTGAGACAAGGGGATGGACTCTACCAACTCTTATTTAACTGTGTTCTAGAAAAAGTAATACGAAAGTGGCGTGTAAAAAAAAGTCGGCTCTGAATATTGACCAGCCCATTAAACTGGGGACAACCAACATCAAAATTGATTGTCTGGCGTTTGCTGATGATCTAGTAATTTTAGCTCAACAAATATTAACGGCACAAAAACACTGACTGAATTCTAAAAG
Source organism: Cosmopolites sordidus (assembly GCA_031761425.1). Lineage (NCBI taxonomy): Eukaryota > Metazoa > Arthropoda > Insecta > Coleoptera > Curculionidae > Cosmopolites > Cosmopolites sordidus. Next base: position 899,531 of record JARFXV010000391.1, on the reverse strand, counting down.
CAACTGCAGGAAAGGTAGGACTCCAAATTTCCTTTGAAAAGACACAATACATGACCTGCAACAGGCTAAGAACACCATTTCTAAAAACAAAATATGTCTCTCAATTTAAAGATTTGGATGAAATAATTATGGAAAACAACTAAACTAAACTAAACAACATTACAACTAAAAATGCATATCTAAAACACAAAACTGAGACATTACAACACAGTTATTAAGTCCGAATGTCTATATGGCGCAGAAACGGTCATTTTGAATAGAAAGAAAGACATCGAGGGGATTGAAACGAAAGAAAGACAAATTATAAGAAAAATTTTAGGCCCCAAACAAATAAATAGCACAACATACCGAATTCGAGAATACCAAGAAGTCAAGCAATACACAGATATACCTAGCGATATGAGAAAAAAATACTTCAGTTTTACGGACACATCAAACGGATGAATCCGAGTAGGCTAACTAGACAAATAGATGAATTTTTGAAAATATATAAAGCAAAAATAATTAAATGGCTTGTTGCAATTAAAGATGACCTAAGATTAGCAAATATTACACAACGTGGAATTCAGTATAGAAACTGTTTCAGACACAAGGTTAACGTTTGGGAGGTTGACCAGAGTGAAAAATATAGGAAGACCGGAACAACTTGGTCTGACGAAAGGAAAAAAGCTCGTAGTGAAAGAATGAAATCAGTATGGGCGCAAAGAAAGGCTAACAACAATAACGTAATAATAATAAATAAAAAATAATAATTTAACACAATTATATTTACGTATATATTTTGAAAATTCTATGGTGTGTTCAAGATTTTGATACTGAGTGTACAAATCTTTCTCAACCTGGAGGGATCTGTTTAACCCCAAACTATATCAGATTAATGCGTTGTGTACCATTGCATTGATTGACTGTTATTAATGCTGTGATTGGTGAAAGTAGAAATGGAAAGAAACGAATAGAATGAATTCGAAATTCAGATGTTAGTTAATGGAGTGATATGTTTGCCTTATTATTAAAAAATTAATAAATACGTCCATGTTAGTTAATGTGATGTAAAGGGTGTGACTTGGCCTTACCTGTGTCGGCTCTGTGAACAGCCGCGCGTACGGCGAGCGGCGACGCAGGCCTCCGATTGGCTGTGGCTGCGGTGGGCGTGGCCCGACTGTGCGGGGGCGAGGCCAGGGGACTGATGGTCGCCGAACTCTCGGCCGAGACCGACCGCGTCTCCGTCGGAGAAGGCGAGCTCGTCGTCGGAACAGCAGCCGGCGGCCGGGGCACCATAACACTGGGCTTGGTACTGGTACTGGTGGTGTCTGGGGCCGAGCTCCAGGACGTAGCTGTGCCGAGGGGGCGAGAGGCTGATCTCGTCGTCGGAGAAGCCGGGCGCCGTACCCCACCCAACCCCGGAGCTACGCCCATCGATCCCAGGGACGCTGAGAGCTTGGATGCTTCCACTAAAAAAAAAGTCCATCGTGTGCATTGTAAAATGATTTACAGTGGATTTAGGAAGAACTCCTCTAAGGACCTGGTAGACACACATTTTGAGGTATTCAAACACCGTTCATTTCGCTTCAAGACAAACCAGATCTCTATCGAAAGAATCTCACCAGCCGTCCGAAAACATTACAAAGAAAAAACATTAAATATTCATTCGAGGTATGGTGGTTAAAAAGGTTTAATTTAATTAACAGATAGAGCTAGGAACAAAGGTCCAATCACACTCTACCTTTCAAAACGTCATTGTTATTTAAACGATTTTGAGTTATCATCATATTGTTTTTCATGTGGTAAACATTTCGAGTTTCGAGCCAAATAACGAGTATTTACGGCACCTACTGCACGTTCAAAAGTGGCGATATAGGCTTGAAAGACAAAGATCGTCCAGGTCAACCGAAAAAACTTGAAGATTCCGAATTGTTGGAAGAAGACGATATCGAAACTCAACAACAAACGGCAGAGAGGTTAAATAATGGTCGACGAACGATTTGTATCGCCTGCATGTCATGCCAGAGGGTAAGAAAAATCGGTACCACATCAGCTGAACAACAGACAGATGGAAAAGCGAAAAACGACGTGCAAAGTTTTACTTTCTCCACAGCAAAAAAAACTTTTTTGCATCAGATCGTAACTGGAGATGAAAAATAGATATGTTTTGAGAATCCCAAACGCAGAAAATCATGGAATGACCCAAGGCAACTATCAGCATCGACCGCAAGACAGGATTGCTTTGGAAAGAAGACATTGCTGTGTATTTGGTGGAATCAGAAGGGTGTCGTGGACCATTAGCTTCAGAAACCAGGTGAAACAGTTAATGAAATTCGTAATCATCAATGATCAATTTGAACTACATCACACCCCATCACCCCTCACCAGACTTGGTTCCTTCTAACTACTACTTGTTTTCATCGATGTTTCACGCACTTTTCATGAAGCACTTCAATAATTACGAAGATGTCGAAAAATGACTTGATAGCTGAACCACTTCAAAATGTGTATGGTTTTTCTGAAAGGGCATCGACAAATTGCCAAGGAGACGGGAAAACTATGCAGCTAGCGATGGCGCATGATTTGAACCATATTTAACGTTCTCCCAAATTAAAGCGCCACATCTAGTACAATATTCCAAATATAATATAACGAATAGTAATTATCAATTATTTCTAAATATAAATAATCTTATAGATCTGTAAAAATCAAATTTCAACTTCTGAATAACAAGCATCATAATATACAAATTATGCAGGGGATATAGCACGCGCTTTTTATAAATTACAGGTGAAAAAACACAACAATAAAAATCACCATAAGCAATAAAAAAAAGCTTTATCCTAGAATGCTCACTGACCAAACTATGTACCCTGGATACCACCATTAATTTTTAGGTTGACATCAAAATATGCCTGTTTTAATTGGATCAATATTTGGTCAATGAACAAACGAGCAATGGGACATGGATGGGATGTTACCTACCGCTTAAATTGCTGTCAGCCAAGGGGAGGAGAGGATGCGCGGAAATGCTGTTGCCGACTGTACTTGTGTGCATGTTGGAGGCGCTCGAGTGAGTACTTGAATGTCGGAAAGAGTGAGACCTGGGCAAGAGAACGAGGAAAGTCAGTTTACTAGATATCGCCCGCAAAATAACACATCTAAAAAACATATCATGAAGCTAAGCTCGTTTATTTTTTTCTTATTTTTTAGCTTGGCGTTTCACTACTGTAAAATAACATCTAGCTGATGTTACTGTAAAAAAAACACACAGAAAAGGAAACTTGGAAACTTGCCCTAAAGCAGTATGTTGAATTTTGATAACACGCTTCTTAAATATGCAGTATATATCAAGATATACCGCATTAGCATGAGTAAAACTAATAAAACAATTCTAGTGGACATAAAATATTTTTAACCCTTTGAATAAAAAATAGAATTTTTTAATATCGTTAATTTACGCCAAGACTATTGAGTCATTCAGAATGTAATTTTTCTTGTATCAACAATAAAATCTAAAGATTTAATATTTTTATAAATATTTTAGATTTTTTATAGATCGCACATTTTTTGTAAACCAATATATTGAAAATTAACATCGTAATGAACAAAGTCAGGAAAAAATGGGAATAGTTTGTTTAACAAGTCAGAAACAAGTATTTTTTTGTCAAATTCAGTCTTATTTCTCAACATAGTCTCCCTGTAATTCTATATACTTGTCCTAGCGATGCTCCCATCTATTTAATCAGTCCAAATAGTAGTAGACACGGTTATGCAAAATATTCGTTTACGAATGTGATGACCCTTCTCATTCGACGAAAATTTCTGTCCTCCGAGTGAAACTTTCAGCCTAGGTAAAAGAAAATAGTTGCTGGAAACTAGATCAGGTGAATACGGTGAATGGTCAATGAATTCGAATTCCAATCACTGAATTTTTGCCATCGCGACTACTGAAGTGTGAATCGGAACAAAACTTTCTTTTTCTTCAAATACGATCGTTTTAATGCAATTTCTGACTTCAGTTTGTCAAGTAATTATGCGTGGTATGCCTCTGTTATTGTTGTTTCCTTTTCAAGATAGTTGGTGAACACAACTACATTACATACTTTTTTTTGATTATATATATATATATATATATATATATATATATATATATATATATATATATATATATATATATATATATATATATATGACGTTTCGTCAAAATCTCATTTGAAAATTCCAACTGACGTGCACGGGTCGTTGCGCTCGCTCTTATAGGCGGCCGGCGACTGCGCAGATTGCATCGGGGTAGTTCGGAACTATTCGCGGCGCTCGGCAACGTTATTGGACGTCTGTTTATTGATTTTTCTTCCTCGTCGCCATGTTGCCGTGTTTTTTCTTTTTTCAGAAACGATTTTCTTACTTTTGGACTGTTGCTGGCATCGTTCGCGTATTTAGCTCACCCCTTTCTTCTATTTCAAGGCCATCTCTGATTGTTCGGACCTTGTAGTTTTCAGTATTCGCTCTTTTCTTGGTTCCTTTTGATTTTATGTCCTGTTTGTAGATGGTGCTGGAACAGAGCGGAAGTGGTTTGTTTCTTTTTTAAGTTGTTTTTATGTTCTTGTATTCTGGGCCAGATTCGTCTGTTTCTTTGTCCTATGTATGTTCTGTTGCAGTCGGAACAAGATATGCTATATATCCCATGATTTTCTAGTCTAACTTTGTCCTTGGGGTTTTTAGGATATTTGCGACAGTTTTGTGCGGCTTGTAGGCTGTTCTGATCTTATGTTTTATTAGTAGTCTGCCTATCATATCAGTGATTCCTTTTACGTATGTTAGCAGGACCTTAGGTGTATTTGGTTCCTGATCCTCTATTGTTGTTCGGGTTTGGGTTTCCTGACGGCCTTCCTGTTACAATTTTCTGATTATCCATGCTTCCAGAGTAGCAAAATGGGACAACCCATTGGGGAGAAGAGCAAGAGAAAGCCGAGAAGAAGATTACCATCCAGACCAGGTTGAAAAGGTATAAAAAACATTAAACATAGCAGACTAGAAAAGCGAATGCAGAAACAGGAAAAAGGCCAGGACTCAAAAGACTATATCGATACGAGGAATAATTTACCTCATCAACAGGATTTTAAAAAAATGCTTCCAAGCGTTAACCATTTAACCATAATCTCAAGGGATTGAACGATCATGATGATGATGGTGATATCTCACACATATTAAAATAATCTAACTAGAATTTCTTTTAGTTTTGCTGCTACACCATTTGATATCAAATTTATATTAGCCAAAATTGTAATACGACAAACAGTAATCAGTACAACAGTAATCAGTAGTACAATCAGTAATCTAATGATGTCAAATCAGGTTAGAATGGTGCATTCGCCAGCATGTTCAACAAGATACTACCAAACATTCATTTCCTCAAGTTTGATCTCGTTTATTTGTCGGAATATACAAGGACTTTTCAAAAATAACTATATCTAGTCACGCTATGTTTTGACGGGATTGGAAAGATCCATATTTTACTGACGTTCAGGCAAAATTTCATGACATTCGGATCATTAGAAGTCAAGTTATCGCACTGAAAGTGTCAGTGTGTTCATATCATAGGTTCATATCATAAGTTCGTTAAACATTCACAGAAACGTTTGAATTAATGAAACAAGTGAATGGTGAGGAATGTTTATCCTGCGGCAGAGTCCACGAGTGGTTTAAACGATTCAAAGAAGATCGTGAGGACATCAAGGACGGCGAATATCTTGGTAAAGTAACATTAAAACTGTGCTCCAATTTTTAAAAAAATCAGTCAAAATCTTCATTGCCATACACCGAAGTGGTATTAAAGATGTCCAGTGATTCTATTCATCACATTTTGACTAATCATTTGGGACTTCGGAAGGTTTGTGCACGCTTGTTCCACACAAATTTACTGATGACCAAAAATTGCTGAATCTAACATTGCAAGGACTCGATTAGAGTCGAAAAACGACGAAAACTTCAAGTACAGTAATCTTACTGGTGATGAAACGTGGTATTTTCAATATGATTTAGAAACTAAGCATCAAAGTGCCGAATGGAAGCCCCAAAGCGAACCAAAACCGAAGAACAGCCGTCTCGAGAAGTCAAAAATTAAAACAATGTTGATCATTCACCATACTCGCCTGACTTGTTTCCCTACGACTTCAACCTCTTCGAAAAACATTTGTCGATGAAAGTACAGCGTTGTATCGACAATAAAGCGATTCAAAAGGCGACAATTACCTTCATGAAGGACATATCTTTAGTCAGGTTCAAAAATTCATTCGTCGATATAATTAACGGTGCAAAACGTTGTATTGACGTGCAAGGAGATTACGAATTTATAATAAACAGTCTGTGTTTAACATCACCAAATATGGAGGTTGAGCTTTCTCCCTACTTTGAGTTAATTGTCTACATAAGTTTTATTTGTGTCTTATCAGTAATGTGTTGCTATCACCAACAGTCCAGTAGAAAGCTACTTTCCAGAACGCTGATTTAGTTCAAATTTAGTCACCAGCTTTTTGCTCTACTAAATGAGACTTGACTTGCCAACTGTCAAAATGTTCAATGACGTATAGATGAAGTTAGGTGTTTAAAGATGCAGCTTTAACGACATCTACGTATGAATTTACTTTCTGGACAACCCAACAGTAAAGTAAGCAATAATAAAAGTCATAAAAAAATAAATATGCAATTTTAGTCGCTTATTTTATTTGTGCATTAAATAAAACTGAAACAGACGGAAAAACTATTGAAATTCAAAGCAGTTTTAAAATGCAAATTCTGTTCGAAATAGGAATGTTTGTGACGTATGCAATTATTTTTAAATTTACAAACCATTTTAGCACAATACCTTGAAAATAATAAAATTATTTATTTATATTAATGTTAATGCACGTATTTAACTGATGTTATCCATATCATTTAAACACATTAACATTTAAACACTATTTATCAAACTAGACCACTGTCACTATCAGTATATAACGGGTGAGGCAATTATCACGCGATCATTTTAAATATTTGCAACTTTTCAAATAAACAGAATAGTTTTTTTATATGTTTATGTTGTCTTTAAATTTTTTGTTAATTAATTTTTGAAAATTATGTCAACTAAATGTAACAATAAAACTGTCTGCCCTTTTGATACTGTCTGTCCCTTTTCTATAAGATTTGTCAACATATCTGATGTTAATGGTGTTATGTAACATATCTGATGTTAATGGTATATAAAAATAATCCGGAGTACAGTACTGGTATACCTTATTGAACAGTTCTTATTCTTTACAAATGCAAATCTATGGTTTATTTCATTTTATACAGACTCTTTTCATAATGGCCTTTGAAATTAATGTTATTTCTACTCTAAGCCAAAGTAGTATGTCATATTTAGGCAAAGTTGTTATAGAGGGCTTTAATGCAGTATCGTATACGATCTATCGATCCCTATCGTCCTGTACAGGGTGACGCAAGAGAACGTTCTTTATTTAAAAATTCAAATGTCTTGATTTTGGTTTATATACAGATACAGGGAAGTGGAAGTTGGAAGTGAATCAAAATTTCCGAAAAACTGAGATAATTTAAAAACGATTGAAGATATCGATCAGGTTCAAGATCGGGGTAGTTGGGTTTTCAAAAGCGACAAATCTGAATTTGATACTGGCTTGAGCCTAGTTTACTTTGTGAGGAATCATATTGTTTTACCCTATAAAGCTAGGAATATTTTGACTTTTAAATAGAAAAGAGTCACAATTTCGACGTAAAAAAGATAATTTTCTTCATTCTTTCATAAAAAAGGTTTCCTTGGTCAATATCGATCTCACGCCGTTTGGGAGATATTCGTGTTCGGATATTCCATTGTACATCTTGTCGATGGCTGAAAAATCTACAATTCACAAAGCGAGTGTGCCTTGAATGAGAGGAAAATAGTTACGATGTAAAAAATACAATGGACTTTTTTTTAAATAACAATTTTTTGAAATTTGCTTCAATAGGTGTTTACAGTTTACCTTAATACGCTTTCGCAGGCTCTTTGTTAAGTGACGCCTCACATTTGAGAGGATATTTTCTTCATTTGTAATAACATTGGCCGCCTGTAGGATTTTTTTGTAAAAGTTCGTCTTATATACTGATTTTATCATGGTAAACGAAAGACTTCATATAACCCCACAAATAAAGATCTAACGGATTAATGTCTGGGCTATGAGGTGACCAAGGAAACTCACCACCGCGCCCAATCCATCGATGTGGAAATCGTTGATTCAAATGGTATCGCACTGCAACAGTAAAATGCGCACCATCTTGCGTAAACCACATGTTTAAAAACTGCACATATTGATTTCCATTCCGTCTTTGTGGAAACTTAAATGGGTCGATTAAAAAATTGTCGATAAGCGCTCGCACCAAATGTTAATTGAGAATTCGTGTTGGAAATGTGGCAATAAATTTTGAACAGGCGAAAAATGTTAGGGAAACAATTTTTCTTTATGGAGAACTTTTGAAACGGTAGATCTGCTAATTCCTGTAGATGCCTTCAAACGCCTAATGCTAAGTACAGCATTTTCCGCGATACTAACCAAAATGCCCTCTTGTTCTTCTACCGTTATACGTTTCGGTTATCCAGCAGGATCGTTGTAATAAAATGAACCTGTTTCGCCTAACTAATTGAAAATTCTTTGAAAAATTTATCGATCTGGGATGCTCTTAAAAACCTTCTAACTACAACGCGACTGTTGTAATTTACTTATAAACACAGAGCATATCCCTTAAATAACGGTTAGGAAACTGATTAAGTCTGGGCATATTTTGGAAATTATTTAATACCAACTCAAGATTGGAGAAACTTGTTTCCACTTACGTTTAATACGAGAGTTGGGAAACAATGACAGTAGTCATCGAGACATAATAATTTCTACACAACATTCAAGGCACATTTTGTGAATTGCATATTTTTCAGCTATCGACAAGATGTGCAATGGAATATTGGAACACGGATAGCTCGCAAACAGCGTGAGATATCGATATTGACCAAGGGAGCCTTTTTTACGTGGAAATTATGACTCTTCTCTATTTTGAAATCAAAATATTTCCAGCTTTATAGGGTTAAAAAAAACGAGGGAGTTAATTCCTCACAAAGTAGATAACAACACCCTCTAGGAACTATGCTCAAACTAAAGTCTATTCACCGAAGAAAGACAGTCAACATAAGGCCCCTTTAATACTATCCACTCCACGCTACTCCACGCCACACCAAGTACACAGGGGTAGATGGGGATTTACACACCGATCCACGCCACGCCACGCCACACAATTATACTCAGCCACAAGGGTTCCACTCGAGATCAACAGCAGGCGGGCGCCACATGCACGCAACCCCCATCCACGCCACACCACCTCTTATCAACAGTAGGCCTGAAAGAACCAATGGGTCTTTCATACTCTGCCACGCCCCATCCACTCCACAACCATAATATAAACGTGGTTAATCACTGAAAAGTTAATAGACAAAGTAAAGAAAAAATAATGTTTATGGAACGTACTCGGTGATTATTCAAATAAACAAAAAAAAACAGTTTGCTTGGTCTGAAGTTGCAAATGCATTGTTTTCTGAGTAATCAGAAATGACCCAATGTTACGATCAGCATCTGCTGGGGTACTTCTTCAAGGCAATGTCTTGTCTGCGCAAACTTTCTTCTAAAACTGCAGACAGTTTTTGAAATGATTCCACGCTCATACAAAAGAATGTAAAAAACTTCATGGGATTATCTAAGATAGATCCTCAAAATAGTCAAAAGAGCTGCTTTTTTGTCAGGTCGAAATATATGGGTGTACCCAAAATTCTCCTTTTTTTTCCTGCGCCTTCTTAACCTTCGAAGGGCACTTAAACTCATGCCAGCCAACTCTTCAGTCGAATAGTTCATGACGAAAGCAAAAACAGACTGAACAGAAAAGTCTCACTTTTCAAGTGGATAAAGTGTTGATAAGTGTGAAATGACGAGTGGTGTGGTGTGGCGTGGCGTGGACAAGTGTGAAAGGGACCAATATGTTGACGACACGTGAAAAGGGTCTAAACAATGCTCAACGCGTAATCGGCACGTGATATTTTAGCTAGAAACGCTGAGCGCCCCTGCTATTGGCGGGAATCGGTCGAGCCAATTTAAACCACCAATGAAAACCCAGATGATGGGCTGGTTGCCGGTCGACAGAAACACGGGGTTGGCGGCAGTAACTCATACACTGTCCTGAGTTTTTTTATTTATTGAATTGAATTCGATTTATTAATAATTGTATTTTGTTTCCATAAAATGTCTGATACGGACATAGCTGATGAAGTTGTCGATATTAGCTGTACCCCGCCCAAAAAGAGGACAGTTCTTAGTGCGGTCCTGTAACGATCACGTGCAATATGCGTGAATCTGTTTGGGTTTAGTTTATTTCTTTAATAAATAGACGATAGTATCAAATTCGGATTTTTTACCTTTGAAAACCAAACTACCCCGATTTTGAACCTGATCGATATCTTCTTAAGCTTAAATTCCAACACCCTGTATCTTTTTAATAACTAAATCATCTTATTTTGATCTCTACTATCTCCAGTTGTTCTATCGCTGATAATATATGGAACACTCTCTATATATACAGGGTGTTAGGTAAGCATGCGGCAAAAATTAAAGGGGTTATTCCTTGACTTATTCTAAGAATATTTCGTTGGTTGATGATTTTTGAAAAACCCCTTTGTTTCGAAGATACAGGGCGAACAAAATTTACGACATTAACATTTTATTATCAAAATGTACATGTAAAGTTGCTCAATCTACAATAAATGTTCGAAATTACTTCCTCCAGACTTGATACAAGCATTCAATCTTCTCGTCATTGACTGCCGAACTCTTTCAAACACACCACGGTCGTTTCTATTTGAGTTACACCCAGCAATTATCCGATTTCGCAAATCATCCAAATTCTTCAATGGAGTAGCGTAAACTAATGACTTCAGATATCCTCAGAAGAAATAATCCAGGGGGTTTAAGTCCGGGGATCGAGCAGGCCATGCGTGTGGCCCACTTCGACTAATCCAGCGATATCCGTATGTTGCTGTTAAAAAATCACGAGCAACCAAACTGAAATGTGGTGGTGCACCATCGTGCATAAACCACATTTCATGCCTTGTTGCCAATGGTACATCTTACAGAAACTCAGGCAGCGTTGCTTCCAAAAAGTTGCGATACACCTCGCCAGTAAGTCTTTGTGATAGAAATACCGGTTTTATTAGATAGTCACCTACAAATCCAACCCAAACATTCAACGAGAACTGATGTTGAAAACTATCTTCGCATACCTCATGCGGATTTTCATCTGCCCACACATGGTTATTATGAAAATTCCTTATTGCGTTTTTGCGAAAGTGGCTTCATTGGTTAAAAGAATTTGTGTTAGGAATAGAGAGATGTGAAGTAAAGTTTGCAATATCCATTGACATAATGCAATACGTGGAGGAAAATCAATAGATAGTAGTGCCTGAATGCATTGAATGTAGTATGGATACAACAAATTGTCCATAAGAATTTTCTAAACTGTCCAGTGACTCACATTCAAAGTATTTGAACTACCAGGCTAGAACTACCTACTACAATCGCGTAGAACTACCAGGCTCTTCTGCTATCATGTCGAGCACATTCTGTTCCAATTGTACCGTTCTTACAGTCAGTAATCTTTCTGACCCTTCAGTTCGTTTCAATGTGCCTGTTTCACGAAAATGTCGATGAATGTTTTTGAATATTTTTCGGTCGGAGACATTACGGGCTGGAAATCGTTCACTGTATAATCGCCTAGCTTGTAATGCATTGCCATCAGCAAGTCCATACATGAAGTGCATGTCAGTCATCTCGGCGTTTGTATACATTATGATAGAGGACTTCACTCACTATTTAAGACACGTCATACAGCCAAACGTCACTCAATCTATGTAAACAAATGCGACCGATGAAATCCGCTTACTAGATAAAACAGCCGTTCCAAGTGATCGAGATCGAAAAAAAAATTTTTTGTACTTGATAAATCATTGACGGACACCCTACTTTTATTTACATTAATGATGTCAACAAATATCGAATATGGTTGTCGCAAATTTTTTCATCATCATCATCATCAACAACCCGTATCAAACCACTGCAGGATGAAGGCCTCTTTAGCATGCTTCCAACTCTCGCGGTACTGAGCTCTCCTTTGCCATTCGGGCCCAATATACTTAATCATGTCATCAGTCCATCGTGTTTTCGGTCTTCTCCGTGGACGTTTGCAATCAAGCGGTATCCAGTCCAGGACCGTCTTTCGTCCCATCGCCTCGTCACATGGCCTGCCCACTTCCATTTCAACTGATTTATTCTTCCAATGATGTCACTCACTTTCGTATGTTCTCTGATCCGTGTGCAGGTCTTTCTATCCCGTCTAGTAATGCCAAGCATACATCTTTCCATTCCCGAAGTTTTTGAACTGACTGTGATGTGAGTATCCAGGTCTCACTTCCGTATGTCATAACGGGCAGGGCACACTGATCAAAGACTTTTCTTTTCAGGCAAAGTGGTAGTTTGCTCTTAAACACTATGTTGAGCCTGCCAAATGCTTGCCAGCCACATTTAACGCGTCGTTCCACCTCCCGGACGATATCCCCTTCCATTGAAACCCTCTGCCCAAGGTATATATAGCAATCCACAACTTCTAAATCCGTTCCTAAAATAGAAATCCTTTTGTCCTCAGTAAATTTATTGAACATGACCTGACTCTTTTTGCAGCTCTTGTACGTGTCTTTGCAGCTCCTGTGGGTCTTGTGAAAGAAGAACGATATCATCTGCGAATCTAAGATGATTTAAGTATGCACCATTAATCCTCATTCCATCCTGTTCCCAATCCAGATTACGGAACACTTCTTCCAGGCAGGCTGAGAAAAGAAGAGACGATTTGGCGTCACCCTGCCGTACGCCCCGCTCTACATTTATTCCAACCTCAAGATCGTCAAGGTGGACTGTCGCTGTAGCTTCATCATATATCGATCCTACTAGATTTACATAGGCTTTCTCTACACCTTGATTAAAGCAGTGCATCCATTATGGCCCGCTTTGAGATTTAATCAAATGCTGTTTCATAATCGATAAAAGCCAAGCACAGTGGCATAGTGTATTCGTTATGTCTTTCTATGACCTGCTGTAGGACCTGGATGTGATCCATTGTACTAAATCCACTTTTGAATCCTGCTTACTCCCTTGGTTGCGCGTCATTAAGTTTTCTTAGTATTCTTTTGGATATTATCTTGGTGAAAACTTTGTACACCACTAATAGGAGGCTTATTGGACGGTAGTTGTGTAAATCTTCCCGTGCTCCTTTCTTATGTAAGAGAATCACTTCTGCATTTTTCTATAAGCTGGGTACTTCTTGTTGTTTGAGACATTTAGAATATAATTTTGCTAGTGTTTTATGTAAATTCCGACCACCAGCTTTTAACATCTCCACAGTTATATTATCATTTCCTGGAGTCTTGCCATTTTTCATCGAGTCTATATCCTTTGTCACTTCCTCTAGCAGGATATCCGGCACGTGTTCTTCAGTGGGCAGTGGGCTGTTCTTGCTTGATTCTGGTCCTCATATAACTTTGAATAAAATCTTCGGACAACCTCTAATATTTCCATCCGTTCCACGCTGGAAAACATGCGTGTCCTTTTCTTTCTTAGCTTCTATTTAGCTTTGTTAATTAACCTGTTTTCTTCCAGCGTTTTTTGCACAAGCTGCATGTTGAATCGGCGCGTTTCCTCTCGAATACGGTTTCTTATAGTTTTGCAAAGCTCAACGTACTCGACCCTGCCAAAAGGACTGTCTGCATTCTTCATTGTTCGGTGTTTTTTCATTAAATATCTTCTGATGCTATTGAAGCCGTCGTTTTATATAAATAAGACTCGCGTTTCGCTAACGTTAATATTATGATGATTCAATATTCTCCAACAAGCGTCGAGATATGTATATATATATATATATATATATATATATATATATATATATATATATATATATATATATATATATATATATATATATATATGTATATATATATATATATATATATATATATATATATATATATATATATATATATATATATATATATATATATATATATATATATATATATATATATATTAGGGTGGTTAAAAAAATATATTATTTTTATTATTACCTCCCAATTGTGTTTGATGAGAAAAAAAAACCCTCATGAAAGAAGGGCGCTGTAGGTCAATTTTAAGAGGTTGCTATTTTCATTTTACTTTTTTATTCATTTAATATGAGAATTTTTGTTCTTTCATTTAAATTGAAATTACACTTAATCATTTAAATTTTTAGCAAATAACAATTATATATTCAGAAAGATAACTGTTTCAGCTTTTCAAAACTCTATAATGCGGAGCTCTAGACGAAAGCAAGGAAATCAGTTCGGAGAAACGATCGAGGCCAGACCAGAATAATCTGGTCTGGCTGATGACGGCTGAAAGGCTAGAAACCGGTCCCGAGAGACACGTGACGTCGCATGGTTGACAGTTCGGCGAAGGTGATCGGTGGCACCACGTGGAGAAAGGGTGAAAGATTTCTGTAATATATATATATATATATATATATATATATATATATATATATATATATATATATATATATATATATATATATATATATATATATATATCATCATCATCATCATCATCATCATCATCAGCCCGCATCGATCCACTGCAGGATGAAGGACTCTTCAGCATGCTTCCAACCTTCACGGTCCTGGGCTTTCCTCTGCCACTCGGGTCCAATATACTTAACGATGTCATCAATCCATCGTGCTTTCGGTCTTCTTCGCGGACGTTTGCGATCAAGCGGTATCCACTCCAGGATTGCCTTGGTCCATCTGTCGTCCCATCGTCTCGCTATATGGCCTGCCCATCTCCAATTCAACTGTTTTACTCTTCCAATGATGTCACAGACTTTTGTTTGTTCCCTGATCCATGGGCAGGACTTTCTGTCTCGTCTTGTAATGCCAAGCATACATCTTTCCATTCCCCTCTGTGCCACCCGAAGTTTTTGAATTGATTGCGATGTGAGTGTCCAGGTTTCACTTCCGTATGTCATAACGGGTAGAACGCACTGATCGAATACTTTTCTTTTCAGTATATATATATATATACTTATCTCGACGCTTGTTGGAGAATATTGAATCATCCCTTGATAATATTAACGTTAGCGAAACGCGGGTCGAGAAGTTAAAAAATTACTTGATGTTTAATGGAAAATCTCTTCAATTGTGTTTCTCTTATGTGAATTTATAGTTGACACACCCTTATGTACATGATATTATACATTAGCTGTCACAACATCAGAAGCGACTAAAACTGTTTTCCCTTAAACAACCACCCTTCCTCCTTCCCTTATTCCCTTAACTAGGAACCAAAGAGAAATTTCTCAGATTTTAGCAAATGTGCATACGTCGAAAACAGCATTTTATTGCAATAAAAAAAATGAGATAAAAAAACGTATGTATATGTATATTCAAAAGGCTAAAAACAAACATGCTCCACAGTTCACAACACTACTCCAATCTGTTCGTTTTTCCTTACTTAAAAAAAAACAAAATGGAAATAACGAAAAATATATATATACTTGAAAAATAAAATATGTAGTTTCTAAGATCGGACGTGGCGTTTTTCAATATTAAAAATAAGCGTCTATGGGAGTGAACGTTTACTATGGCGAAAAGGATACAGGACGTTTCTTGGCGATAAAAATGATCTTACCTACAAGGGTTATCTCAAAAGTTCTCCATTTTAAAGTTTCTATTTTTATACTACAATGTACAAATTGGCCAAATGTACAAATGGATTGATGTAAACAAGGCCTATTAGTTTCGTCTTATAGGACTTTAACCTAAGGGGTTCGTTTAGTAAGCAGTACACTATGAAAACTGACCATTTCCCGGTACACCTTATTATTCTATACTGGTTTGAACTATCTTCGTGAGGTTTTTTTTTACCTTTTTTGATATTTCAAGTTTGATATTGCTATTGCTACATTATCTATTTTTTCGGTGCAGCATAAAGAAAAAGCCTTTTCGGACATAAAAAAAAATGTTTAGGAATATTTATTTCTTTTTTCTTTTTGGTAAATTAAAATATCTTCGTTCACGCAATACACAAAACGCGTTTTGACTTGATTGAGGACATTAAAAACGAATTCCCTGAAGAAACTAAAACTTTGTACCTTCAAACTTAGTTTCTGTTTTGTGAGTTTTGTGGTAACAAATCAACCATTATAACTACAAAAAAATGCCTAAACCGTTATGCAGTCATTGTTAGCAACTTGTCTCGTCACTTATCAGTTATTTTGAACAGGAACGAGATAATGGAACTCCTGTTTTGCCATGAAACTCTGTGAGAGAGCTATGTATTAATAACTTAGTAGGTCTCATGGTTAATGGAGTTTTTTAACGAGTTTCAGCTGCACTAAATATTAGTATTGGTAGAGTTAGTGCAATTTCGAAAAAGTTGAAGAATACCGAAATGTTAAAATCACCGAAGAAAAAGCGCCTGCATCCAAAACGAGTAACTAATCTAGATCATCTTAATCTGGGCTCAATTCGCAATCTCATCAATGAAATGTATGAAAAAAGTGACTAGATGTACATGGTAATATCCTAATCTAATACTTAAGAGCCATTAAAGTTATGTTGTCATGAATAGCTGTTTTAAGACGTGTCAATAATAACATAATACTTTTGCAGATATATTGTTCTTCATGCTGGGAACAAGAATGGCTTTATTCCAGAGAATGATCCAGAAATTAATCCAGATAACTTTGTGTTTTGGCTGGAAAAAAACTGTTGAAAATCTTGGAGGAGCCACCTATTGTCATGGATAATGCACCATATCACAGTACACTGATGGATAAACCTCCAGCTGGTGCATGGACAAAACCAAAAATTGCAAAATGGCTGACGAACCATAATATTCCTTTTGAAAACACTATATTGAAAAGTGAACTGCTGCACATCGTTATTCGGTAAGTCGTAATTAAAGGGACAGGTTTGTGTTTCATAATGTCCTTTTTAGGAACAAACCTGAAGAGTATGGCCACAAAGTATTACGTCTTCCTCCTTATCATTGCATATTCAATCCTATAGAATTGATATGGGGGGTGGTCAAAAATTATTATAATCGTCATATAGGTCGTGATGGAAGAACGATATATATATCTGTTTGGATATGTGGAAATAAGCTTTATCGACAGTTACACCACAGAAGAAGAGATTGAAAGATGGTCGAATCGCGAAAGAGTATTTGATAGACTAGAAGTTAATCCTTTAATTATTTACTTGAACAGCAATTCAGATGCTTTGTGTGAACTAAATGAAGCCCCTGTGTTCACAAGCAAAAGTTTCGAAACAGATGTTTGATTAAAAGTTTAAAGAAAAAAACTTTTCGTATTACTTTTTGCATTTACAGTTTTCTCGATCATACAAAAGCCATAGTCGGGGTATTTTGGTGTTGATGTGGCAACATTGCGTCATAGATTTTGATGACGTACAACCATTATTTCCCTGAATGAGCTATACATTTCTATGTCAGCCAATATATTTAGATTATGATGAATTTCCATAGAATAATTTCATTTTTTATAGAGAGACCGAGAACTTTTTATAACACCCTCGTAAAATACACTTTAGTACCTTTAACTAGAAACGTCCTGTATAATAATTACCTGTATAATACCCGCCAAAAAATAGATCTACTGTCAAAAAAAAAAGCTCAAGACTCTAAAAATTCTACAATCAATGCATCATATTACATTTATCCTTATTTTGTTTATAAACCTAATATTATTTATAAAGTATCCGTCCTTATGATTAATTTAACTTTCTTTTTATGATTATGTTATAAATGAATAAAACCCATGCACCATACCTTTGGAAAGTTTGCCTTTTCACGTAATTGTCTCTGACGAATTCCACAATTTGCTTTTGCGTTTTTCCACTATACCTGTTTACAGAAAAAAATCATATTCAATGAAATCTAATTTTCTGGTCAAATTAAAATGTACACTTCGATTAATTTACCAGGTGTGGCGGTCAGTAATTCTTATTTTTTTATGAGATGGCGTTGGAAACAAATGTCACGATACTATTTTTCAAAACGTCATTGATATATAAACGATTTCGAGTTAGCGCCATATTTTTTATCTTGTGGTAAACATGTTGAGTTTCGGGACCGTATTTGCAGCACGTTCTACTTTTCTTATTCAATCAAAAGAAAAACGCGAGTGAAAGCCGTTGTATACTTATGAAAAGTTACGGTGACAATGTCCCAACGCAAGACGCTTTTGGGCATTGGTTTAAACTATTCAAAAGTGCTAATTTCGACTTAAAGATGCCGAATTTCAACAAGCATTGTTGGAAGAAGACGATACGCAAACTCAACACCAAATGGCAAAGAGGTTAAATATCGGTCGTCGAACCTTTTGTGATCGTCTGAATGTCACGGGAAAGATCCAGAAGGAAAATGAGGATCACATCAGCTGAACGGCAGACAGATAAAGAAGCGAAAAACGGTGTGCGAAGTTTTGCTTTCTCGGCATGAAAGAATGACTTTTTTGCATCGGATCGTGACTGGAGACGAAAAATAAATATATTTCGAGAACCCAAAACGCAGAGAATTATGGACTGACCCAGTATTGTGATCAGAAGGGCTTCGGAAACCAGGTGAAATAGTTAATACCGTTCGCTACCGTCAAGAAATGATCAATTTGAACCATACATTGATCGAAAAGCTACCAGAATGGGCTGCAAGGCACGGAAAAGTGACTTTGCAGCACGACAACGCCCCATCACATACAGCGAAAACAAGCAGAGACACCACTTCTGGTTTTTGAGGTTTTACGCACTTTCCTTGAAACACTTCAACAATTACGGAGATGTCGAAAATTAGCTTGATGACTCGATCAAAAGATGTGTGGTTTTCTAGGAGGGCATTCACAAATTGCCAGACAAATGGAAAAAATCTGCAGCTAACACATAAAAAATCGTTTATTACCATTCTCCCAAATTATTTTTTTAAGAATTATTAACATCACCCACAATTTTAAATTGTTATTATTCATAGACAATAGTGACTCCTTTTTTAATAATTAGTTTTCACTATTTTGAGTTCATATAATCCATTTTTCTAAATTTCGGCTGTTTCTAAAACACCTTCCCATAGGTCAGCTTCCGAATTGCAAGCTCCTTTGTAAACCTGTTCGGGGAGGCATTACCAGTAATTTTCAATACAGCTTAGGTGGGGAGAGCGCGCAGGCCACTCAAGAAATTGTAAGACCAAGCCCAGCAAGTTCATATTTCGTGAACATGGAAGAGTGGCATGAATCTTGCAAAAAATAAAAAATTACATGAGGGACCAGTGAAATCATCCACAAACTTTTTCTCTGATCAAAGTTACATAACTCTGGTCAGGGTTACTACTCGTCCTGGAACTGCTCGTCCTGTGATCAGTGCGCTTTAGCAGAAAATTTCCAGAAGCTGTTATGGCTTCCAAAACCATTATCTCTCCAATTTTGTTTTACTATTCAGGACGATAAAAAGTTCTTTTAAAAGTTTGATCCACGCAACCGTCCAATTCTTCTATTGAAACCTTTGGAGTGAAACACTAAATTCAAAGAGATTCTCCACTAAACTCTAAATCATTTTTTACGTCTCGATGATTGAATGTTTGCCAATCTTGGTCAAAGCCATGAACAAAGAAGGTAATTGCTTCAAGTACTTAAAAGAAATATATAAAATCCTCAATAAAGTGATACAAAACTAACAGAAGGCATAGTTATTGGACCACAAATAAAGAAGCTTCTAGGTGATATCCGTTTCCAAGAAAAATTAGATGAAAAGGAATTGGGAGGTTGGAAGTGTAGTGAAAGGATTTCTGGGAAACAAGAAAGATGAAAACTATTAAAACTCCATAGATGAACTCTTGAAATACTAGGGTGTTGTATGTCCTTAAAAATGATTTTTTTTGCACTTTCATTTGGATTTTTTCCGGAAAATGTGTGTGCAGTAAGCAACCAACAAGGAAAGAGGCTTCACCAGGGCATCAGGACGATATAAGTAAGATACCAAGGACGCTGGAACCCATCTATGTTGGGCGACTACTGTTGGTTTTTTAAAAGAGATGATGCTACAGAACACAAGAGAACACAACGTTTTTTGGATGGCATACTGTCGCTAGAGGATGACAAACGTCACGAGAGATCAATTTCAGCTTGCAGTCCCGAAATAATTAAAAAAGTTCGCCAATTTTCTAGCAAATGATCCCAATGCTTCACTAAAAACGATGGAAGAAGCTTTGAATATCGGCAAAGAAACGACTCGACTCATTCTTCACAAGGAATGGGGTAAAAGAAAGGTGTGTGTAAAGTTTTATTATACACAAGTTGACGGAGGAGCAGAAACCATTTCATGTCAATCATTCCAGAGGTGCCGTCGCAGCCGCCGGAAATGATCAAAACTTCCTGAAATCAATTGTTACGGGGGATGAACCCCCGGACAATGTTCATTGATTTGATCATTGTTCATTGATTTGACAATGTTCATTGATTTGACGGAAACCAGGACAATGTTCATTGATTTCTTCGATAGCAAAGGCATCAACCACAAAAGTTCATTCCAACTGGTCTAACTGCCAGATTTAGCCCCTTGTGACTTCTTGTTCCCAAAGTTAAAAGGGTGTTTTTTTGAAGGCATTCAGACCATCCAAACAACATCGACCCGTGCTTTGGAGGCTATTCCACAAAATGAGCTGGGACACGCATTTGAATCACTATTGAATCTATGTAATAAATGTTTCGAAGCAAGAGGAGAATGCTTCGAATAATAATTCATAAAAAATGCCAGGTATTTCGTTTCAATCACCTTTTCCCGGACCAATAGTGATACTTAATTGAAGCACTGTGTATTTGCATGTCATTTTCGGATTTAGGACTACAAAATACGTATTTTCATCAATGTTACCTCAAAAAGTTATAGTTTAAATTTGTTAACTTGTGTTATTACCCCCCACACCTGCTATTTGAAACAAATTAAAAAAACTGTAAACAATAATAATAATAATTATCAGACTGTACACTTTAATTTGACCAATTTCTATAATGCTCTCTTCCCAACTTGATGAAGTTTAATTTTTGCTTTTTTCTCATAATAATATTCATAATAATATCCATAATTACTGGTGTTTTACCCAAATGTTCAAAAGAAACTAATCATTTGTTAAAGTTAAGCATCAAATATAATCAAAAGAATGTTACATTGTCCTTACATTATAAGCGTTAAGTGAGAATGAATGTATCATCTTAAAACGAGGTATGGCTTTGAATAACCAGACTGACGCCAAACGCCAGCTCCCAACAGCTGTTTAGCGTGAAGCCTTCTCTTTCGAATGCAGTACCTCTCACTTCTGTAAACAAATCCGTATAACCGTAGCCTTCGTTCGCACTAGAGTTTTCTTTTGTTTCGTCGGAAAAATGTTAAGTATAACAAAAGAGCAACGAATTGTTGTCAAATTTCACTTGAAACTTGGAAAACCCGATACTGAAACTTATAATTTATTGAAAGAAGAGCATGGCAAAGAATGTTTATCGCGTGCATGTATTTTTGAGTGGTTTAATCGCTTTCAAGATGGCCGAGAAGATGTTCAAGATGATTCAGGCTTGGGTCGTCCTTTCACGTCAAAAGCAGATGATAATGATGAAAAAATCGGTTCGATCTGACCATAAGTTAAGTATTCGTGCCATTGCTGAAACTGTAGGAATTGACAAAAAACGCGTACGGCAAATTTTACAACAATTTTAACATACAAAAAGAGTGTGCCATGTTTGAACAACAAGTTTTTTATTTAAGACCCAATCCATGCACTGGAAGAGTCCAAATTCACCAATAGTCAAAAAAGCTCCAACGAGCAAATCAAAATTCAAAGTAATGATTATTTTTTTCGATATTCATGGGATTGTGTTCCTTCACTGGGTTCCTGAAGGTCAAACTATTAATCAACATTACTACCTTCACGTTCTTGGTGAACTCCGTGAAGGAATAAAGAAAAAACGACCCGAATTGTGGAAGGACAAGTTATGGGTTCTCCACCAAGACAATGCCCCGGCTCATTCCGCATTGTCTGTCAAGAGATTTCTACCTAAGAACAGCATCCCCGTGCGTTATTCGCCGGAACTTGCGCCGTGTAACTTCTATCTGTTTCCTAAGGTAAAATCTGCATTTAAAGAAACAAGATTTGAGTCCGTTGAAGCTGTGAAAGAGAAAGCGGCACGCGTTCTGAAGGAGCTAACAAAACAAGACTTCCAGCACTGTTTTGAACAATGGAAGATTCGCATGGAGCGTTGTAGGGAAAGAGGAGGGGTGTATATTGAAGGTGATAATAAGTAAATATGTATGTAATCAAAATAAAATGTTTTACAGCGCCAGTCTCGTTATTTAATAGTCGCACCTCGTATACTATGTTGTAACAAAATTATTTGCGCTTTTGATGAACTTAGTTTTCCTTAAATGGTTAGTTTTCCTCATGTGGGATGCTCCCAATTCCCCTGTAAAACTCCTGGTGCTTGCTCTAAGATCTGTAGCCACGACTGCCCTTCAAACGCAAGCATCGTGAGACCGTTGACGACCTGATCTTCATAATGATTGTGGCGTGTTCATATATTTTTTTCTTTATTTGGGTTTCACTTGGCAATGTAATTATTGTCAATGTAAGTATCATTGACAAACATAAAAAATATATTTACTTTCAATTTTTTCATTATTTATAGAAATTAATATACTTTATTTTTATATTAGTTTGGAAAACGGGAGAATACTTTGTATGAGTTTGTATATTTTTTTTATAACATTTTTATATTATTAAAATTTTGTTCGTTAGGCAAATTTATTACAAAAAAGAATCACAGAGAAATTTGTCTCAGTATATATTTGTCTCAGTATATTCTCAGGAATAGAATAGAAAATACGCAAATATTTTAGTTACATCCTAGTATTAGTAAAACAATTTACCTAAACGAACTACCCCTAGACAAGACTCTTGTTTTATGCCTGGACACAGCCTTTACCGAAGAACACCTGAAGAATCCATGATTTTCCACGCACTTCTTCCAGAAATTCTTACACTCGTTTCTGCCTTCGAAGAAGAACTCCACGGTATCTTTGTAATAACCCTAAAAGAAAAGAAAGAAACCTCTTTGATTATATCATCATAACATGATCGTTTCACGTACAAATCCTTCTGGATGAAGTTTGATTAAAAACCGTTTCCTTTTAAAAGAAATTTTCCTGATTTTCGCCCAGGAAAATGTGTTGATTTTGCTGTAATTCTGGAATACTATGATGCCCATATGAGCCACTGCCAGGTTCAGTGAAACGTTCTCGTGATCTTTCGCCGAGTGCATCTTGATGCCGTATAGTTCACATCTTCTTGCTGTTTCTAGGAGGTTTAAGTCTGCCTCAGCTGGCGATTGTCCACTGCAAAAATAAAAAGGAATAACATTATTTGTTTGTATATACTGAAGTTTTTCAAAAGTTTCTGTCACACTGTGTTTAAGTCTGAAGCAAAACTTGATAGCGTCTCCGTTGTTCAAAATTGTTTTCACTCATTTTCAGAACGTACTAAACGAATACTGAAGACGCATTGGATATTGGTATGCCTCTCCTCAAAAAGAAAAGCCAACAGCGTTGCCAGATGGAACACTATGCCACCAGTCTCATCAATTTATTTACTCACCTTGTATAAAACACCAAATTAATTAAAAAAGATTGACATTACCAAATAGTCAATTTACACTACTGTGCCAACAATAGATAGAGGGAATTTTCTCTTAGTAGCCAAAACAAGGAAGGACAAATGCCAACAAAAAAAAAAATACGAAAGTTTTGAAATTTGGTGAACATTTTTCAGTGGCGGCTCGTGGGGCTTTTTAAAGTGGGAGGGCGTAGAAGAAAATAGTGCTGCTGAAGATTTTTTGTGCTTCCCCCTTCCTCCTTTTTACTTTTCGTACTACTGAAACCCTATACAAGAGGTGAACCAGGAAAATTAAGAAAAAAAAAATTAAAATGAGTTAAAATTGTTTACTGTTATAAATGGTGAAGGGGCTCGGCACCAACGTCCCTCCCTCACGAGCCGCCACTGACATGTTTATTATGGCTTTCTAATGAACGTATTAAAAGTCCTGAACAATCGAAGGTCCGAAATCGTTGTCATCTTGGAAAAAGGGTGCTTTTTATGGTTTTTGTCGTATATCTTGTTAATTATTGACTTTATTAGAAAAATGGTTATATTATAACCAAAATTGAAGGGCAGTTCTCTTCGAAAAAGGTTCAATTGGTTTTTTTCAGAAAATGTACTACCGTACAAGCTCGATAACGTGAATACTCGTTTTTTTGAACAGCTGTTTAAAATGAACAACAATTTCGTTCCTTAATTTTGTAGTGATAGTAGAATAATACGAATAGGGATGACCTCTAGTTAACGTGAACAAAAGCACATGTGTTTAAAAACCTATTTTATATAATAAACGACTGTTGCATTTGTGTTCTCGTCTTGAAGTGACTCAGACGCCTAGAAACGGCTGTACCTCCACCATCAAAGACCATTAATGCCTACCCAGATCAAGTTGGTGAAAGACTCCAACATATTACAAAGGACGTACCCGTTGATAAGAAAATTGCCAGCGAAATTAAAAGCCGAGTACAAATCAACTTCTACCAGTTACTGATAAATTCAGGATGGTCCCATCCGTTTACGATAGAGGAACTCGAAATCGCTTTAAACAGAATTCCTAAAACATCTCGTTGATAAAGCATAAATTTGGCTTGTCATAATCTACACCAATATCTAAACTTGAAGAGATTTACCACTAAACACCAAAACACTTTTTTGAACTGCTCGACGCACGTTTCGCTAACCATGTTAGCATCCTCAGGAGATGATTTAATCTCCTCAGATTAAATCATCTCCTGATGATGCTAACATGGTTAGCCAAACGTGCGTCGAGCAGTTCAAATGTGTTTTGGTGTTTCGTAGTAAATCTCTTCAAGTTTAGTGCATCACACCAAAAATCGGCGAAAAGTATGGGTTGTTGACTGTGGATGGGATCTTCCTATTCTTGACGAGAGAGCACATGTCGGTGCCCTGAAGAGTCTAAACATGAAGAGACGAAACATGGAAGGGATGGGTGAGGCCCGTATATGTATATATATATATATATATATATATATATATATATATATATATATATATATATATATATATATATATATATATATATATATATAATATATAATATATATATATATATATATATATATATATATATATATATATATATTTATATATATATATATATATATATATATATATATATATATATATATATATATATATAATATATATATATATATATATATATATATATATATATATATATATATATATATATATATATATATATATATATATATAATAATAATAATAATAATATTTATTTATTCCCAAAACCATAAGGCATTGAACATCGTTAACACATTGAACACAATAACATTGAACACTTAATTCTATATATAGAAAAACGGAAAAAAAATTAATTACAATTCAAATATAATATCTGTAACACAAGTCACAAAAAAAAAGAAGGAAAGACAGGAAGAAAAAAAAAGACAATTGGAAAGAAAAGAAGAGAGAAATACACAGTCAACATAGTATTGTTAACAAAATTTCAATGAATTTACATTAATTAGCTGATAACATAATTAGTACAAACATAAACAGTTAAATTCACCAAAACAGGCTGTTCTAATAATTTAATTCAATTTAAATTGTTCTTTGTTTCCCCAAGAAAATCATTTGAACAATAAGCCTTGCTCAATAAATATCTTTTAATCGCTCTCACAGACTGATCACGTGGCAGATCTCGAACACACTCCGGAAAAATATTATATATCTTCATAATAGTATACTGCACATTCTTCTGTATATAACTAAAATTACATATTTCATTCACGAGATTCGACTTATACCTGGTTATATAACCATGCTTTGCGATAGCCTCCTCAAAGAGATCTCTATTATTAAATACAAAAGTGTACGAATCCAAAATTCCAACACTTCTTATACATCTTTTTTGGAGCAATTATCCTCTCTATATCTGGAGAATGTCCCCAAAAAATCAAATCGTATCTTATCCTCGACTGAACATAGGCATGGTAAGCTGACATTGCAGCCTCGGAACCAACATTCTGAGCTATGATTCTCAGTGCATAGCAATACCGAGATAAACCTGCAGCGACTTTTTCTACGTGCCCTCTCCAATTCAGCTTTCTATCAATCACAAGGCCCAAGAAACACACCTGTTCAGAAGACTGAATTTTAACGTCTTTATAGGTAAAAGTAATACTGTTATTCTTTCTATTGCTGAATACAATGGACTGGGTTTTAGGCACATTTAAGAGAAAATCCCCAGTAGAGAAGTATTCATCAAGAATTCGACACGATCTCCCAACACTCTCGAGCATCAAATCGGAATCATCTTCGCTAAAAATCAATACTGTGTCATCCGTATAGAGTACCGTGTGCTTTCTGTAACGTTTGGAAGTTGATTTGTATAAATAATATATAATAGTGGACCCAATATAGAACCTTGAGGAACGCCTTTTGTCACACAAACCTTATCAGACACAATAGCTCTACCGCAAAAATCAGTCTCTACTACCTGTTGGGTTCGGTTTTTTAGATATGATTTTATTAACATGAGTCCATTTCCCCGAACACCACAAGTCTCAAGTCTTGCACAGAGAGTATCATGATTCACACTGTCAAATGCCTTTGTTAGATCAAGACACATGGTCATGGTTAACTTTTTACAATTTACCGAATTTAAAACATTTGTGTGATATATATATATATATATATATATATATATATATATATATATATATATATATATATATATATATATATATATATATATGTATATGTATTTATACTTCTACTAATACTTGGATTATGTTTGTTTTTATCTATTCCAAAATTTAATGTATTGCTAGTTCTTCTTTTATTATATCAGATGTCATAATGTAGTGTCTCATACGAAATATAAATTAAGACATAAACATTTTCACAAAATTTCAAAACTTTCGTATTTATTATTTATATTTTTGCTTCGTTGTCTGGGCTGTAGGGATTGACTCGCAAAATATCCTTTGGCTTCAGCTTAGCTCTAACAATAAAAAGACGAAGGAAATACTGCAAAGGGTAAACGAAATAAACGAGAAACTAAAGAGCCTGGAAAGCGTGGATGGAAAATTGGACAGAATCTTAGAAAAGATCAAATAACTGGAAATCGAAAACCCAGAATTAAAAAAGCAAACCGAAGAACACAGGAGAAAAGGATCGATCAATTAGAAAGAGATGTTTGAATGCAAAAACCTAATCGTACAAAGGAGAAACTGAGATAGAGCTGTTAGAGAAGGTAAACCGAACGATAGTCGATCTGGGAATGAAAATAAATGCGAATAACAGATACACAGGATGTCGAAAGAATTGGTAAGAAACATATCAACGAAAAAGGCCAATATTTGCAGAAATATCAACTAATCAAAGTCAAATGTAATGAAATATGGATAGAGGAATACGAGGGTCAGTGGCGGCTCGTGGGTTTTTAAAGTGGGAGGGCGTAGAAGAAAAAAGTGCTGCTTAAGAATTTTGTTTGCTTTCCCCTTCCTCCTTTTCAGTTTTCGTGCTATTGAAACCCCATACAGGAGGTCAAATATGGTGTTTTTGCTCTGACAAATTGTTTACTGCAATAAATGGTGGAGGGGCGGTGCCCCAATGGCCTCCCTCATGAGCCGTCACTGACAAGGGTTGTCTGAAAAGTTTCCAGCCTCAACATGAAGATGTTGATAATTAAAGAAACGCGGGCTTTGCCGAACATTGCATAGACTAGAACCATTTTTTTTGTATATTTGGAAATTTCCGAAATTAAAAAAAGCCATTTAATACCGTAAAAACCTAACAAACCCTCAGCTAGACTTAGAGAGTGTAATAAATTTAACGAGGCAGTCTAAGAAAAAAAATAGACCTCCATTAGACAGAACTTTGAAAGTTTAGTTTAGTTTATACATAACTCTCTTTGAGAATGGTCGCGAGGCCGAAACATGTCAGAGAATATCTATTTATAATAGAGATAGAGATAGAGAATTATATATAATATTGAATTTGGTGAGATTGGAAAGAGTCCATACACTTTGAGATTCTTCCACGCAACCAAACCATCAACATCGACATCCACATTATATCAGCTGAAGGCAGCAATTGAAGAAAAACGAAAAGAATTAGCAAACAGGGAAGGTGATAGAATTAAAGCTTCATCCACCTTATTCACCCGACATCGCACTCTCGGACTGCCTGCTCCCTCACAAATTGTTTAAATGAAAAGTTTTATAAAACGGAAAAAGAGGTGAAAGACAAGCTGTTGACATTTTATGACAATGATGCTATTATTATGACAATGATGACATTTTATGACTAATAATGGTAACTTAAACTTAAAAAAACCCTACAAACTTTCCGCACAACCGGTTTAATAGTTGGGTGACCTTACGCGTGTTTTTTATGATTCTCCATTATTCTCTTCTCCATTTCCTGATCCTGTTGAGGCACAAATTTATAACTAGATAAGTAGGTGTGATCTGGATAATCCTCCGGCACGTAGTCTCCGCATTCCGCTTGCACTATGTAGCTGGCCATCAACGCTGCCGTATTGTCATTGCATTGCATAATTCCTGCAAACCCAAGCAAAACTGAATATTACACAACTTTAAGAACGTCAGACGTTTCGATTTTTACCTTGTGCTAAATCCCTTTTAACTTGCAAACAGAATAAATATTTAGTATATTCTTCTTCCAGTTGGGCCGGGTCTGGAGTGTAAAATTTCACGCAAAAATAAAGTAACGGGTCCACTAAAGATAAACCGAGCTGCCTGGAGATTGGTTTCTGCAAGTCCAACCAATACTGTAACAAAAAGTTATAGGTTATAATATCCTTAAATATAATATAATTCGTTATGGTTTATAATTCTTAATTTTTTTATGAGATGGCGCTAGAAACCGTGGTCATTTAGTTGCTACGACAGAATCTTTCAAAAAGCAATCGATGTTTAAGAGATTTCGAGTTAGTGTCATATTTTTTTCGTATGGTAAACATGTCGAGTTTCCAATCAAATAAAAAGCATTTGCTATAGCTACTTTTCTTGTTTAATCAAAAGAAAAACGAGAGTGAAAGCCGTCGTATATTTGTGAAAACTTACGGTGACAATGTCCTAATGCAAGACGCTTGTGGGCGTTGGTTTAGACGATACAAAAGTGGTGATTTCGAGGCCAAGAACGCCCGGGTCAACCGAAAAAATTGAAGATGCCGAATTGCAAGCATTGTTGGAAGAAGACGATATGTAATCTCAACAACCCATGGCAGAGAGGTTAGATAACATTTTTGATAGTCTGCATGCCATGGAAAAGTTCTAGAAGGCAGGAAAATGGGTACCACATTAGCTGAACGACAGACATATGAAAAAGTGAAAAACGGTGTGCGAAGTTTTGCTTTCTTGGCATGAAAGAAATACCATTTTACATCGGATGGTGACTGGAGACGAAAAATAGATATATATATATATATATATATATATATATATATATATATATATATATATATATATATATATACATACATATATATATATATATATATATATATATATATATATATATATATATATATATATATATATATATATATATATATATATATATATATATATATATATATATATATATATATATATACATATATATATATATATATATATATATATATATATATATATATATATATATATATATATATATATATATATATATATATATATATATATATATATATATATATATATACTAGACTATTAGGGCGGGAGTACATCCGATCGTTTGTGTACCGTTTCTTGGGAACGTGTAGACGTTTCGCCAAGGTCACACTTGGCATTCTCAATGCTTGTCTGAAGACTGTCTTGAAAAAGACTGAAGAAGTCTTTGGTTTTCAAGTTTTGGATATCTAATTTTGTGCAAAAGAATTCGGTTTTTTGAAAGGATATTTGTAGGTCAACTTTCTCTGCACATTCCTTGAGGACTTCTATCTATTTGGTTGCCCTTGTTTCATTATCTGCGATATTGTTTTTGGTTCTGTTCGAGTCGTATTGGTTTCCAGTGTCCTTGATTTTTCAGTACCTTTTCCCATTCCCTTATGACATTGTCCAGGACCAGGTTGA
This sequence comes from Cosmopolites sordidus, assembly GCA_031761425.1. Taxonomy (NCBI): domain Eukaryota; kingdom Metazoa; phylum Arthropoda; class Insecta; order Coleoptera; family Curculionidae; genus Cosmopolites; species Cosmopolites sordidus. Next base: position 869,104 of record JARFXV010000391.1, on the reverse strand, counting down.
AAAGGAATGGGGATAACCCATCTCCTTGGCGTACTCCGGTTTTAATCAGGAAGGTTTCGGAAATTTCTCCCATAAATGTCACTTTAGATGCTGTGTCACTCAGTGTCTGCTTGATCAATCGTAGTGTTTGGGGGTCGAGTCCTTGTTCTTCTAGGATGTTGAACAGAGATTTTCAGTCAATGCAGTCGTATGCTTTCTTGAAGTCCACGAACGTGCAGATGATTGGGACGTTCCTGATAGCTTTGTATTTCAGTATTGTTTTTAAGTTACAGATTTGTTCAGTGCATGAGCGACCGGGACAAAAGCCTGCCTGGTACTCGCCAATTTTGTGTTCTAGTTGTTCCTGTGTTCTCTGGAGAAGGCATGCTGAGAAGATTTTGTAAGTGACTTGTAGTAAGGAGATTCCTCTGTAGTTGTTCATATCTGTTCTGTCTCCTTTCTTGTGCAGCGGGTGTATAAGAGCACATTTCCATTCATCTGGTAATTTTTCTGTTTGCCAGGTGTTCGTGATAATTTGCGTGAGTTCCCGCGGTGAGTCTGGTCTGAGGTTTTTTAATAGTTCCGCGGTTATACCATCTTCACCGGATGTCCTGTTATTCTTCAGTTTTTGTATGTGTCTGTGGATTTCTTCCTGTGTTGGTGGTGGTGATTCTGAGTGGGTACAGATGCAACTTTCCTTGGGGCATCTTGTGTCGCCTTCAGGGCAATTTAGGAGATCAGAGAAATAGTGTGCCAGCTCCTGACAATTCTCCTGATTGTCCACGGCTGTCCTCCAAAAATATTAAACATTCATCTTTGGACTACCATGACGACGCAACAGCAGAACTTTTTGAAGATTAGTTTATAAATAGCCTCTTGACTTACAGTTATATTATTATCCACTTATACACAATATTTATGATTTTCGCGAGCACTTAGTTTCCGGTAGGTCTTTGTTCAATCCCCGCAGTAATCGGCTAAGATCACAGGATTTCATTTCCCTTGATATAGCATTTCTATAAGGGAAATATTCTGGTGGAATATGTCGCTGTGTTCGTCACTCACAGAAACCACGTTTTCAGGGAAACAATAAATCATCTCCTGATGATGCTAACATGGTTAGCGAAACGTGCGTCGAGCAGTTAAAAAAAAGCGTTTTGGTGTTTAGTGGTAAATCTCTCCAAGTTTAGTACATCTTCAGAGTTCACCAGAGGTGTACTTTTCACATTCTTCGGTCTTGGAGAAAGTGAACACACTGCAATTAAAAACCGCGAAATTGCCCGCGATTTTCACAGTTTAAAGGTGGATTTCAAGAGAGCAGTATGTATTGTTGGTCTAACACTAAGAAATAGAAAAAGAAGACGTTAACACAAATTGCGGTTTTTATCCGCAAGACATATTTCACGGTTTTAAAATCAGTCGCGGGAAAAAAATGCAAGTGCGGCCGCTTGTATTAGTTTTCTTGACTCACAAAATCACGCGATTAAAAACCACGGTGGTTTATGGCGAATGTTTTCTATCTCTTTCAGTCTCTAGGGTTAAATAATTAGTAAAACAAAAAAATGTACGTCGTTCATCATACACATTTCTTTTTAAATTGAAAAAGTTTGCAATAATTATAATTATTTATGTTATAATTATAATATTATATTATTAAAGCATATGATTCTATTGACCGCGAATCTTTATTCCGAATCTTGAAAGAACAAGGACTAGATCTGAAAACGCTGGCAATTATTAAAGCAACGTTAACTAACACAAGGTCAAAAGTTAAATTCATGGGTGACATCTCAGAGCCCTTCGAAATTAAAACTGATGTGAGACAAGGGGATGGACTCTAGCCACTCTTATTTAACTGTGTTCTAAAAAAAGTAATACAGGAGTGGCGTGAAAAAAAGTCGGCACTGAATATTGACCAGCCCATTAAACTGGGGAGAACCAACATCAAAATTGATTGTCTGGTATTTGCTGATGATCTAGCAATTTTAGCTCAAGATGTATTAACGGCACAGAAACAGATTGAAATCCTAAAAGAAACAGCAGAAAAGGTAGGACTCCAAATTTCCTTTGAAAAGACACAATACATGACCTGCAACAGACTAAGAACACCATTTCTAAAAACAAAATACGGTAACATCAGACGAGTCTCCCAATTCAAATATTTGGGTGAAATAATCATGGAAAATGGGTTGGAAAAAGCGACCAATAAGGGGAGATGTCAAAAAATGGAAACGGCATTGAGACTTACACAAAATATTTACAACAAAAAATGCCTATCTAAAAACACAAAACTGAGACATTACAACACGGTTATTAAGCCAGAATGTCTATATGCTGCATAAACGCTCATTTTGAATAGAAAGAGGGACACCGAGGACATTGAAAAAAAGGAAAGAAAAATCATAAGAAAAATCCTAGGCCCCAAACAAATAAATAGCACAACATACCGACTTCGAGAAAACCAAGAAATCAAACAATACACAGATATACATAGCGATATGAGAAAAAGAAGACTTAAGTTTTACGAACAAATCAAACGGATGAATCCGAGTAGGCTAACTAGACAAATAGTCGAATTTTAGGAAAATAGGAGTAGAGGTAAAGTAGAAATAATTAAATGGATTGCGGCAATTAAAGAGGACCTAAGATCAGCAAATATTACACAAAGTGAAATTCAGGATAGAGGCTGTTTCAGATACAAGGTTAACGTTTGAAAGGTTGGCCAGAGAGAAAAATGTAGGAAGACTGGAACAACTTGGTCTGACGAAAGGAAAAAAGCTCATAGCGAAAGAATGAAATTAGTATGGGCGCAAAGGAAGGCTAACAACAACAAGCGCCTCTAATTGTACTTCGCGTGGTCCACCAGGGGCCATACGTGAATAATAATAATAATAATTTATCAGAAAATATAAAAAAGATAGTAACATTAAAGAATCAATATACTTGTCAAAAACGACGATATTCTGATTACCTGGTTATACTGTTATACAGGGTGTTTGGTTCATTGTTTGCCAATTGAAAAAAGCCTTTTCTTTAATGTTACTGTCTTTATTATATCTTCTAAATAAATTATAATATTATAATTATAATATAAATTATAATAATTAGAATTAATTGTATCGATAAATTCGATTCGATCGATCGATCGATTCGATTACGATCGAATTTAGCTGGATATTACATTTAAAAACCAATATTTCCAAAACTTTCAATTTGCATATTGCAATTTTATATAACCAATATATATTATTTTTTACATGCATTTTTAAACTGAGAAACAAAATGATTTGTTTATATATATTTCAAATACTCGTAATAAATAATATTAATTTATAAAACGAAATGATTTTGTCGATAAATAAAAACTATTCGAACTATCGAAGTTGTTTTGTTCTGTAAATAGTGTCTTAAATTCAAATAAAATTGTTTATGTGTCCGTTATATACAATTTTGTAGTATTTGCCCACACTGATAAATTATTTGTCCTCAATATAAAACCTTAATTCCAATTACAATACATTTAAATTGTATTTCAAAGTTTAGCAACGAAGATATTTGAATTTTACTCAACGAGTGACGTCATGCGCAAACAGGACCCATGTTGGTATAATATTATATATTGTCTTACTATGATAGCTACCTAACGACAGAAATGACGTTATTCAAACATAAACACGTATATGAGGTGAATTTGAATATATAGCTGTCACAAAAAAACACTGTAGTATAACTTCGAGATCAATCAAGAAGGAGCGGGACACGTATTGAAAATGCCAGAAAACTGAATACCAAAGAGAATCATAGAAGGATGTTGTTACATTGTTGCCAACACTAATCAATGTTTGCATCATTTTTATTTTGATTTATTATTTTACTAGTATTGCTATGAGTCCAATAAATTAATAAAAGGACAAATCAATTGAAAAATTCTACATTGACTGAGGGTCAACCCTAATTTCGTGCCCTTTGAATTTTTTACTAAATCAACCCCCCAATTTTTTATAGCATTGTATACTGGTGATACTGGGGCCATAAAATGTTCCATGCATATGAAATGACAAAGAGGCAAAATACTTTAAAAAAATCATTCTCATATATCTCATTTACAATTTTACGACTACAGAAGGATTTTTTTTTTCCTTTAAACGTTGGCAGGATGTTTTCTGTTCATGAGTCAATTTCTTCGCGTTTTTAAATTTTACCGTGGATCAGTTAGTTGTAAATTATTATTGTTTATACAAAGCCATTCGTTCAGATTTTCTGTATCTCTTATTTTAACAGAAAAGTCTGTCTTGTTAAAGATTTCTCGGCTGAAAAAGTATCATGGTCCTCAATCATCACCTATATTCATTTGGGTGGGTACGTTCGAGTTCCCAACTTCCAAAACTGCGAATAGGATCAATTCTTCTATTAGAACCTACCGTGTGAAACACTAAATTCGACGTGATTTACCACTAAACACCAAATAATTTTGTGACATTTCAACGTCAGCATCAACATAGTAGAAAATCTTTCAATATAGACGTTCGACAATCCAGAACTAGATTTTAAAATAAAGACCTCAATTTTGCTTTGCAGGAACCCTATAGCGTTTTGGAGAATGTAGTAGCCGGTATTGAGACTAGTATTAAACACTTACCGGAGTCTTCAAAAGATTTCGTCAGAGAGTCATGTAAAGGCAAAATTGCAAAAAATATTTCAAATAAATATCAAAATATGCCAAATATTTCATTCCTTTAATAAATAAGATTGTCAAGCGTCTGCGAGAGGATTGTTAGATCAGTTACTTTCCGAAGGTATGGTTAAGATATGTGCATGACAAACGTTTTTGCAATTTTCGATTAAAAAAATTAAAACTTAGATGATTTTATTAAGAACATAAATAGAAAATCCAAAAACATAGTATTCACGTATGAACTCGAAAACAACGATAGTTTACTTAGTAGAAATAATGAAAATAGGTTAGATTTTGGTGTTATTAGATATAATACCACCACTTCGAGATACATTCCTAATGATTCGAATCATAACATCCAAAATAAGATGGCTAGTTTAAATTTTATGGTAAATAAATTAATCAATTTTTCTTTAAACAAAGATAATTATAACAAAGAAATAAAATTAATTAGGGAGGTATCCGAAGTAAACGGTAATAATAAGAACATTGTAGATAAATTAATTAGAAAACATAAGTTTAGAAAATTATTGAAAGAATCTTTGACTTTTCAAAAGAATCAGAACAAAAATAAATTTATGGTAATACTGTATGGTGCCCAGTTAACACGAGAGCTAGACAGAATTTTGAAAAAAGTGGACATTAAGGTTGTGTACAAACCATATAATAAATTAAGTCCTGGGTAATCTAAAGGATAAAGTAGATCAACAAAAAAAGTAGGGGATTTACGAAATTATTTGTCAAGATTGTGAAGGTATATTGGGCAAACAATAGGGCTTTGGATGCATATGAAAGCATTCAAATAGAAAAATGTAAGAACATCATGAACCGGGATAAAGCTCATGATTTTTATACGCTTTATTAGGTAAGGTTGATATAAATAGAACATAGTTTGGTTTAGAATTATATTATATCATCTCCTGATGATGCTAACATTGTTAGCGAAACGTGCGTCGAGATGTTTCAAAAAGTGATTTGGTATTTAGTGGTAAATATTATTCAGTTTACGAATAGGAAAACATTTCAACACGATTTCAGACATTCAGCAGTCCTTAATCGCGGCTTTTAGAAGTAATTAATAATGTGATCTAGATTATTTATGTATTTTTTGAGAAAAAACTATTATTTGTATCTATCTGTCAATATGTTAAAGAGGTAAATTATTTATGACCCCCGTTCAAAAGAACAGAATCCAAAAGGTGAAAATGAGATCGCTTAATGATTTATTAATTTTGCCTTTAAAAAAATGCGTTTTATTTTGGAGAAAGGTAAAAAATAGTTTATTTAAAGTATACGCCATGCTATATTTTCCCCATCTCTCTGGAATTTGTGGATGCCCTCCGAGAAAAACTGTACATCTTTTGAGGTGGTCCAGTCATCAAGCCATTTTTCGATATATCCGTAATTGTTGAAGTGTTTAATCGAAAATGCGTGAGAAATCGATGAAAACAAGTGGTAGTGGAAAGGAACCAAGTCTGGTGAGTATGGCCGGTGGGGCAAGAGTTCCAAGTGTAGAAATTGTGTCTCTGACCGCTTTCGCTGTATGTGATAGGGCGTTGTCATGCTTCAAAATCACTTTTCTGTGTCTTGTAGCCCATAATGGACGCTTTCGATCAATATATGGTTCAAATTGATCATTTGTACGGTAGCGAACAGTATTAACTGTTTGACCTGATTTCAGAAGCTCACAGTACACCACACTCTTCTGATCCCACCAAACACACATGCACTATCTTCTTTCCAAAACGATTCGGTTTTCCGGTCGATGTTGATGGTTGTCCTACGCTGTCCTGCGTTTTCGGTTCTCGAAATACAGTATAAGCTCGATAATGTGAACAAAAAAAGGAAAGTGCTTTTCATGTTATGGAATTGGTGTTCATGATATCGATGATCAGAAAAATATGCAGGAAGTAATAAAAAAATCACTGTGTTTGGGAATATAATAACAACACAACATAGATCTTCATAGTACTGAAACGGTTATACATATTATGCATATCTTTAAACAGAAAAACCTCGAACATCGAAAAGTCAGTAACTCGTTTCAGAACTTTTTTAGTTTTATGTTCAGTATTTTCATAAATACCCAGAAGTATCAAAGTATTATTTTCGCCAACAGAATGTTCAGCCCATGTTATTACTAACGCTCAAGCTTTTATAGAATCAGTATGGTATACACGCTGCTGATCTAATTCCGGCTCATATACGGCTTCTTCATGAAATTCTTCATCTTCGAAAAATTAAGTTACTGTCGCAGGTTGACGATCTTCATTCTACACTTCCATGTTGCATCAACATTTGCGAATTATGCTGGTGTTACTTTATCTCATGCCACTGCCAGATGTAATACAGATTTTCGTTTAATTCACAAATTTTGTCTACAACAGAGCTGAGAAGGCTTTTTCTATAGTAAAATTTTGTTAGTTTTAAAACATTCTGATCTAATGGTTGAATCAACGGCGTCACATTGGGTGGCATGAATATTATGAATATCATTCCATCAATTGTTCTTAGTTGTTCTTTTGATGGGTGACTAGGGGTATTGTCAAGTAAAAGTAAAGTAAAGGCTTTGGGATTTTAGAAATATTCTTACCTTTAAATAATAATTGTTATCCAAAAAAAAAGTTTTCAAAAAAACAACTCTTAAAAATTCAAGAATTTTTGGAATTATTGTAAATTAATGAATTTTTAAATTGCTTTAGTATCCTTGGATTTCTAGATTTCCCGATAAGAAGTGGCGTTAACTTATGTTGCTGTTGCATTGGCCCAGTTTAAGAATATTAATTTTTCTTTTGGATTTTTTGATCCTGGAGCTGTCTGTTCTGGAGCAATTCCGTTTCGTCTGCGTTATAAATTTGTTGATGGCATAAAAGTCAGTTCTTCAGTTCAGTTCAGTTTTACTATAATTCAGAATCTTGCTTAAAAGGATCGACTAATTCGGGCTGAGATGATAACTGATACCATAAATCTGATACCATAACGAGTTTTGAACCTTTATAGCCAACCGTCACTGGCTGTAAAAGCCTTATTTTTACTCAAGCTTAATACTTTTTCCCGTATCATATCGCTAGTAACAGAAAAATTTCATCTTTTCTCTTTGAAACAGAAACCATCTATAGAGTTCCTTTTCCATTAATTTGTCAGAGTGCGCCTTTTAGCAAGATTTAGAGTATTGTCTACAGCTTCTAAAATTGCATTATATTTCTTTTTTATCGCACATATGGTTGATTTCGCCACGCCGTTTTAGCTAATGTCGTTACTGACATCCTTTTACACATTTTTTCAGTATATTTGACTTCTCTTGCAGTTCAATTCTTCTATTGGAACCTTTGGTGTGAAATACTAAACTTGAAGAGATTTACCACTAAACATCAAATTACTTTTTTTGAACTGCTCGACGCACGTCTCCTGATGATGCTAACATGGTTAGCGAAACGTGCGTAGAGCAGTTTAAAAAAAGGGATTTGATGTTTAATGGTAAATCTCTTCAAGTTTAGTTCTCTGCAGTGTCAAGCATTTACTCTTTAGTCTAACCATGTTGATGCACCACTACACTCACTTCGAGACGAGAACACAAATGCAACAGCTATTTATTATATAAAATAGGTTATGTTTGAGATAAGTTTTTAAACGCATGTGTTCTTGTTCACGTTAACGAGAGGTCACCGCAGTTCACAACGCTGACTATAAAATTAAGGATAAATAAAATAAATTTCTCGCTTTTCCATCTGTATATCGTTCAGCTGATGTGGTACACATTGTCCTGCTTTCTGGATCTTTCCCATGACATGCAAACAATCATGAATGGTTCGGCGGCCAACATTTAAACTCTCTCTCATTTATTGTTGAGTTCGCTTATCTTTTTCTGCCAACAATGCTTGCAATTTTTTCGGTTGACCTGGGCGTTCTTTGCCTTTCAAGTCGAAATTACCACTTTTGAATCGTCTAAACCAACGCGCACAAACGTCTTGCATTGGGACATTGTAACCGTAAGTTTCCACAAGTATATGACGACTTTCACTAACGTTTTTCTTTTCATTGTTGTTTCACATTCATTATTTGGCTCGAAACTCGACATGTTTGCCATACGAAAAAAACATGACGAACCAAAAATTGTTTAAAGAACAATGGCGTTTTGAAAGGTATTGTCGTAGCAACAAAATGAAATAAGAGATTAAACTGTGAACTGATCCTTGTTTCCAGAGTCTTCTCTCAAATAAAAAAGAATTATCAACCGCCACACCTGGTATTTCTGTTTCAGAAAGTTTTCTCCACGAGTCTAACTGCATCTCTTGCAGCTCAATCAACATAACAGAGCTTGGCCTCCGAATCTGGATACGCAGTAGCCTAACGCTCGAGAGCTCATTTGAACCTGTGCATTCGTGATGTTAACATCGATTAAGTACTGTACATTTCAGGAACTCTTCGTTCTCTGTCTTTGTTAGACATTAACCCTCTCACTTTTTTTTTTGAGCATCTCAGAGGCCAAGCTATGTTGGTTGAGTACGGTACACCAAGCTCCGTATTCGCCCGATCTAGTCTCGCGTGATTTTTTTTTCATATTCATTTTATTTTTCTCATATTATCACTTCGTGGAAGAAGTGTTAAGTCATTTGAAATAAAACAAAATTCGCAGGAGGCCAAACCGAGAAATGACTATAAGAAGTGTTTCGACGACTAGATAAATGTATCGCATTAAATGGGGTCTATTTTGAAGGCGACAAAAAATATGGGCGATTAAATCAATATTTTGTGTTTCACTGTACATTTTCGGATATTTATTTAACAGAAACGTATATCCCTGCCTCTTTTCTGATAAAACGAGTTACGGCAATCGTGTTTAATTTATATTTTTATCGCATTTGATTCAGTCCATCACTTGAATATTTATTACTCAACCATCAGTCACAGTTAAAAATAAGCCAGGGCATATTTACGTTAGCGAAAAGATTAAAAAAATAACAATACAAATGATTTGTCGTCTAGTTACCATTATTCTCTGTAAACTATTCATCACTAGAGTTAATTGCAAAGTTAAATAAGAGGAACTGCTCTTAATCATTGTCAGTAAATATTGTTCCCATCAAGATAAAACTTTCAGTTAGAAACAAAATGTTTCTATTTATTGGGTTGTACGGAAAATTCGTAGGGATTTGAGTCTATGCAAGTCTGGCATCGTTTTAGCCTTTCCCGAATACATTGTAAAATTCCTGGTTTATTTCTAATCCGGTTGGCAGCAGCATCTTCGTAAATAAAAAGCATATCATGATACTCGTGTGAGGTTGCCATTTCTATTTCGGCTGATGTATGGTGTGAAAAAACCTCCATCAGAACATCATCAGGATAAGATCCCAGCTTATAAGAGTTACGTTGAAACGATTTCCATCTATAATTTTTAGCCAGCCCGGCTAGTCTCCAGATTTAGCACCGAGCGATTATTTTTTATTCCGTAAAATGAAATTCCCATAAATTAAAAAACAGCATACTAGCTTTTAGAATAATAACAATTTATATCAACTATAACACCCAACAGCGGCACTACAGCAATTTATATCATCGGTCAACGCAGCTTCGGTATTAACGGCTCTCCGCTCCAAGCCTACGGTATTTATTTTATTCCCCGAGATACCTAGAAAATTCCAGGCGGTTGCCGATGACTGTACATATAATTCCAGGTCTCTGCCCGTTTGCGATGACTATAGGTCCGTTAACTTACACGAGGATCGCCCGAAAAGTTCTCAGCCCGATAAAGAAAATAAAATATGAGGGCTGTTATTTATAGTTCAGGAATTGGCAACAATGGTGTTGCTAGCAGCCATCTGACATCGATTAACAACAGTGCATCGATCAACTCACTTCGATTTAGACATTAACGCATATATAGAAAAGTATAACTCACTTAAGTAACTTAGGGCCGGTTCTACAATGCAAGTATAAACGGCGAACAGTTATACTCGGAATAAGTTATACCAGGTATTATTCTCAGTATATCTGGTGTTGGCCTGTTGCTTACAACGCCTTTAGTTATACCTAAAATAAGGCTGTAGTAGGTCTAATACGTCAAAATAGTATTGGGCCATCGTTGACAGTGACAAAATTAAACAATTTAGAAGCAATTGAAATATATAAATATATAAAGACCCGTCTAGACAGCTATTAAATGATCAAACAGATCTTTGGAATTCCCTACTATTTAAAATATTGTAAATAAATTAACCCCAGTAAAAATGTAAAATTAGGTACATAGGATAAACAGCTGTAATACCTTAGTTTTAAAGTAGTGCTTGAGAATGTAACATCGTTTTACAAAGTATAAAAACACAGTATACATTTTTTTATTCAATTCGTTAAAAACATCAATAAAGAAGGAATATGTGGAACAGAAACAATATATGTACAAAACAGATGTTTATGTTTTTATTCATTCAATTATTTTGTCTTGTGTATATATTTTATAGTAAATACAGATTTGCCAGTTGCAAAAGATACTGCAAGCTTCATCACTGAAGCTTTTGTAGAAGAAAATATAAGGCAGTTGGAGGTACTACAGATGAATCTTTAGTGCCAATATAGAATTTGTATGTATACTCAAATGAAAGAGATTTGTACAAAAATAAAAGTAATTAATAATTATAGGCAAATTGTAACTGGAATTCATCGAATCCACACCAGTTAAGACAGCCTAAAAGCAAGTGTTATATATATATATATATATATATATATATATATATATATATATATATATATATATATATATATGTATATGTATATATATATATATATATATATATATATATATATATATATATATATATATATATATATATATATATATATATATATATATATATATATATATATATATATATATATATATATATATATATATATATATATATATATATATATATATATATATATATATATATATATATATATAGATATATATATATATATATATATATATATATATATATATATATATATATATATATATATATCTAAACACTGCAGCACCTACATTAGATACGTGCAACACCTACATAGATCAAAGTGAATCAGTTTCTTCCAAGTTGCAGCAAGGACGCAGTGGGAAAGTATATGAAGAGTTGGGCAGAAAAAAGATTGAGTTCATTGATTTTCAAATTGCCCTTCTGGAGGAATTAGAAAGGAAAGAAAAATGCTTGGAAGAAAAACAATCATTTGGAAATGAAAATATTGAATGCTCAACTTAAAAGAGAAGAAAGTAACAGCCATCTTAATTAATTTTATTTGCCAACCACACAGCGAATCAGTTTCTTCCAAGTTGCAGCAAGGAAACAGTGGGAAAGTATATGAAGAGTTGGGCAGAAAAAAGATTGAGTTCATTGATTTTCAAATGGCCCTTCTGGAGGAATTAGAAAGGAAAGAAAAATGCTTGGAAGAAAAACAATCATTTGGAAATGAAAATATTGAATGCTCAACTTAAAAGAGAAGAAAGTAACAGCCATCTTAATTAATTTTATTTGCCAACCACACAACGAATCAGTTTCTTCCAAGTTGCAGCAAGGAAACAGTGGGAAAGTATATAAAGAGTTGGGCAGAAAAAAGATTGAGTTCATTGATTTTCAAATGGCCCTTCTGGAGGAATTAGAAAGGAAAGAAAAATGCTTGGAAGAAAAACAATCATTTGGAAATGAAAATATTGAATGCTCAACTTAAAAGAGAAGAAAGTAACAGCCATCTTAATTAATTTTATTTGCCAACCACACAGCGAATCAGTTTCTTCCAAGTTGCAGCAAGGAAACAGTGGGAAAGTATATGAAGAGTTGGGCAGAAAGAAGATTGAGTTCATTGATTTTCAAATGGCCCTTCTGGGGGAATTAGAAAGGAAAGAAAAATGCTTGGAAGAAAAACAATCATTTGGAAATGAAAATATTGAATGCTCAACTTAAAAGAGAAGAAAGTAACAGCCATCTTAATTAATTTTATTTGCCAACCACACAGCGAATCAGTTTCTTCCAAGTTGCAGCAAGGAAACAGTGGGAAAGTATATGAAGAGTTGGGCAGAAAGAAGATTGAGTTCATTGATTTTCAAATGGCCCTTCTGGGGGAATTAGAAAGGAAAGAAAAATGCTTGGAAGAAAAACAATCATTTGGAAATGAAAATATTGAATGCTCAACTTAAAAGAGAAGAAAGTAACAGCCATCTTAATTAATTTTATTTGCCAACCACACAGCGAATCAGTTTCTTCCAAGTTGCAGCAAGGAAACAGTGGGAAAGTATATGAAGAGTTGGGCAGAAAAAAGATTGAGTTCATTGATTTTCAAATGGCCCTTCTGGAGGAATTAGAAAGGAAAGAAAAATGCTTGGAAGAAAAACAATCATTTGGAAATGAAAATATTGAATGCTCAACTTAAAAGAGAAGAAAGTAACAGCCATCTTAATTAATTTTATTTGCCAACCACACAACGAATCAGTTTCTTCCAAGTTGCAGCAAGGAAACAGTGGGAAAGTATATAAAGAGTTGGGCAGAAAAAAGATTGAGTTCATTGATTTTCAAATGGCCCTTCTGGAGGAATTAGAAAGGAAAGAAAAATGCTTGGAAGAAAAACAATCATTTGGAAATGAAAATATTGAATGCTCAACTTAAAAGAGAAGAAAGTAACAGCCATCTTAATTAATTTTATTTGCCAACCACACAGCGAATCAGTTTCTTCCAAGTTGCAGCAAGGAAACAGTGGGAAAGTATATGAAGAGTTGGGCAGAAAGAAGATTGAGTTCATTGATTTTCAAATGGCCCTTCTGGGGGAATTAGAAAGGAAAGAAAAATGCTTGGAAGAAAAACAATCATTTGGAAATGAAAATATTGAATGCTCAACTTAAAAGAGAAGAAAGTAACAGCCATCTTAATTAATTTTATTTGCCAACCACACAGCGAATCAGTTTCTTCCAAGTTGCAGCAAGGAAACAGTGGGAAAGTATATGAAGAGTTGGGCAGAAAAAAGATTGAGTTCATTGATTTTCAAATGGCCCTTCTGGAGGAATTAGAAAGGAAAGAAAAATGCTTGGAAGAAAAACAATCATTTGGAAATGAAAATATTGAATGCTCAACTTAAAAGAGAAGAAAGTAACAGCCATCTTAATTAATTTTATTTGCCAACCACACAACGAATCAGTTTCTTCCAAGTTGCAGCAAGGAAACAGTGGGAAAGTATATAAAGAGTTGGGCAGAAAAAAGATTGAGTTCATTGATTTTCAAATGGCCCTTCTGGAGGAATTAGAAAGGAAAGAAAAATGCTTGGAAGAAAAACAATCATTTGGAAATGAAAATATTGAATGCTCAACTTAAAAGAGAAGAAAGTAACAGCCATCTTAATTAATTTTATTTGCCAACCACACAGCGAATCAGTTTCTTCCAAGTTGCAGCAAGGAAACAGTGGGAAAGTATATGAAGAGTTGGGCAGAAAGAAGATTGAGTTCATTGATTTTCAAATGGCCCTTCTGGGGGAATTAGAAAGGAAAGAAAAATGCTTGGAAGAAAAACAATCATTTGGAAATGAAAATATTGAATGCTCAACTTAAAAGAGAAGAAAGTAACAGCCATCTTAATTAATTTTATTTGCCAACCACACAGCGAATCAGTTTCTTCCAAGTTGCAGCAAGGAAACAGTGGGAAAGTATATGAAGAGTTGGGCAGAAAAAAGATTGAGTTCATTGATTTTCAAATGGCCCTTCTGGGGGAATTAGAAAGGAAAGAAAAATGCTTGGAAGAAAAACAATCATTTGGAAATGAAAATATTGAATGCTCAACTTAAAAGAGAAGAAAGTAACAGCCATCTTAATTAATTTTATTTGCCAACCACACAGCGAATCAGTTTCTTCCAAGTTGCAGCAAGGAAACAGTGGGAAAGTATATGAAGAGTTGGGCAGAAAAAAGATTGAGTTCATTGATTTTCAAATGGCCCTTCTGGAGGAATTAGAAAGGAAAGAAAAATGCTTGGAAGAAAAACAATCATTTGGAAATGAAAATATTGAATGCTCAACTTAAAAGAGAAGAAAGTAACAGCCATCTTAATTAATTTTATTTGCCAACCACACAGCGAATCAGTTTCTTCCAAGTTGCAGCAAGGACGCAGTGGGAAAGTATATGAAGAGTTGGGCAGAAAGAAGATTGAGTTCATTGATTTTCAAATGGCCCTTCTGGAGGAATTAGTTAGGAAAGAAAAATGCTTGGAAGAAAAACAATCATTTGGAAATGAAAATATTGAATGCTCAACTTAAAAGAGAAGAAAGTAACAGCCATCTTAATTAATTTTATTTGCCGACCACACAGACATTTTATGTTTATAATTATGATTTATTAATAGATGTGAATATTACATAATTAGCTAGCATCATAGATAACAAATAAATAGTTAGCATTAAGGGGTTTTATTTATTTTAGAAATTGATGTATTATCATGAGGCTTGAAATAAAACGTTAAAAAATGTATTTTCGTTTTTCTTTTATTTTGACGTTTATCAACAAAATAATTAGGTAAATAAAGTTATTTCATTTTCCAATTTACCATTCTTATAGATAAATGTTTATTTGTTCTAAGCGAACAAAATAGCTGCATAGCTAAACAGGCTAAGGAGACAAAATTACATACTAAAATACAAAGTACAACAAACAATACATTGTTTTCAGTACACAACATAATTAAACCGTATTAAATTATATCAGATTTGAAAAATGGTTTTGAAGTGATGTTTGCATTCTGTTGTTTTCACGGACATCATGATTTAGAACAATAGGAGGCTCAATTTGCAGCTCATGTCTGTTCGACTGGTGGCTCTTCATGTTCATCTATTGCAAGATTGTGCAGAATAGCAGTTGCAACAATTATTGCCTTGGAATGTTCCATTGACACACGCATACCATTAGACAGAATAGGAAACCTGGATTTCCAAACTCCATAACATCTTTCTACACAGTTTCTCGTTCGGATATGAGATTCATTATAAAGGATTTCCGCTGAGAATTTGGGTATTGTAAAGGCACTATTAGGACGTTGGTATTGCTGTACCCATTATCACTTAAGATTATTGATGTGTGGAATTCATTATTCTCCAGCCTCCCTTTAATTCTGCTGTTGCTATAGATGGCTTGATCATGAGTTGATCCAGGCCACCGTGCAACACTATCCATTATCCGTAGCGTAAAAACGCAATGTCAAAAACAATTTTGTTGTAGATTTTATCGCACGATTACGATCTGTTGAAGATTTAATTTCACCTTCAATAAAACTCAGCAACATTGCACAAATTCGTTTTTGTAAGCGAAAACGTTTAAAAAACTCCAGGTCGTCAAACTCCGCGAAATAATCGGACTTAAAAAATGTATTTTACATTAAAAATCGTATAACTATATAATATATTTATGTTTTTTTATACCGATGTTTAAATACTTTTGTCCGTCGAATTAAAACTACATCTTCAAATCACTTTCATCAGAATCAAAAATGTTCAAAATTTATGGGATCCATATCAATTATTTATTTCACTGTTATAATTAAATTGCATAAAACTGTCGAATATAAAGAAAGGACAGGTTATGTTTATTAATACTGACAACTGAAGCTGGCCAATAGAAAGCAAGGATAACTATATTCGGAGTATATCCAGCCAAATTCAAGCGGATAACTTATATCTGCCGATTTCTACCGAGAATCGCTTTGTTCGGCGATTGTAGAAGGGATGTTTCAGACTTTATTCCAAGTATAGCTTATACCAGGTATATACTTGCATTGTAGAACCGACCCTTAAAAGTATTTAGCGTGATGCTGAAGAGAAAGTCGCCATTGTAAACCATAAGATAATAAAAAATAGTTGAGACTTAAAATAAGTTTGAACTTTTATTTTCTACTTGTTTTTACGGTCTTACCTTTGTACCGCCGTTCATATCCGAGTATTCCAGACCGAAATAATCGGCCTCTAACAGATGTAATTGTTTACAGACTTGGTCGAATAGTACTTTGCCTAGGGCCTTGGCCTGAAACAAAAAAAAATACAGATAAGGAATGCTAGCCTAAAAACGAATATTTCTGATAAAAACTTTTATTTCAAATATCGGCTTTATGTTCCCAGAGTTAAAAAAAAATACAGTACAATACATACCATAGGAGATAATAATGATAACAGTTGAGGCAAGTAATAAGATTAGAAATCTTGAATATGCCAGCAGTAGCGGTTAATACTTCTTATTTTTTTCTTAAAAAAACATGTTTAATTTGGGAGAAACGTAAAAAATGGCAATTTGTGGATGCACTCCCAGAAAAATCGTACATCTTTTGCCGTAATCCAGTTATCAAGCCATTTTTCGACATCATCGTAATTTAATTCCTCTATTGGAACCTTTGGTGTGAAACACTAAAGGTGAAGAGATTTACCACTAAGTACCGAAACACTTTTTTGAACTGCTCGACGCACGTTTCGCTAGATGGATGTTAGAACATCCCATCTAAGATTAAATAATCTCCTGATGATGCTAACATGGTTAGCGAAACGTGCGTCGAGCAGTTCAAAAAAGTGTTTCGGTGTTTAGTGGTAAATCTCTTCAAGTTTAGTATCATCGTATTTGCTGAAGTGCTTTCATGGAAAGTACGTGAGACATCGACGAAAACAAGTGGTAGTCCGTAGGGACCAAATCTGGTGAGTACGTTGGGTGAGGAAAGAGTTGCCAGCCATGTGCAGAAATGGTATCTCTGGCCACTATCGCTGTGTGTGATGGGACGGGCTGCAGAATCACTTTTCGATTGAACTGGGCGTTCTTCGCCTTACAAGTTGAAATCACCACTTTTCAATCGTTTAAACCAATGTCCACAAGCGTCTTAAGTTGGGACATTCTCACCATAAGTTTCCACAAGTAAGGCTTGTAAGGCAAGGTAAGAACTGCCAGGAACTAAACGTCCTCAGAGCATCCTGCAAACTGGAACAAAACGTGCCTCTGATCCTTTCAGTTGATAATTTCCAGCATCTGTAGATTTTCTAAAGAGGTTTAACCCACATCACAAAAAATAATTCTAGTCAATACTTTAAGTATAAAAATGTGAATGTCTTTTTGTATTATCTGTTCTGTCCTAATATTCTATGCTCAATACATTTTTATTTTACTATCCTTACCCTAATCTAAGATTAAATCATCTCGTAATGATGCTAACATGGTTAGCGAAACGTGCGTTGAGCAGTTCAAAAAAAAGTGATTTTGTGTTTAGTGGTAAATATCTTCAAGTTTATTGTTTCACACCAAAGGTTCCAATAGAAGAATTGATAGAATTAGAATTTTAATCTGTACATGATCCTTTTTATCAATTTCCTTCCATTCTTATTTCATGTCTAATATAACTTAATTGTACCATCCTGTCCTATCCACTTTCACCTCATCGGAACATTTCAAGAGACTCATAATGGCATCAGAGACTGTCCTCTCGGGTTTGTTGCCCTTGGACAGGATCTCTATATCGGGTAACTTCACCTCCCTCATGGTGTTACCAACGCCTTGGCCGAGAACTGACCTTTGATGTCTGGTCGGCCTTCACCTAATTCTTCTTATTCTTCTGACTGGACAGGAAAAGCAGTACGTAGAAAAAAATTTGACGCTAACTCGAAATCGTTTAAACATCAATGGGGTTTTTAGGTACTGTCGTAGCAACAAAATGACATTAGAGACTAAGTTGTGAACCGATCCGGGTTTCGAGCGCCATCTCTTAAAAAAATTAAGAACTATTAACCGCCACACCTGGTAAACAAGTGTATTCGCATATTTTTTAACGCCAAAAAAAAAAAAGAAATATTTAATAATAATTGTATTATATTCTGATTAAGATTAATTAAATTTTTTCCAATATTTTAACGTGTATTTGAAATAAATAAAGAAACACTAAAAAGAATTATTTCGATTGTACGTTCGTAATGCGCTTAAAGAGATTCATTTTTTATATAAACAATTTATACGAAAACGAACATATTTATAAATGTAATGCTCAAACGTTGATGTAAAGTTTGATATATCATAAAATGATCCGTTTCGAAGAACACACAAAATGACTGTTTACTTGGGTGTGGAATGTATTTAAATTAAAACAAGATGCGCTTTTCTTAACTGATTTATTCTTACTCTGGATGTCAAATAACTGGTCAAGGTGACAGATGCCGCCGTTTACTGAAAGAAACCTTGCCGGAAACAAACTCGCTGTTGATTAAACACTGATCGTACCCCCATGGCTTTTCGAGGGTATGTGGTGGCAACTAGAATTGTGCATCCGTATAACTGGTTGCCGTATTAGCTTATAGTCCCATTTGGGACATAAGGTATTTTCCGATATAATGGGTTGTCTATATTATAACTCGGTTCACACATCTATATATTCACAAATGACACATTGAGAAATGAGGTAGCTTACTCTTTGGATTCCTTTTCGTTTATCTGTATGTTATACATAGTGTGGTGTATATATGTGTGTTTGTGTGTGTGTATGCGTGTATAAACACATGCACACAAACAAGGACACCCTAAATCAAATGCAAATAAAGGAGTTAACTAGAACAAATGACAACACCGGTTGTGATAAACTCTAGTTAAATAGGAGTGATCTTTATAACCTGTAAATTCCGGCACTGCCTAACGAATACGCGTTGTCAAGCTCTGAGAAAGTCTCTTGAAGACTTCTTCATCATAACAAAAAAAAAAGTACTAAACTCATTATTCCCATTCGAGGCACAGGGTATTTTCCGATATCTTGGGTTGCCTATCCCCGTTTTTTGGATTGCTTATGTAATAATTTGATTCACACATCTAGATATCGACCACGAACAACGTCGCTTACCCTTTGGATTCCTTTTCGTTTACTTGTATGTTGTACATAACTGTCACTTAATCCTGAGATCAATAAAATCCCAATAAAATTTGATTTGTTTTTAAAACATCCTGTGTACGTTTTTATAATGCACTTATGGTGCGTTCCTATCTCAATTCCAGAAAATTGAAAAATAACATCGACTGACTCCAAGACGACATTTAAAGCAATTAATGCATTGGAGGCTGCGGTCCAACGGGCAGCTAGTCGACCGAATTGTCGAGAAAATTAATTTATTGCTACGTTTAATTTTAAACAAGTAACCGAGATAAAATAAAAACATAAGCCGCGCAATAATTACGATCTCTTCTGTTTACCATAATTGTTTACTATAATTGAGCTGAACCATTTTCGTGTACACTTCCAGATAAAGTTATACGTCACTATTAACAAATACACTCAGCTCATTTAACTCATTTTTAAATTTTTAGTAAATATTTTTTTTTGAGCATCAATATCTTAGACACACGAGGTTTTCTCGATAAATGTCAGGTGTCCAGAAATGTAGTTCATATTTAATTACTAAATTTAATAAATTAATAAATTAAATTTATCTTTAAAAATTTAAAGATGTAAAACGCAATATCATAAGTTTGGTCATCTGGTAACAACATAACCTTAAAGTATTAGTTACTCCGTATCAGCATCACATTTTTTTTTCACGCGAAAATGTCAAGTTTTGTGCCGAATAAGCGTCATTTGCGGGAACTTTTAATTTACTTCTTTAATTTGAAGAAATCTGCAGCTGAGGGGCATGGATTGCTTGTAGAAGCATATGGTGAGGCTGCTTTAAGTGGGAGAAGCTGTCGTGAGTGATTTGTGAAGAATCACAAAGCAGTGCGGCTAAAGGCCTGTAATATATATATATATATATATATATATATATATATATATATATATATATATATATATATATATATATATATATATATATATATATATATATATATATATATATATATATATATATATATATATATATATATATATATATATATATATATATATATATATATATATATATATATATATAATTGTACAGAGATGGTAATATAGGGGTTAATATAGGGTTATTCGCAAATTCTCGATCTGACACAGGTTCGATCGAGAATTTGCGGATAACCCTAGAAGAGAAGAATTAAAAATTCAGGAAGTTGAAATCGACAAGCAGAATATAGGCAACCAAATATTCGCCTCTAAATATATTTATTTATGAGCACAATATACTCATATTGTTCCAAAAAATGGTATAACTTTTTACAACTAACTTTTTACAATTCTAATTCCGTATTTTCTTCTTATAAAAGGAGCAAAGACTACCTAAACTCAGTCAACTATAAAAACAAACGTCTACCACAGCATGACAATCGTAAAATCTGTCACGCGCCAACATAACATAAATAACTAGAAAAAAAACTGTGCCGGTAGTTGAAAAATATCAGCGCTGTCACATCCGGCTCTTTTTTTTTTGAATTCTATAAAAAAAACTCCAAACAAGCCCGCCCGCTTTTCGGCTTTCAACAGGCTTTAACCATCGACGTGTGCACCGAATTATCACACACAGGAAAACACATTTAAAATTTAGATTTATTTTCATCCTTCGAACGCATCCGCGGAAGGGAGTTCCAGGTATAGAAACAGGGCGTCGTCTCGCTCGACATCGTAACTATCAAATAATTATCGAACCATACGCATTGGGAGTGTGTGCAGTGTTCGTATCAATTGCAAATTGCAGAACGGGCAAGAACTCCAAAACGAACGGAATTCTAATTACACGACGACTATATTTATATTTTAAAGATTATTACTTATTCCGAAGGCACTTCGAAGAGGAAGAAAACGTTCCCTGACTGTATGCAAATGACAAACCTTGCCTTGCGTGAAAAAACTTATAAGTGGGGGGAGGGAATAGAATAAACATGTTAAAATCAATATTTACCATACAGTATTTATAAATTAAATTTAATAAAAGAATCTCAGGATTATACATTTGACATGTAATAATCAACAACGCCATATATTATAAAAAGAAGAAGTACGGCTGTCACTAAGACAGAACTGTCAAATTTTTATGTTTTCTATTTTTGCGTGAATAATACAAGAAAAACAGAATGTATCATCATACATTCCTTGAGAAACAATAAGCCAGTCCTACTATGTTCCCGGCGGTTTTTTTTATTAAAGAGTTTTATATTATATTATTTGTCATGTAATAATGAACAACGCCATATATTATAAAAAGAAGAAGTACGGTTGTCACTAAGACAGAAATATTAAATTTTTATGTTTTCTATTTTTTTCCTGGATAATACAAGAAAAACAGAGTTAGTTTCTAACAAATAGGGTGTTGACTTGGGTTTTTACATCTGGTTTATTAATTACTATTTTCCAGTGTAAGTAGTCGGTATTATCATACACTCCTTGAGAAACAATAAGCCAATCCTACTAAGAAGCGATCGGAATGTGCTTAGGATTGTTTGACGATCCGCGGAGACGAAGTTTTAGGTTGTTACTTAAGTTCCCGCCGTTTTTTTTATTAAAGAGTTTTATTAAAAAAAACAACAATAATCAATAGGTACATCCACACTTGTTCAATTTTTGGTCACAGCACGCGCACAAGCCATCTGTTCTCCACCAGAAAATTCAAACAAATTGTTCCAGTAAATTCAACACACATGCAAAATGATATTAATGTGAACCCATAGAGATCAGAGCTAGCCCACTGTCAGAGAGACTGTCACTTATGTTGGGTATCTCTTTTTTTTCGTTTTCAACTTCTTGATATAATTTGCAAGTTTTTCCAATAGTTCATAAATTTGATTTAAAGTAAAATAATTTCATTAAATTAAATAAATATATTAAATTATATATTTAAGAGCAAAAAATAATTATTTTGAAAATAATAAAATTGTATATTGAGAGTGTAATGATATATTTTTTTTTAGTATATATTCCCTGCAGTAAATTGTAGTAATTATTGTAAATATTCCTTTGTCCATTATTCAAAAATTATTTCAGTATTTAGAAGTGTTAGAAGTTTCACAGTTGGAGTTTCCCATTGGCTTATACACAGAACTCTAAAAGTGAAATTACGCTAACCATGTTAGCATCATCAGGAGATGATTTAATCTAATTCTAAAACTAAACTATGTACCATTTATATGAAATTTATTTATTATATTATTTATATTTCAATTTTTATTTTATATTTCACCTCCGTTGTCTTGAAAAATTATTCTTTTCTCGCTAACGACGTTTAAAATCGATTTAATTCTCTCGAAAAAGGTCGTAATAAATTTTACACCCATTAAACAATTACATTTACATTACAATTCTATTTTTATACTTACATTGTTGTCAATGTAAGTATCGTTGACATATACAAAAAAATATATTTACTTTCACTTGTTACTTTATATATTATAAATTAATATAATTTATTTTTAGTTTAGTTTTGAAAACGAGGGGAGAGTACCCTCCGAAACGTTAACGTTAAAAATTTGTAAAATTTTTTATAACATTTTTATATCTTTAAAATTTTGTTCGATAGGCAAGTTTATTACAAAAAACAATCACTGAGAAATTTGTTTCCGTTTAGTTTTTTGTTTTTACCCAGTGATTCTTTCTTTAAATAAGAACAGGTATTTTTGATATTTTTTGAGTTTTAGATAGTGGCGAAAAACCCAAATAAAAAAAAAATAAATGCCTTAAGAGGCGAATGTAACCAAAACTGAATTCCCGTAGACAGAAATAGACGTTGCTACGAAAATACTTTCCTTAACACCCTGTATTCTACTTCATGTTTGTCAAAATGGCGTGTTCAAGGTAAGTAGAAGATTTTTTTAAGTATATTTTTGCGACTAAAACTGTCTTAGATTATTTAAGATAAGAATAAATGTAGATTATCCATAACGTTTTCAAAACAACCGGTGTTATAAAGTTACCTAATTAGGTAGAATGTCGGAGCCGACCTAATGTGGGCAGACATTTAACGACTCTATTAAATACAGTTTCTTTTTTTTTAAATTTTATACGGATGAGTGGGCGGGCGTTTTGTACTAGAAAAACTCGTTTCTGATGGCTGATGAGGTTTCGTAATGACAATTTGCATGTTGTATGAGATAAGTGGATAAAATATATATGATGGTAGTTGAATGTTTGTTTGTGTGAGGGTCAGTGTGAAATTTATGAGATTTATTTATGATGTGGAGAGGTGTTTTTTACATTTGAATGCTACAATGCTATATTTTTAGTTATAGTTTAGTATTATAGTTAGTGTTATATTTTAGTTATATTAGGCTGATTGAAAAGTTCGCGGAGCGGAAATGATAAAACAAATTTACAGTTGAAAAAATCACTTTATTCTTCCGTATATTCTCCCTTAAGCTCAATAACATTTTCCAGCAGTTCTCCAATTCATTTATTCCATCTCTGAAGTGACTTTCTGGAAGTCCTTCAAAATATAGCTGCTATAACTTCTTAATTTGATGAAAAACGCTTGTCACGTAGGGATTTTTTGAGGTTTGGGAAGAGGTGAAAGTCAAAATAGGCCAGGGTCTGGTGAATATGATGGATGTTCCAATAATTCGTAGCGTAACTTCAATTTAGCCTTCGTAAGAACACCTCCGTTGTCTTGATGAAAAAGTATTCTTTTCTCGCTAACGACGTTTAAAATTGATTTAATTCTTTATTTTGCACATATCTTTCTCAAGCCCAATTCCTTTTTCAAAATATGAAACACCTGTTCAGTTGAGATGTTCATGACCTTAGCAGTTTTCGTCCAGTCTGTCATCCATAAGTAACAAATACAAAAATCTAGAGCCGACCGCGGTGGCCTGGTGGGTTAGTCACCCGCCTGGCAATCCAATGGTCCCGGGTTCGAATCCTGGTGCGGGCATGGATGTTTGTGTGCGTATTTGTATGTGTTTGTCGGTGTTGGTAAGTCACTAAATAACGCCTTTGACCGTTGACGTCACTTAAATTAAATAAACAAAAATCCAGTTCACAATAGAAACAGAGACCGATAATTCATTAAATTTCGATATCGATTTCGAGTTTTCACTGGACGATTCCTCTTTAAATTACCTTTCCTACCATGTAGTAAAAGCTGTACCATTCCATTTGAAAAAACTGAACAAAACTTCAAAAAAACTATTGTTGAATGTAACGCCACCTCGCGGTTTCATTTATAAACTAAATAATTTATCTCCCAGATTATCTGATTGTCCCAGCAATTGCCTTTTAAGTGAATCCAAATTGAGGAAAATCGGTTAAGGCAAACGAACATTAGACGACTTTTTATCTCAATAGGTAAAACTCCCCCCCACCCCTCTATTCGTGAAATTACGACAAAATGTCATAAAACAAAGTTGTAGGACACAGTTTGCTACTTATAAATGAGAATTTTTCTTACTCGGTTAACTCGGTTAAAAAATGTTTAGCTCGTCACGCCCTCTTGCGGTCGTTTTAGAAGCTTAAAAATATTTTTGGTGAATTTCTCATGATCATTTTTAGTACAATTTTTTTTTCCCAAAGCTGTGAGATAAATAGTTTTCAAGATACGGCCGCGATCCATCCTTAATGGGACACCTGGTATATATAACTCTCTCTGACACTGGTCGTGAGACCGAAACATGTCAGAGAATATTTTGAATATATTGTGAAACAAATTGCTTTAATTATTATCAGATCAATTTAAAATTTGCGGTCAATCGATATCAAAAATTAGGCTTGCCATCTAACGATAGTTCCGAGAACCTTCAACCTAATTACTTCATCCATAAGTGGGAGACGTCAATGGGTTTTTTTTCTACGAGACGGTTAATTAAACCGAAAATACGGTTGTTTTCTAACGAAATATTCGCGACCTATAAATCGTCGAAAAAAGTTTTAAACGCCTGTCAAGTGAGAAAAAAACAACCCGAAGAAAAACCCATTTAAAATTTCCTTGGCATTTTCCGCTCTCACGGTTTTCGCGTCTAATGGAGTTTCGTTGTATGCGGCTGTACTGTTTTAAGTTTAAAAAACATTAAAACTACGACTAGTCGTATTGTGTTTCTACACTAAGTCATTAAACATGTTTATCCAGCTTAAGTGTCATACTGTTCACTTTTTCATCAAAATAACGTATACATGTCAAATATACGTGTCAAAAGTGACATTTTTGTCAAATGTCACTTTTTCATCAAAATAACGTTGATAAGGGAGTAAATTTTGGGTGTTTATGGTATGGATTGATACTCTGAAAACACGTCTTGTTGCGGTCGATGTTAATGGTTGTCCTAGGTCAGCTTATGATTTTCTGCGTTTTGGATTCTGGAAATATATCAATTTTTCGTCTCCAGTCGCGATTCTAGGTAAAAAAGTATTTCTTTCATGTCGAAAAATAAAATTTCGCACACCGCTTTTCCCTTCTCGATCTGTCTGTCGTTCAGCTGATGTGGTGCTCATTTTTCTGCTTTCTGGATCTTTCCCAGAACATGTAGACGATCACAAGTGGTTCGATGATCAATATTTAACCTATCTGCCAATTATTGTTGAGGTTGCAAATCGTCGTCTTCTAACATGCTTGCAATTCGCCATGTTCAATTTTTGAGAGTTAACCTGGGTGCTCTTTGTCTTTCAAGTCGAAATCACTACTTTTGAACCGTCTAAACCAGGGGTCTCTAAACTTTCCAGCCCTAGGGCCATACTGATTAGTCGAGTAAGTTCCCAGAGCCAAAACCGTTTTAATTTGCCTGCCATTATCTATAATTTCTAAACTAGTCGCCGAGTACGCGCCCTAAACGAGCATAACCTTCCTAAATTCGCTAGTTCAGTTAGTATTGTATATTGTTATGGCCGACGAAATCTGGTGGTCAAAAGCGGAAATAGGTAGTGGTAGTACCCTCTATCGCTAACAGATGGCGCTAGTAGTACTTTCGAAAGCGCAGTAACAATTACACATTCGAGAATGATCTCGTTGGTTCGAGAAAGTTCTGGTGTATTTCATTCACTCCGATGCTAGTAATAGCGGCGCGACCACGAGTCAGTCTGCCTAGGAAAGGCGAAGAAAGCGAAACTGTCTGTTGTGGAATAAAGTAGTACGTAATCCCGTTTAAAAGACATCTTCGAACCAACCAACGCCTATACGGATTTTGATTTGACTTGTTGTTTTTATGTGTGATTTACTAGTATGGAAAGGAAGCGGGAAAAATTGACGTGATTGAGTCCAGTAACAAGGCACTATGTTTGATTTGCAATGGAAGCATAGCCGTTCTCATAGAATGTAACAATAAACGTCATTATGAAATGAAACATTTTCAAAATTACTCAAAGTATACAGGAAGTTTGCAGACAGAAAAATGTGATG
Organism: Cosmopolites sordidus; assembly: GCA_031761425.1. NCBI lineage: Eukaryota > Metazoa > Arthropoda > Insecta > Coleoptera > Curculionidae > Cosmopolites > Cosmopolites sordidus. Next base: position 842,219 of record JARFXV010000391.1, on the reverse strand, counting down.
CTTTGAAGCGCGGATTGAAATCGCAACAATCTTTGTTTACGAAAGTCAATACTGAACAAGAGGCTGCAAATCGTACCAGCTTTCGGGTGGCTCTTGAAATCGCAAAACGGGGAAGCCCATTCACCGATGGAGAAATGATCAAAGAATGTGTAATTGCATTAGGCAAAGAATTGTTACATTTATTTAAACCGGTCAGTTTGTCACCAAGCACCCTGGCTGGGAGGGTACAAGATATCGCAAAAAATATATCATCTCAACTGTCTGTCAAAAATGGACTTTTGAGTGGTTTTCTCTGGCCTTGGATGACTCAACGGATATGTCAAATACTGCTCAGGTGTTGATTAAAGCTATGAAGAACTTCGTGATATCGATAGTTTTCACGGCACGACTACTGGGGAAGATATTTTTAAGGTAGTTGAAAATGTCATTAATAAGAAGAACTTTCGATGTTATAACTTGAAATCTATTACAACTGATGGGCGCAAAAGTATGTGTGGTAAAAATAAAGGAGTGGATGCACTTGTATCAAAGGCTGTAGAAAATAATGGTAATTCAAAACCATTAGTCTTACATTGTATCATTCATCAACAGTCCTTGTGGGGAAAATGTTTGGATATGTCTGAAGTTCTAAAACCAGTTATATTAATTGTCAATTTCATCAGATCCACTGGGATGAATCACCGACAGTTCTGCGAGTTTATTGAAGAGATTGGAAAAAATGACTTACCATGTCATACTGCCGAACGCTGGCTTAGTTGCGGAAAAGTCCATCACCTTTATTTTGAACTTCGAGCAGAGATTTCGATTTTTTTTTAATGAAAAGCGTCGTGAATGAGATCGTCCTCTTACCGAACTACAAAATAGGGAATGGCTGTGGAAGTTGACAAAAACATATGAACGAACTGAATTTGAGATTGCAAGTTGAAAACCAGCTTCTCCCTGATTTATTCACTAATATCAAATCGTTGTTTCAATCACAATATTGTTTCAATCACATATATTCAATCAATCAATCAATAATATGGTTTCAATCACAATTAAAAATATGTTTCACACATTTTAAAACATGTGAAATATTCAGCCACCCTACTGAGACCGAGTTTCCCGTCGGTTTTGCAATCGAAGCTTTGAGTGCTTTGAAGATACATTTTGATATTCGTTTCTCAGACGTTGATGCCATTGCGAATGAAACTAAGATTTTCCAAAATCCTTTTGATACTGACCTTCCTAGCTTCGAAACTTCAAATGGAAATTATTAATTTACAGTGCAGTGATATAATTAAGAACAAATATCCAAATTCGTCTTTGTTGGAATTTTATAAGAGTCTTCGACTAATTTTGCTTTTCCGTTACTGAGGGATTTTCAGGATAAAAATCATATGTGTGATTCAGGATATATAGATTCCTAACATCGATATACATACATATACGATACTCTTTACCAGAACATAACTACCGGGGGTGAAACCGCGGGATATTCACTAGTTAATAATTTAGTGGGATTCATTTCAATTATTTGTTAGTTATTATGCTTAAGTTAATTTTTTTGCGTATTATACTTGTCATTAAGCTTTACCCAGCAAGCAAATAAAATCGAGTAATTACCATTCTGTATTTCTTGATACAACTTATCGCAGCAACAGTAACAACAATAAGCCATTAGCTGTCGCGGGCAGAATTGATGACACTGGCGGGCCGGATTCGGCTCGTGGGACGTAGTTTGGAAACTTTTGGTGTAAACCAATGCTCACAAGAGTTGTGGATTGGAACATTATCCCCGTCAGTTTCCACAAGTATACGGTGGCTTTTACTCGCGTTTTTCTTTTGACTGATAAAGAAAAGAAGTATATGCCTCAAATGCTCTTTATTTGACTCGAAATTTGATGTGTTTGCCATAACGATGCGTTTGCCAAAATGCCATAACAGATTAGACTATGAGCCGACCATTATTTCCAGCGCCATATCTTTTAAAAAATAAGAATTATTAACCCTTCGTTTGTCGCGTCGGAATTTGGGACATAAGTAGTCGTGTGGGGTGTATTGACACCCCAAACAAAAAATTATTAAAAATATAGATAATATTAAAAATATTTTTTTTTGTCTTTAATAATATCTTCTTTTAGGCGATTCTTTACATAATTAATCGAGTTTTATTAAGAAATATGCATAAAATAAAAAAATATCGAGAATTATTTGTGGTAAAGCAAAAAACCGAATGTATTTTCGGATTTTCATATATATCATAATATTTTATGTTTATATTTACTAAATTGAATTATTTGAAATAAATTATCGAAGAGAAAGGTACAAAGAAGAGAAATCGACGATCAGAATAGAAACATTTTTATTTGGCACCATATTTATTTGGCACCCTACATTTTAAGTACATTAACATAATAATAATAATTCTTTTAACACAAAACATCAGCAAATATATTTAAAAATAACATCACACATGTTATTTAACAAATTAAAACTATAAGAATTTTAATAAACAGTTTTAAATAAATAAATTAAAAATTTACGTTCAATAAAGGTTATAGTATTAATCCTTTTCTCCTTTATTTGGGTTTTTCGCCACTGTCCAAAACTCAAAAAATATCATTCCTCGACACTTTAAAAATAAAACAAAACAACAAATTAAAAACTACAGTTTACAGAAAACCGACAAACACAGATAGGTATCTCAATTTCTTTTCAAATCACTCAAAATCGGTCAAAATAGGAGTAATTAAAAGTTTATATGACAGAGCAAAACTTGTTTGTACCGACAGTGATACACTACAAAAAGAAACAAATCACATAAAAGACATTTTAATAAAAAAACAATTACCCAAAAAATTTTATAGATAAATCGTTTAAAAATGTTGATACTAGACAAAACAGACAAGTTATTAATAACAATAATAATAACTCTCAAACAATCAACCTCACAATCCCTTATATCCGCGGTATTTCTGACACAATTAAAAGAGTAGGAAATAAATACAACATAAGAACGACATTTAAAACAAAAAATACTCTTAGATCTCTATTAACAAAGACTAAACCAAACAATATACAACAAAATACCAAAAATGTGATTTTAAACTTCCCAGCGAATGTGGCAAATTCTATATAGGTGAGACATCTAGACCGTTAGATGTAAGAGTAAAAGAGAAAAACCTTCTTAGAAAGGGCGATTTTAATAAATCTAGAATTTGTCAACACGCATGGGAATCGGGTCATAAAATCAATTGGAATAATTCCAAAACGGTATTAAAAGAATCGGTAACAAAATACAGAAGATTAAAAGAAACCGCTATAATTAATTTAAATAAAAATAACTGTATTGCTATGCCTTCGGTAGATTTAAATTCAATATGGTTCCCGATTCTAAAGAATACAATTAAAAACATTTAAATATTTGAATACACAATCAGTACAATAAACAATCACACAGTAAACATTACCTATATATATATTTTTTGGTAGTATGTTACTGTCATGAAAATCTATTGTTGTCTAATGTAAGTATCGTTGACATACACAAAAAAATATATTTACTTTATATATTACAAATTAATATAATTTATTTTTTAGTTTAGTTTTGAAAACGGGGGGAGATTACCCTCCGAAACGTTAACGTTAAAAGTTTGTAAATTTTTTATAACATTTTTATATCTTTAAAATTTTATTCGTTAGGCAAATTTATTACAAAAAAGAATCACTGAGAAATTTGTCTCCGTTTGGTTTTTTGTTTTTACCCAGTGATTCTTTCTTTAAATAAGAACAGGTATTTTTGATATTTTTTGAGTTTTAGACAGTGAGGAAAAACCCAAATAAAGGAGAAAAAATATATGAACAAGCCACAATCATTCAGACATTACTTAGTATTAATCCTCTACGGTTCTAAGTTGAGAATCGCATTTTTCACGTATTGAAAGCATATGTGTTTTGCACATTGGTACTTGGCACTCAGAGCAGAAACTCTTCGTCTTTATATCACGGTTTCTTGGACATACAGAGCAGCGAACTGCTTTATCGAGTTCTTCTTTTCTTGTGAGTGGAAGACATGGCAGGGATAAATAATTGACAGCATGTTTGCGTAAATCTTTAGATAAATATCTATTGAAGGCTCACTTTTTTATCTCATCTCTAACTAGAGAAAGTCCTAATTCTTTTAAAAAATTTCGACGATTCATTTTATTATCAATATTATTGAAATGATAAATAACAAAGCCGTTCAAGCAAGCAATATCAACTAGGTGAAAAAATATTTTTAGTGAATATCTTCGAGTTGGTCTGGAACATGAAAATGTACCAATCAGTTGGTCTACAGTATCAACAGCTCTTTTTGTTGAGTTATAAAACATAACCATTTCAGGTTTATTCGCTGTACTATCGATATCGTCACTTGTATGCATACTTGAAACTACTAGAACGTTTTTTTTTCTTTACCTGCTTTGGTACATATGATACAGTGTCATATTTTCTTTAAATCCAAATTGACTAGAGCCGATTTGTCGATTAGTAATGTCTACAAAAGATAGCGGCAATTCTCTTTGGGCACGAAGCGTTCCTACAAAAGTTACGATTTTTTGAGTGAAGATCTTCTACCAATGGAATACTACAGAACCAGTCATCAATTGATAAATTTCGTCCAGTACCTTCTACTGTCCTCACTAAACGATTTACAACATCTCTACCAGAATTTGACTGTGAGTATGGTCCTTCAGGCTGTGTTCCTGCATAAATTTCCATTGTTGAGGTATATCAGGTTCGAGAATACGCCATGGAAAAGATTTTTAAGCCGTAGCGGGCTGGCTTGCTTGGAATGTACTGTCAAAAAGAACATCGTCCTCGAAATGATACTAATTGCTTATCAATAGTAACATATTCACTAACGGAATAATACTTTTCACAATTATTAATAAATATCTCGAAAATATCACGAATTGGTGCTAATTCTTTTCTTGATGCTCGATTTCTGTAGTCATCAAATCGTAAGCAGCGTAACAGAAATTGAAATCTCATATTCATTATCATTCTAAAAACTCCTGTACCCAGTTCATTAGGTTTCCATAACTACCTCAAATTTCGATGGTTGGACTTTGCAATTCCACTAAGCATAAGTATTCTAATTAATATTTTTATTTCCTCCAATGTTGTATGTTTACAATCTCTATCACGTTGAAAACCATCACTAATTTTATCAATATATAGGTTTGTACAATATTCGACTTGTCTTAGAATTATATCATCTATAAAGAGTAGCATAGACTCTACTTCAGTTTTGATGTTTTTAGTATCTCCCCTTGGACCTGGCAAATGAAGTACTATATTTCTTCTTCGAGTACGAGAATTTTGAACAGGACGAGCCTTTTTCCACTTTGTGATTCCGTCTTTTCCTAAATAATAATGACTACCTCGTCGTCTGGATTTATCATTATTATTGAGGTTCTTCTGATTTTCTTCATTATCTATACCGTCTTGTTCAGACTCTGAATCATGATCAGAGTGTTGAAGATTGTCGTCTTCACCATTGTCCGACTCTTCCCATTTGACTTCATCAGATTGATCATCAATGAGGAGTTGACGAAGACCGTCAAAATCTAACATTTGTCCAGCCTACCAATAAAATATAAAAATCTTTATGAAAAATAATTTTTATAACGAAAAGTACGAACTTTTTATTTGTTTACTTATGTGAATTAGGTTATGTTAAGATTAATTTAGGTTAATATTTTTTAAGGTTACGTTAGGTTAGTTATCATTTTATTTAAAAATTTTAAGTAATAAATAACATAATTCTAAATTAAATAAAACAAGAAATTTAATATAATATTTTTAATTATCTATCAAAATTTGCATGTACGTCGCGTGGGGTGTATGCGACACCCCGGCCTACTTGACCGCGAATAGCTCGGAGGGAAATGACGATGTGCGTGCGCACCCACGTGGGAGATACGTTTTCCGAAGTTTCATTTGAAGGTATTGAAAAGAGCAGCACTCAAAATTTTTTTTTTCGATATCTACTTATTAAAAAAAACTAACTGGGGTGTTAAAACACCCCTCGCGACTGTCGGAGGGTTAACTGACACTTCTGATACGTTGAACACAACTGGTTCCAATCCATCCTCCCTGTCTTGAACCTCCGATCTCAAATTTTACCACAGTGTTGTTTTTTGCCATGTTTTTTTTTGCTTAAACCCCAAAAAAAAAATTAATTTATCATTTTTTCATTCGTTCATTCTCATTTTTGTTTACCAGTATAACCGAATAATTACATCACGCTCAACGGTCTTTCTGCTATTATGGGTGTTTCTATTTTGCGCCATATTTCACATAGTTCCACCGGGGAGCAAGAGGCCTGATGCCTTGTCACCCTTCCACCCAGGATTTTCGCCGAAGATGATATGTAAACAATAGGGCTCTCACTTATATTTTCTATATCGGTAGCTTTTTGAATAATGGCAAAATTGATCTTGTAATCTAATCTTGGATGACTTCGTTGCGGCTAGTGATTTTCACACGACTTATCTGATAACATTTAGATATGAATAACATCCGCTTTCACGAAATCGAATCTAATTTAATTCTTATACATTCTGTCAAAAAAAGTACCGGGAATTGGTCAGTGAAACACACAATTATTTATCCAAATTTATTGTATCGTCTTCAAAGTAGGTCCCTTCCGAAATAAATCACTTATGCCAACGAATAATCCAATTATCAAAACTTTTTTTAAACGCATTTTTCGGAATCGACTTCAGTTCTTGCCGCGAATTCTCTTTTATGTCTTCTATCGACTGAAAACGGATGTCTTGAAGTGATAATTTGAGTTTTGGGAAAGAGAAAAAAGTCGACCGGGGCCATATCAGGCGAATACGGTGGTTCTTCGATGGTGTTTGTTGAATTTTTGGCCAGAAATTCGTTGAAACTGATAGATTTGTGTGATGGTGCATGATCGTGCAAAATCCAAGAGTTTTCCTTCCACAAATCTGGACCGGGTAATATTCTTTATTTACCGTCTCACATTCTGGCAAGAATTTCGAGTACACAACAGCGCGATAATTAAAGAAAACAGTCAACATCACCTTAACATTTGATCGACTTTGACGTGGTTTTACTCGTATATCCATGTCTCATCACCAGCTACAATGCGTTTTATGAATGTGGGGTCGGAACTGACTCGTTCTTCAGCGATTCGTCTTCAGCGACCTTTACGCGATTGAGTTTATGAAGAAAATTCAAGTCTGTCGGCACTAGTCGAGCGGTAACGCGTTTCATGTCCAAACAATCGCTTAAAATAATACGAATTGATTCGTGAGACACAGAAAGATCAGCGGCTATCTCTCTCAAACTTAAATAATGATTTCCAGTAAAAGATTTCCTTCACTTTATCGATGTTAACTTCAGTTGAAGACGTTGACGGAAGACCAGAGCGGGGCAAATCTTCCACCACATCTCGAACGCTTTTGAATGTACTGTACTACTCATGCGCGTGTTTTTGATAAAGCAGATTCACCGTAAGCCTTCTGTAACATTTTCAGCAACTCGACAAACGAAATTCCATTTACAATGCAAAATTTAAGACAAATTCTTTGTTCGATATTTTTATCCATTGTAAAAATCACACGTAAAGCCCACTTGAGATGAACTGACAAAATCGAGTACTGTAAACAAACTAAACGACTGATGACGTTCAGACGCCGTTTCAGCATAGATGACAGTTGTGTCAACTTAGGGATAAAAAGTATTTTGACAATCCCTTTAAGCGGGCTTTTCAAATGATCAATTCACGGTACTTTTTTGAAAAAATGTATAACTTACGAGGTGTGGGGGGTTGATAATTCTTAATTTTTCTTAAAAAAAAACACGTTTATTTTAAGAGAAAGGTAAAAAATGGTTTATACAAAGTACGCGCCATCGCTAGCTGCACATTTTTCCTATCTCTCTGACAATTTGTGGATGCTCTTCCAAGAAAATCTGTACATCTTTTGAGGTGGTACAGTTATCAAGTCATTTTTCGACATCTCCGTAATTGTCGAAGTGTTCACTATTCACTATTTATGATTTCTTGCACCACATCCTTCGGAACTCTCTCTCCCTGACCTACTTCTCGTTGTGCCCCATTTTTTTTTCTTTGTACACTTGTATTTTCCACACATAGCCAGTAAATGAGTCACAAATCATCCAAAACTTGATCCCGTACTTCCCAGGTTTTGAAGGAATGTACTGGCGAAATGGATAACGGCCTCGAAAAGTCACCAACTGCTCATCCACCCACATAGACCACCCAGACACATAAGCTTATCTCAAGTATGTTTTCCAGCATTTTTTAAACATCACGCATAGGCTGTAATTTATCTGGAGTTTTCTGCTTCCTTCGTTTTTATGCGACCCCAGATTTTATAACTCGAGAGATCTCCTTGAACCGGTCCCGGCACATTATCTTAGAATAAATAGGACGACTAAACATTGTACTGACATCTTCATTTTTTGATTTGTAGACCATCAATAAGTAACCTAATAAATTTTTTAGCTCTTCAGCGTTTAGTTTCAGGTATATTTTTCCTGGAGGACTGGGAAAAATAATAAAAAACTGTCTGCCACTGATTGTCAGTTTTTTTTTTTCAGCCCATCGAGTAGGACCTTTCGCATCCTTCAGAACATTCTGTGCTTTTTTTCGATCCCAAAGAGTTGAAAATGGCAACAAGCACCATAGTTCTTCAACAGTTTTATGTAAAACAAATTTCACGATTTTGGAGCAAACATGATATGGTTAAATGTCCAAAAATATGAAATTTCTACATTCACTAAAAAAAGTAAAAAAAACTTCAATTTTATAAAATAGGTGTTACAGGCCCGTCGAACGCGGATTGTTAACAAAATTGCATTGCTGCTAGTTTGATTGACTTGATTTTCAAAACTTTAACAAAATATATTTAAATTTAACATAACGCAGTGGACGGTATTAACACAATGCAAACATCTATTCTCAGTTTTTATATTGGTACGTTTCTCTAACCGTTTTAACATCATCAGGGATAACAAAGCAACATTATCATATTTAACATTCTTACCTGCACTTGGAAAATGGTAACTGTATCGTCCAACATTTGTACACGAATGGCTAACATCTTGCCGCCCTTTTTTGGGGTGGCGGGCGGTGTCCGTGCCCCAGAATCCACACCGGCCGGCGTGGAGAGCGAGTGGTGCATCGTATGGCCGGCCACGCTGTCCACGCTGCTGGAAAGGGCCCCGGTCGAACCACGCCCACTTACCGCATCCATCTCGTACGCCCGCACTTATTTCTGAAAATACATAAACATATGTAGTACATAAATCAGGCCATTTGACAGGATATTTGAAAATAGAATGTAATGATTTAAAAAAAGATCAAATTTCTTTGAACATCTTATAGTAGGCTGATTGAAAAGTTCCCGGAGCGACACCTATAAAGCAATAAAAGAAATATATAATGTACTAAATTTTGAAGTTTCATCCTTTACAAATGTGAACAGTTGTGAAGTTTTAAGTCGATTACAATCAGTGTTATTTTTTAAAATGGAAAATTCTTTGTAAAGAAAGGTTTAAAGGCAATGAAATTCATAGTGAATTGGTAAATGTATTAGGGGAGCCTGTTTTGACGGAGCATCAAAAACAATAGTATGGTCCTCGTTCTGGACCCCAAATAAGTGCAACTCCTGAACAAATAATGAATTCTATACATGATATGGTTATGGATAACAAACAATTGACTTTGAATGAAATTGTTAAAGCTGTGGACATCTCAACTGGACAACTGTGGACAACTCAACATCGCAACATCTCAACTGAATGGGACATAATAACAGGACAGTATTACTCAAACCTTTTGGATCAAAGAAACAGGTTTGATTATAGCAGCTCTAGATGAGTATTTTGAAGGGCTTCCAGAAAATCACTTCAGAGGTGGAATAAATAAATTGGAGAACCACTAGAAAAACTGTATATAGCTTAAGGGGGAATATATGGAACAATAAAGTCCATTTTTGCAAACTTGCTTTATCATTTCCGAACTTTTTCGCGAACTTTTCAATTGGCCTGGCAGTATAACACTGACTACTGTTGACTCGTTGGACGCAGTCCAAAGAAGTTAAAAAACTATATATATATATATATAACACAAAACTGAGACGTTACAACACAGTTATTAAGCCAGAATGTCTATATGGGTCAGAAACGCTCATTTTGAATAGAAAGAGAGACACCGGGGACATTGAAAAGAAGGAAAGAAAAATCGTAGGCCCCAAACAAATTAATAGCATAACATACCGACTTCGAGAAAAGCAGGAAATCAAACAATACAAAGATATACATAGCGATATGAGAAAAAAAAGACTTAAGTTTTACGAACACATAAAACGGATGAATATATATATATATATATATATATATATATATATATATATATATATATATATATATATATATATATATATATACATATATAGATAAATATTTATTATATAAAATTTTTCTTCTCAACCGTGTAAATAGTAAAGGTGAAAAAAACGAAAAAGGAGAACAAAAAATTGAAATAAAATTGAAAGTAAACAATATTTATAATTCTTAGTATCTTGATATTTCGACTAAGAATACGATGTAAAACGAATCATTTTATGTGGATAAAAAAGAATATCATTGATTTTAGCTGTATATTTTTTCCTTAAAAATGTTTGTTTCCTACGTGTGAGTGTTGTTCTATATTTTCTCTTTGTTTATATATATTTTAACATTTCAACTGAATTTTAAACGTTTTAAGTCGGTCATAATATATTTATTGTTTAATTTTAATTCAGTAAACAATTTTTCAGTGTAAAATACCATATTTACCTCATTCACCTCCTGTATAGGGTTTCAATAGCACGAAAAGTAAAAAGGAGGAAGGAGGAAGTAAAAAAATCTTCAGCAGCACTATTTGCTTATACATCCTGACACTTTAAAAACCCACGAGCGTGCATTGTTGTATGAAGAAGTCGAATTGGGACGAAATATATTGAGGGCTATCAAAGATGATATCATGGAAGCTTTTATTACATGGCTAGAAAGGTAATTTAAAGAGGAATCATCCAGTGAAAACCCGAAATCGATATCTCTGACATGTCAAGAGATATTTCGATTTTTCTGAAAAAATCAGTTAGTTTAAATTTTAAGCCTCCATCACTGCTAAAAGTAGCTTCATCAGTCCATAGTATGCGTTTTAAGAATTGTTTATTTCCACTACACATATTTTTTTACCAGTGACAATAGTCTAACCGTCTGTCGAAATCGTTTTCCAAAAGGGCTTGGTGTAAGACAACATGACAGGGGTGCAGCTTGTTATCTCTTAAGATTCGATGAACGGATGTCTTGCTAACACCTAATTCTTCAGATATTTGTCTGATACTTAAATGGGGGTTGGTTTCAACATAAGCCAGAACATTTACGACATTATCTCCATTACGAATATCGAACGTAACCTGGTGCGGACTGAATCTGGATGCACAATTCCTGTTTCTCGTAAGCGTCTTGCTAGACGTGTAAACACCTTCTTCGAATAATGCCTTCTTTCGGGATATTGACTTGCATATTGCCGCTCTGCAATACATGCATTTTCAAAACATTGGAAATACACCGTCAACATGTCATAGGCCTCGTTATTCGTAAAAGGCATTGTTAGATATTATTATAATAATTATTAATAATCAATAAATGCAATGTTGAAAATGTAATGCATTTCAAAACTGCAAAGTTAATTTGACTGCTTTTGTTTGTTTCCATGGTTCCTTTCTTACACTCTTTGTGTAATGTACCTCAAGGATTGCATGCGTTTATTCGGAAGCCCGAAAAGGCATAATTTCATTCATCCATTCATTTAGCTTAAAAGAAAGAGTAGGCATATTTATTAATGACTGATTTCAATATTCTGTCAAGTAGTATTTAAGCATCACAAAAGAGAAAATGCAACAATTGAGGAAAGGCATTTTTTCCGCTGATGTAATTAAATTAGAAAATATTATCAAGGTCAGGATTAGAACATTTATGATGATTGATACTGAATAGATAATTTTATTTTTTAACTAAAATTGTTGCGGTTGCGATTGCGACCTAAATATTAAGACCAATTTTTAACTTATAATATATAAATATATATATATATATATATATATATATATATATATATATATATATATATATATATATATATATATATTTATTTATAATTAATATTACGGTAAAAATTAAAACTTAACTGATTTTTTTGAGAAAAATCGAAATATCTCTTGACATGTCAGATATATCGATTTCGGGTTTTCACTGGACGATTCCTCTTTGAATTACCTTTCTTGCCATGTCGTAAAAGCTGTACCATCCCATTTGAAAAAACTGAACAAAACTTCAAAAAACTATTGTTGAATGTAACACCACCTCGCGGTTTCATTTATAAACTAAATAATTTATCTCCCAGATTATCTGATTGTCCCAGCAATTGCCTTTTAAATGAATCCAAATTGAGGAAAATCGGTTAAGGCAAACGGGCATTAGACGCCTTTTTATCTCAATAGGTAAAACTACCCCCCCCCCCCCAACCCTCTATTCGTGAAATTACGACAAAATGTCATAAAATAAAGTTGTAGGAGACAGTTTGCTAATTATAACTGAGAATTTTTCTTACTCGGTTAACACTTGAAAATACACAAAAAAAATGATTTTCAAAAATTTTTAGCTCGTCACGCCCTCTTGCGGTCGTTTTAGAAGCTTAAAAATATATTTGGTGAATTTCTCATGATCATTTTTAGTACAATTTTTTTTCCCCAAAGCTGTGGGATAAATAGTTTTCAAGATACGGCCGCGATCCATCCTTAATGGGACAAAGTAAAGTAAAGTAAAGTAAAGTGTTTGGGTTAGAGGCGCATCGGCAACTAGGCTATTTAGCGACTGGACCTACAGCTTAACGTGGGTTCCGAACCACGGTCATCAGCTTCCGACAAACCCAGGCCAGCACCCCCCTCGGGCTATAAACCCTTGGTTATGTGCCCACCCATAAGTCTATCAGGAAACCTACCGACTGGCGAGTGACCAACGTAGAACACTTCTCAGAAGGCATCCGGCCTTACCCAGCCTTTAACTGGCGTGACTGAGGGGTAATTCGTAGTCGGATTTTACACTCTTGCCTAGAAACAATCACAAACATTTAGGAAAGATAAACGGACAGAAGAAAGAAAAATAACCATCCGAGCGCTGGAATCGAACCAGCTATCGCTCCAGCGCGGATTCGGCAAAGCAGGCGCTCTTACCGCCGCACCAACGCGACCGACTTAATGGGACACCTGGTATATATATATATATATATATATATATATATATATATATATATATATATATATATATATATATATATATTGGGAGCAAATCTTATCTGTTCAATTTAGGATCGACGCTATCTTCGCTTTGGAACATGAAAGGTGTAATTGCAGAGATGATTTTCAATATAATACGCGGCTGTCGACTGACGTTAAACAGTAAATACCCACCCGATTCGATGTCAGAAAGCATTTCCGACAAGGTAAGCCCTTCGTCAAATAACTTGACCCGATTTCGGCGGAAAACGACGGCGCTGGTCTTTTTCCGCACGAGATGGCATAACGAGACTTACCGAAAGCCCATAAGAGCCATTTTCGAACACGCTTCCAATCAGTTAAATATAGAATTATGTTCAATATTAGCTAGTGTACAAATAAGAGCGTTTCCTTCTAAATCCAGAAAACCTATCAGATAAGAATTAAAGGGACTAAAGATATTACTCGTCAAAAGAGAAAGAAAAGAACCCATTGCCATTCCTAAATTTTGTTGATAATAACCATTTTCTAATTAAAAATATGTGGTTTTTAAACATAGAGTTAATAATTCCAAAATTGTTTTTATGTTTAGTTTCGTGCGGTATTTTAATATTGTGCCATGTTCTAATCTCTTTCAAATTATTATAAGTGATTTATCAAATGGTGCATTAGCAAATAAAGTCACCACGTCAAAACTTACCATTAAACTTTCGTTTGTAATTATAATCTCGGAAATTTTGCTAAAAACTCTGACGTATTTTTTATATATGGATTTGTTTTACCCGAAAGGGGATTTAAAATGTTTAATCTTAAAATTGGAAATAGAAAATACTGTTACATTTCTTTATTGGAGTAGCCGTTTTAAAACAAGCGATTATTATTCGACAATACAACATTTTTGTTAAAACTAATTTAAAATAACAATAAAAAATAACTCTAATAAACTAATTCCTTCCAGGACACGCATCTTATTTTGCACTATCTCTGCACGCACCGATCCACGGGACCATACAGAGTAAAAAAGAGCATTTATTATTATTATTATTATTCACGCATGGGCCCTGGTGGACCACGCGAAGTACAATTAGAGGCGTTTGTTGTTGTTAGCCTTACTTTGCGCCCATACTAATTTTATTCTTTCGCTATGAGCGTTTTTCCTTTCGTCAGACCAAGTTGTTCCAGTCTTCCTACATTTTTCTCTCTGGCCAACCTTCCAAACGTCAACCTTGGGTCTGAAACAGCCTCTATCCTGAATTTCACTTTGTGTAATATTTGCTGATCTTAGGTCCTCTTTAATTGCAGCAATCAATTTAATTATTTCTACTTTAGCTTTACTCCTATTTTCATAAAATTCGACTATTTGTCTAGTTAACCTACTCGGATTCATCCGTTTTATGTGTCCGTAAAACTTAAGTCTTCTTTTTCTCATATCGCTATGTATATCTGTGTATTGTTTGATTTCTTGGTTTTCTCGAAGTCGGTATGTTGTGCTATTAATTTGTTTGGAGCCTAGGATGTTTCTTTCCTTCTTTTCAATATCCTTGATGTCTCTCTTTCTATTCAAAATGAGCGTTTCTGCACCATATAGACATTCTGGCTTAATAACTGTGTTGTAACGTCTCAGTTTTGTGTTTTTAGATATGCATTTTTTGTTGTAAATATATTGTGTAAGTCTCAATGCCGTTTCCATTTTTTGACATCTACCCTTATTAGTCACTTTTTCCAACCCATTTTCCATGATTATTTCACCCAAATAATGTCCTACTGTAGCACACCAGTGTGGTGGAGCTCCGTCTTGTTGGAAAGTGATGTCGAAGTTATCAAATTCATCTGGATTGTCTTCCAGAATTTCGAGAATTAACGGCTCAATCGCGGTCTCTAACATCTACAAGTACGCTTTACCGGTTAAGTTGCCATTCAAATTCAAAAATAGAGGCCCAACTATGTGTTTTCCCTGAATACCTGCCCAGGCAAATGCCAGGTTTATTTCCAGAAAAGTAAATACTTTTTCTGGAAATTGTGGATGTTTGGCACTAAACAAGTGAGGATTTGTATCACTCCAGTACCTTATATTTTGAGTGTTCACATTTCCATTGCAGTAGAAAATATTTTTGTCACTAAAGGAAATTGTTTTGAAATAATCTGGCGCTTAATCAATTCTAAGGGTCACATTTTCACAGAATTGCAGTCTTGTTCTGATGCACCATTTTTAATGTATTATTATTTATTATTATTCACGTACGGGCCCTGGTGGACCACGCGAAGTACAATTAGAGGCGTTTGTTAGTATAGTCAAATATTTGAATTGAGAGACTCGTCTGATGTTACCATATTTTGTTTTTAGAAATGGTGTTCTTAGTCTGTTGCAGGTCATGTATTGTGTCTTTTCAAAGGAAATTTGGAGTCCTACCTTTTCTGCTGTTTCTTTTAGAATTTCAATCTGTTTCTGTGCCGTTAATACATCTTGAGCCAAAATTGCTAGAACATCAGCAAACGCCAGACAATCAATTTTGTTGTTGCTTCTCCCCAGTTTAATGGGCTGGTCAATATTCAGGGCCGACTTTTTTTCACGCCACTCCTGTATTACTTTTTCTAGAACACAGTTAAATAAGAGTGGCGAGAGTTCATCCCCTTGTCTCACTCCAGTTTTAATTTCGAAGGGCTCTGATATGTCACTCATGAATTTAACTTTTGACCTTGTGTTAGTTAATGTTGCTTTAATAATTGCCAGCGTTTTCAGATCTAGTCCTTGTTCTTTCAAGATTCGGAATAAAGATTCGCGGTCAATAGAATTATATGCTTTTTTGAAATTCACAAATGTACAGACGAGATTTTTATTGTACAGTTTTTGATGTCTTAGGATCATCTTTAGATTCAAGATCTGTTCAGGGCAGGATCTGCCAGGTCGAAAACCTGCATATATATATATATATATATATATATATATATATATATATATATATATATATATATATATATATATATATATTAAATATAATTAATTGTATTAATTTATTATATTAAACGACATGTATTACAGTTTTTATTGCAAAATAATAATAACTGTTACTAAAATAGGTCACAAAAATTTGGAGCCTATTTTTGTTTCACCATTTTACAGAAAGTTGAAAAATAAACAAAAAAATTCATAAACTAAAAACGAAATTCATTAAATAGACCTAACAGCCTAATTGGTTGTAAATAATAAACAATCGATAATTATATTTGAACAGAAATATTTTTAAAATAATTTTTAAAATGGCTAATCGTCCAACGTATTCCGGACATAAATATTTTTTACAGTATGCACGCGAATATTGTGTTTTTTTTTTTGGTTTTTTTTTATAATCGCAGAAATGTCAACTCCATGTTTTTCCTTCGACACTCTCTGATACGGGTTCATTGGCAACCCCACATATTTCTCGTAAACAGTCTTTAAGAAAAGGAAAGGAAAGGATTTACGGTTAGTGGCGCATCAGCATCCATCCATCCTTAATGGGACAAAGTAAAGTAAAGTAAAGTAAAGTGTTTGGGTTAGAGGCGCATCAGCAACTAGGCTATTTAGCGACTGGACCTACAGCTTAACGTGGGTTCCAAACCACGGTCATCAGCTAACTACAAACCCAGGCCAGCACCCCCCCTCAGGCTATCAACCCTTGTCTATCAGGAAGCCTACCGACTGGCGAGTGACCAACGTCAGAAGGCATCCGGCCTTACCCGGCCTTTAACTGGCGTGACTGAGGGGTAATTCGTTGTATGATTTTACACTCTTGCCTAGAAACCATCACAGACATTTAGGTGTGGATATGTGCGGGCGTGTGTGTGTATATGTGGGTGTATATAAGTGTGTGTTTAGGGTAGGAAGTAAGACGGACAGAAGAATTAAAGAAAAACAACCATCCGAGAGCTGGAATCGAACCAGCTACCTTTGGATTGCCAGGCAGGCGACTAACCCACCAGACCACCTCGGCCGGCCAGTCTTTAAGAGTTATGGGTATTACTGACCATGTGATCTGAAGTTTTTTATAATCGTACACTAATGCCATAGAAAATTCTTGATTGAATTCCCTACAAATTGTGTTTCTGTTGGGATTATTCGCTGTATAAAGTATGAAGAAATTTATGGCTGCAACATTCATGATGCAATAAAAGATAACCATCGGCTATCTTGTTGCATTCTTTGAACAGTCATATTGGACACACAACTTGCCTACGATATCTACTCCCCCTTTATTCACATTGTAAAGTTCAATCATTTCGGGTTTTTAACTATTGGGATAAACATTTTTGTCCCTTTTTGATATATAGAATACAAGGGTGGTAGTCTTTTGAAGAGCAAACATTGAAGACCCAATTAGGCGACTTGAATTTAGTTGTACCATTTCCTTGGGCAATTGTCTTTTATTTGTTCTGATTGATATGGTCCTTCACGCTGGCGTTTTTGCATCACAAAAACTTTGGCTTATTAGCAATTTATTGCCGAAAGCTGTATTTGTAATGTCTGAATGATTATGGCGTGTTCATATATTGTTTTTTCTTTTTCCTTTATTTGGGGTTTTCGCCACTATCTAAAACTCAAAAAATATCAAAAATTCCTGTTCTTATTTAAAGAAAGAATCACTGGGTAAAAACAAAAAACCAAACGGAGACAAATTTCTCAGTGATTCTTTTTTGTAATAAATTTGCCTAACGAACAAAATTTTAAAGATATAAAAATGTTATAAAAAATTTTACAAACTTTTAACGTTAACGTTTCGGAGGGTACTCTCACCTCGTTTTCAAAACTAAACTAAAAAATAAATTATATTAATTTGTAATATATAAAGTAACGAGTGAAAGTAAATATATTTTTTTGTATATGTCAACAATACTTACATTGACAACAATAGATTTTCATGACAGTGACATACTACCAAAAAATATATATAAGTAATGTTTACTGTGTGATTGTCCACAAATGTACAGACGAGATTTTTATTGTACAGTTTTTGATGTCTTAGAATCAACTTCAGATTCAGGATCTGTTCAGGGCAGGATCTGCCCGGTCGAAAACCTGTTTGATATTCACCAATTTTAGGTTCTAACTGTCCCAGTGCTCTGTCTAGTAGACATTGAGATAGAATCTTGTAACAAACCGGGAGAAGAAATATCCCTCTATAGTTGTTTACATCCGTTCTATCTCCTTTCTTATGTAGTGGATGGATTAGAGCATCTTTCCAATCTTCTGGAATCCGTTCGGTTCGCCAAACTTCTTGTAGAATTTTGGTTATTTCCTTGATTGTACCTGGACCAGTGGATTTCAAAAGTTCAGCAGTGATTCCATTTTCACTAGAAGCTTTGTCATTTTTAAGCCGCTTGATTTGCCTAATTATTTCATCTTCATTCGGTGGTAATGAATCTGGGTTTGTTTGTTTAGGGTTTAGTGTTGCTAATTTGTTTAAGGGCTCAGGACAGTTTAGTATTTATTCAAAATATTTCGCAGGTTCTTTGCAATTGTCTTGGTTATTTAGAGCTAATTGTCCGTTTTCCTTTTGGAAGCAAAGACTTTGCGGTCGATAGCCTGTTAATTTAGTTTTAAATGTCTTGTACAAATTTCGGGTGTTATTTTTTTGAAAATCTTTTTCTATTTCATTAAGTTGATTGTTTTCATATTTTCTTTTAGTTTGTCTAATTAGCTTCGATGTTGCTTTTCTTACTTCCAAAAAGATGTTATAGTTTATTGCTGTTTTTTGACTGTTCCAATTTTTGAATGCTTTACTTCGGCTTAATACTGCTTGCTCGCAAACTTCATCCCCCAATGGATGTTTTCTACGTTTTTGTAAAGGAACCAACTGTAAGCCCGTTTTAATATTTTTTTGTTTCAATTCTTGCCAGTTCTGTGCTGGTTGTTTATCAAGCTCTTCTGTTAGGGCTGGTTTTATTTTCGTTGGGTCAAACTTTGGTATTAGCAGCCTCTATTGAATAAGTTTTCGAGGTGTATATATATATATATATATATATATATATATATATATATATATATATATATATATAACTGTATATAGAAACTGTATTACTATGCCTTCGGTAGATTTAAATTCAATATAGTTCCTGATTCTAATATATAGAATAATCGTCTAGGTACATCGTCTCTGGTTGGATCTCTGTGTATGCGCGGTATGTGTGCGGTAAGATATTTTGACCTTATGTGTACTTTCTGATATAATATATATATATATATATATATATATATATATATATATATATATATATATATATATATATATATATATATATATATATATATATATAGATAGATATAGATATAGGAGCGCACTTGTCTACTACCATTCGCTCATTTCTAATATGAATGTCATCAAATCGTGTCTGTACAAGTAAAAATTTAAATCTGTTGATACCCAAAGTCAATCTAAACGCCCCTATTCCAGTCTCGTTCACGTTCCATAAATCCAAAATATTAAGTCTGTTTACATTCGAACTCCAGTTACACAAATCAAGTCCAACAGAGCATTGATTTCAATGATATTTATCGGTGTAACCATCTCTTTCGCGCGTATGATTTGCAGGTAGAGTTTGTATTTTCGTATTTTTACACTCAACGATAACTTCCAACATCGCATCTGTAAAAAATAAGTTTCAGATATCCATAGGCAATTTTAGCTTGTTCGCAATGGCTTTAACTCCTGACTTGTAATGTTTTTGCCATCTAGTGCTGATATATTTACCAATAAAAAATAGCTAATTCAATTTCCATTTCATCTTCGTTTTCCTCAAATTCTTGCTCTGTCTGACTATCATCACTTCTAATTTCTACATTGTCTATTTCTGAATCATTTTCTTCATCATCGTACTCGTCAGTATCAACCTCTTCGTAGAGTATTAACAAACGTTGGGTTTCCTTATCATAATCTATTAGAACTACGACTAAAATTAAACATATATACAACGATAGTATCTACGTATAAGAAGAAAAACTACCTTTATTTCTCGAAATTCAAACACTTAGCGCTTATTCCAAACTCAATGGATTAGAGAAATATTGCAAAATTTTATAAGGTGTGATCCCTGAGTCCCGAAAATTATAAAAAGTTTCGTTATTTTTCTGGCATACTATGTATAGTAAATAAAATTTACCGAACACAAAATATCTTCGTTATAATCGAGTGCTTGTTAAATGCATAAACAGACTGTTTTAAATGATTGTTATCCGACTAATGTTTTTTTTTTTGTCCAGGGAACAAAAACAGAAATAAGAAAAATATCTACATCGTATAATAATATGTTGTTCTATTAACCTCACGTATACCGTGTCAATTGTTAAAAGAAACCTTCGGGTCGGACTTTTAACTTTCCACACCGGTCGTCATTAGAAACCGACCATAATTGTTTTCTCGTCCTGTTTTTTGTTCATACAATTTATTTTTCAAGGTCAGCCGCTCGACCTTGCAAACATATAATCTTACCTGAACCTTTGTTTAAAACGAAATACCATGGAAACATTTTTAGATTAGACAAGGAGAGGATACTATAGCCGTCATTACACAATATCTTCTTTTATTTTATTAATGCACTCGAAATAATGCATTATATATTTTTTTATTACGGAGAAAAAATGACAAGATATATTTTTATAACTGATGGCTGTCAACTTAATTTGTATCAGATACAGATATTGTATCAGGATTATATTTAAAGTTGATGGTGACTATCATATGACGCCTATATTCGGGGTGTCCCAACTTATCCGTCATAGAGCAACTGCTGATAGTAGAGATCAAAATAAGAGTATAAGAGTAAATATTAGTCATTAGTCAAGATACAGGGAGTTGAAGTTAAAAACGGTTGAAAATATCAGGTTCAAAATCGGGGTAGTTGGGTTTTCAAAGGTCACAAATCCGAATTTAGTACTAGTTTGAACCTAGTTCCTAGGGGGGGGGGGGGCTAGGGGTTTAACCTAACTAGTACCAAATTAGGATTTGTCATCTCTGAAATCCAACTACTCTGATTTTGAACCTGATATCTTCAACTATCATACATAACCCCATAGAACCAGTAGTCGATGTCAGTTTATGAGCCAAAAATGTCAGTTTATGAGCCAAATTCTCGCCATTTGCGAGAGGTGTTACTCTATTTCTTTAATATGAAGAAATCTGCGACTGAGCCTCCCCGAATGCTCTCAGACATTTATGGTGAGGCCGCTATGAGTAAAGGAACGTGTCGTGGGTGGTTTCAACACTTGAAGAGCGGTGATTTTCACGTCGAAGACCGGCCTAGCGGTGGAAGAGCGAATGTTTTTGAAAATGAAGAAACAGAGGCATTGCTTAATGAAGACTAGTGTCAAAGTCAAGAAGAGTTGGCAAGATCATTGAAAGTGACTCAATAAACAATTACAAAACGCATCAAAGAGCTGGGAAGAAGCAAGAATATTGAGTGACATACGAGTTGAGTCTTTCGTAAACCGAGATATGTTGTACGCCGTTGGTGTGTTCTTGTGAACATATCCTTGACAGCAAAAACGAAAGCGATTTCCGCATCGCATTGTAACGTTTATTACGATAACCTCAAGGGTGGAAAAAAATAAGATTCAGAGCAGCACATCGCCCTTTCTAATCCATTCTAGCGCCAGGTTGATAGTGTATCATGTCTTCTATTCAATATAGCCTTTGATAAAGCACTAAGGGATTCCAGCATCAACACAGGTTGCATCAACACAATCATACACAGTACGAATTGTGGTTACTTTCGAATGCAGTACCTCTCGCTGCTGTACCAATAAAATATTTGGGTGCGTGTTGAATTTTTAGCGTCTACATTGGCACACCACATACAACACATACAGCCCGCACAAAGCAAATTTGTATTGGACCCAGCTTTAGAGTTGTTTTTTGTTTCGCCGCAAATTTGTATGGACCCAGCTTTAGAGTTGTTTTTTGTTTCGCCGGAAAAATGTTAAGTGTAACAATAGAGCATCGGATCGTTGTGAAATTTCACTTGAAACTTGGAAAAACCGCTACTGAAACTTATAATTTATTGAAAGAAGTATATGACAATGAATGTTTATCGCGTACACGTGTTTTTGAATAGTTTAAGCGTTTTCACGATGACCGTTGATGACGTTGAACATGGTTCACGCCCAGGTCGTTCTTTCACGTCAAAAACGGATGACAATATTGAAAAAATCAGTAATCTGATTCAATCTGACCGTCGGTTAAGTACTCGTGCGATTGCTGAAACTGTAGGCATTGACAAATAATGCTTACTGCAAATTTTACATAACAATTTTAACAACAAAAAGTGTGTGCCAAAATGGTACCTAAAATTCTCACGTTTGAAGAACAAGAAGCTCGCAAAAATGTTTGTACTAACACTTTCAATGCTATTGAAAATGACCCAAACTTATTGAAAATGATAATAACATGTGACAAATCGTAGGTTTTTACTTATGATCCTGAAACGAAGCGCCAATTCGTGCCCTGGAAAAGTTCAAATTCATCAAAGTGCGAGAGACAAAAAAGCTTGAATGAGCAAATCAAAATTCAAAGCAATGATGATTGTTTTTTTTTCGATATTCATGGGATTATGTACCTTCACTGGGTTCCTGAAGGTCAAACTATTAATCAACATTACTACCTTCACGTTCTTGCTGAATTTCGTCAAAGAATAAGAAAAAAAAAACGACCCGAGTTGTGGAAAGGCAAGTCATGAATTCTCCACCAAGACAATGCACCGAGTCATTCCGCATTGTCTGTCTGTAGATTTCTAGCCAGCAGCATCCCAGTGTTAGACCATCTGCCTTATTCACCGGATCTTGCGCCGTGCGACTTCTATCTGTTTCCTAAGGTGACATCTGCATTAAAAGGAATAAGATTTGAGTCCGTTGAAGCTGTAAAAGAGAAAGCGGCACGCGTTCTGAATGAGCGGACTGAAGGAGACTTCCAGCACTGTTTCGAACAATGGAAGATTCGCATGGAACGTTGTAGGGACAGAGGAGGGGTGCATATTGAAGCGAGGGGCACGTTCAACCATTGCTAGACTTTTATATCGTTTTTCGGAATAGCCTCAATGATCATCGTCACGGTTTCTAGAACTCGTGTAACACGGTCATAAAAGGCCCCTTTCATGGCCTGTTTGAGTTTCGGAAACAGAAAATAGCCACACAAAGATAATCAGACGAATTCAAAAAATGATGAAGCATACCGACGTGTTTTTTCGCCAAAAAATCACGAAGCGCAAGGCTCCGGTGTGTGCAACAAAAATCAACTTCCCGGCGCTCGATGTTCGGTCCTCACTCGAACGATTCTGTTCCACAATCTCGCTATAACACCCACATAATATTCACTAGTGATTTTTTGACTCTGTGGAATGAAGGCCCGAAATATAACCTTCAGAATCGTAAAAATAAATCAACATCGTCTTCTCTCGTGACTTCTGAAAACGCAATTTTTGAAATGAAAACTCTTTTAGACACGTTATTGCTTAGGAGTGAACGTAAGTGAACCGTCACGCTCGGGTCGGGTACTCTAAATCGAGTTTACTCGACATCAAGCGCGCTCGGATCGGTGATGCACTGAATCGTGTATACTCGGCTCCAATTGACACCAGCCACGTTTTGCATGTAATCAGTATTGTATTTTAACATATTACGAGTGTCTTATTGTATATGACCGATGTAATACTTAAACTGCTTATAATTTGTACTGCATTTCACAAATAGCGAAAAAGTTCTCGCATTTCTTCAACAATATGAAGGACTTGAGACATCAATTAATATAAGTTAATAATGAGATTAACAAATTCCCCTCCAAAATAAATAATACGTACAATAGTTTACGATTTATAAGTAGTTCATTCTTTTTTTTAAGTAAATTCCATGGAAACTGTTTCCGGTGAAATTTTATTTTCTTTATTTGTTATTATTATTATTATTATTATTCACGTATGGGCCCTGGTGGACCACGCGAAGTACAATTAGAGGCGCTTGTTGTTGTTAGCTTTCCTTTGCGCCCATACTAATTTCATTCTTTCGCTATGAGCTTTTTTTCCTTTCGTCAGACCAAGTTGTTCCAGTCTTCCTACATTTTTCTCTCTGGCCAACCTTCCAAACGTTAATCTTGTGTCTGAAACAGCCTCTATCCTGAATTTCACTTTGTGTAACCTTTGCTGATCTTAGGTCATCTTTAATTGCAGCAATCCATTTAATTATTTCTACTTTAGCTCTACTCCTATTTTCATAAAATTGGACTATTTGTCTAGTTAGCCTACTAGGATTCATCCGTTTTATGTGTCCGTAAAAGTTAAATCTTCTTTTTCTCATATCGCTATGTATATCTGTGTATTGTTTGATTTCTTGGTTTTCTCGAAGTCGGTATGTTGTGCTATTTATTATTTGTTTGGGGCCTAGGATTTTTCTTATGATTTTTCTTTCCTTCTTTTCAATGTCCTCGATGTCCCGCTTTTTATTCAAAATGAGCGTTTTCTTTATTTAAATATTACTATTATTTATTTACATTAAAACATTGATAAATCTGTATGAACTTTAATGTACATGTATTTATTTATTGTTTTTCGTGGTATAAGGTTTCTTAACCTTACATATTTACATATTGTACGGCGTCATATAAGTTGTATAAAAAGTATGTATATTATATATTATATGAACATAATCTATATTAAATAAGTAAACTAATTGACATTTAATACGTTCGTTAATATATATATATATATATATATATATATATATATATATATATATATATATATATATATATATATATATATGTATATAAAAGAACGAACATTTTTATTTTATATATGTCAATACCCTGATGAGTCTAACCACCAACAGACGAAACATGTGCCCTCCAGTGTAAGGGATGGGTGGGGCTTCCTCCCGGTTAAGCAACTAACCAATGCTCATATATATATATATATATATATATATATATATATATATATATATATATATATATATATATATATATATATATATATATATATGAGAATATATAATTAATTAAACATTGTCCTTTATAGAATATGAATGAAAGAAACAAATTCACCCACCGATGAATGGGGACGAAAAATCGAACTGGCTAATGCACGCATACGAAAATATCGTTAAAGAAAACATAGTATAATAATATTAATATCACCTTGTTGTTGATTCACCGAACTAATCAATTATATAACATAAATGTATAGTGCGGTTCAAGATATACCGTTGACCGCAATAAACTGTTAACAACCCCTGTCGTAACGAAACCCGGCAAAGTTTCAAAAACAGTTAACATGGCCGGGCCTAATAAAATAACAGATAAAAAGATTAAATTAATTTTATATCTGGTTTAGTAGTTTGGAAATATTTTAGTTTAGTTCGCATTCTTTTGTTAAACAATACAGTTCTAATTTCGATCGTATTTTTATTATTCCAAATGTGCTAAAAATGTGGCGTTCTTGGCAAGATAATGATCATTGTGCCGCCGATAGTACTAATTTTAAAAGAAAACATTTATCGTCCGATGCTAAGCAAATTGTTAAAAATGTATAAGTTTCTTTATTGAATAGGGGGCTGAATGTAAATGCAGCCGCAGCAGAAACGTCTTCATTAACGAAAACTCCGTTGTCTACAGTTAGAGATATTGTGACGAAGCCAGTTAAAGCCAAATATGTTGACGATAGCGATAAAGACTTAATTCGAAGCAAAATTTATGCTACGTATGAAGAGCAAACTGTGCCTGCATTGCATTTATTGTAACAGCGACTAAGGAAAGATGAAACGAACATTCTTTGCAGCAAAACTAGCCTCCGGAGGATATTATCTCTAATAGGTTTTGCATATCGGACCATTAATAAAAGACAAATATTAATGGAATCACAACGATTGCGACGATGGCGGTTTGACTACTTAAACTCTATAAAAAAAAATACAGATTAGAAAATCGTCCCATTATCTACCTTGATGAAACATGGTTCGATACACATGAGACGCCAGCAAAAGGATGGAGATACATGAAGAAAATGCCAAACCAAAGCCCCAGCAAACAAGGGAAAAATAATTACAATTTTACATCTTGGTTCCGAGTATGAATGGATCGGAAGAGTATGAATGGATAGGAGATATCCAGTTTTCAGAGTATATATTGTTGACATATCGCGTAAATAAAAACTTCCAAATACTGGCGTTTCCTGATGATTTGGATTCTATAGCTAGGTAAAAAGATTAATTTGAGGGAACGTGCAGTGAAAAAAACAATAAATTAACTGTTGACGTATCTCTGGCGTTATTAATGGCACGATTTCTTTTCGATTAAAATTTTATAAACTTTAATTCAAAAATAATTACCTTTAAACAATTTAAAGTCAATTTTCTATGTTAGTACTTCTTCTATGTTAGTACACATACGCGCATTATGAACAATATATTGTGTAAACAATTAAGATAAAAATAATCTTCGAGAAGAGAAAAACAGTTCAAAATATATCGAACAAAATAAGGCATAGATTGATTTTTATTTTATGTAAGATTGCAAAACGAAAATTTAATAACATTAAATTTTTGCATTAAGAGATAAGATTTAACGAAGATAACGCTTATTCATTATTAAGGATATTTATTGACAGCTGCGAATATCTCAAAATAAGCAGCCCCGAACCAAGGCAAAAAACTAAATCCCGACTTGAATCAAGCGGTTGAGTGGTCAGCGTCTGTTCACCAGTGGTGCGGCTGAGATTTTAATTCTGGAACTAACCCCTCCAGTTTTAACCTCAGAACCGTCATGGTTCAAACCTTTAATTCAAAGTACAACATGAAGTGTTCTAGTAATTACAAAATTATCCCAGGAGGTAAACAATCCTCTGCCAGCTCTGCTGGTACAACCGGACTTTCTGATTCTTGGGCGTCCGAGCTTAAACGAAAATCGTTCGGAGGGAGTCGCAGACCACTGGCCAACGTCTGAAACCAAAAACAACAATTTTCTTAGGAACGGTAAATATCAACTCTCTCCTGCGCCCAGGAAACCTACAGGAATGGGGGAGAACATTGTATCAACAAAAAATCCAAATTTTAGCTTTGCAAGAAACCAGGTTGATAGATGATAACATCTTGGACTTCGACAACTACAGACTTTTTAAAAGTAAAACGGACAAAAGAATACTCAAAAATACACCACATCTCGGTGTTGCTTTCGCTATCTCAAAAACCATTCTAGGTTCTATAACTAATGTCCAGACTTATGACACTATCCCTCAAGTGTGCTAACAAAAACTATACATTAATGAACTGGGAGGTGTGCACTGGAAAAGACTATTTTAAGAAGAAAATAACAAACCAAAAGACCTGGAGGTGTCCAAACACGTACATCGGTGAATTTCAAATTGACCATGTTGTCATTTCGTACCCCAATTATAAAGGTATTTTGAATATTCAAGTCAGGAAAGGAGCTAACATAGACACGGATCAATACTTGACTAGAATCAAACTTAGCTTAAAACTTCGAACACTTATTCATAAGAGACTGCTAATACCAAAGTTCGATCCTATGAAAATAAAACCAACCCTAAAAGAAGAGCTTGATAAACAACCAGCATAGAACTGGCAAGAATTGAAACAAAGAATTATTAAAACAGCCTTAAAGTTTGTCCCTTTACAAAAACATAGAAAACATCCGTGGTGGGATGAAGTTTGCGAGCAAGCAGAATTATGCCGAAGTAAAGCATTCAAAGATTGGAACAAACAGAAATAAAGTCAAAGTCAAAAAACAGAAATAAATTATAACATCTTTTTGGAAGTAAGAAAAGAAATATCGAAGCTAATTAGACAATCTAAAAGAAAATATGAAAGCAATCAACTTAATGAAATAGAAAAAGATTTCCAAAAAAATAACATCCGAAACTTTTACAAAACAACGGACAATTAGCTCTAAATAACCAAGACAATTGCAAAGAACTTGCGAAATGTTTTGAACAACTACTAAACCGTCCTGAACCCTTAAACAAATTACCAACACTAAACCCTAAACAAACAAACCCAGATTCATTACCACCGAATGAAAATGAAATAATTAGGCAAATCAAGCAACTTAAAAATAATAAAGCTTCTGGTGAAGATGGAATCACTGCTGAACTTTTGAAATCCGCTGGACAATCAAAGAAATAACCAAAATTCTACAAGAAGTTTGGCGAACCGAACGGACTCTGAAAGATTGGAAAGATGCTCTAATCTATCCACTACACAAGAAACGAGATAGAACGGATGTAAACAACTACAGAGGGATATCTCTTCTCCCAGTTTGTTACAAGATTCTATCTCAATGTCTACTAGACCGAGTCTGTATATTTGTATATTTCAAAAAAGCATATGATTCAATTGGCCGCGAATCACTATTCCAAATCTTGAAAGAACAAGGACTAGATCTAAAAACGCTGACAATTATTAAAGCAACACTAACTAACACAAGGTCAAAAGTTAAATTCATGGGTGGCATCTCAGAGCCCTTCGAAATTAAAACTGGAGTGAGACCAGGGGATGGACTCCCGCCACTCTTATTTAACTGTGTTCTAAGAAAAGTAATACAGGAGTGGCGTGAAAAAAAGTCGGCACTGAATATTGACCAGCTCATTAAACTGGGGAGAACCAACATCAAAATTGATTGTCTGGCGTTTGCTGATGATCTAGCAATTTTGGCTCAAGATATATTAACGGCACAAAAGCAGATTGAAATCCTAAAAGAAACAGCGGAAAAGATAGGATCCCAAATTTCCTTTGAAAAGACACAATACATGACCTGCAACAGACTAAGAACACCATTTCTAAAAACAAAATGTGGTAACATCAGACGAGTCTCTCAATTTAAATATTTGGGTGAAATAATCATGGAAAATGGGTTGGAAAAAGCGGCCAATAAGGATAGATGTCAAAAAATGGAAACGGCATTGAGACTTACACAAAATATTTACAACAAAAAATGCCTATCTAAAAACACAAAACTGAGGCATTACAACATTTATTAAAATTAATTAAGCCGGAATGTCTATATGGGGCAGAAACGCTCATTTTGAATAGAACGAGAGACATCGAGGACATTGAATACAAGCACAAATAGCACAACATACCGACTTCGAGAAAACCAAGAAATCAAACAATACACAGATATACATAGCGATATGAGAAAAAGAAGACTTAAGTTTTACGGGCACATAAAACGGATGAATCCGAGTAGACTAACTAGACAAATAGTCGAATTTTATGAAAATAGGAGTAGAGCTAAAATAGAAATAATTAAATGGATTGCTGCAATTAAAGAGGACCTAACATCAGCAAATATTACACAAAGTGAAATTCCGGATAGAGGCTGTTTCAGACACAAGGTTAACGTTTGGGAGGTTGGCAAGAGAGAAAAATGTAAGACGACTGGAACAACTTGGTCTAACGAAAGGAAAAAAGTTCATGGTGAAAGAATGAAATTACTATGGGCGCAAAGGAAGACTAACAACAACAAACGCCTCTAACTGTACGTCGCGTGGTCCACCAGGGCCCATACGTGAATAATAATAATATATTGCCTTCTTTCTAACGTATAAGCCTAGAAAAGTGCAGTTTTGTTTAATGTACACAGTATTTACCACGTGTGGCGGTTAACAAGTTTTTTTTGTTAAAGAGATGGTGCTGGAAACAATGGTCAGTTCGCAGCCTAATCTCTTGTCATTTTGTTGCTAGAACAGTACCTTTCGAAACTACGATTTCGAGTTAGCATCACATTTTTGTTCTTTTGGTAAACATATCGAGTTTCGGCTCAAAAACCATTTGTTGCACATACTGCTTTTCCTGCTCAGTCAACAGAAAAACGCGAACGAAAGCCTTCGTGTACTTATGGAAACTTACAGTGACAATATTTCAATGCAAGACGCTTGTGGGCGTTGGTTTAGTTGATTCAACAGTGGTGATTTCGACTTGAAAAACAAAGAACGCTCAGGTGAATCGAAAAAATTTCAAGATGCCGTATTTCAAGCATTTTTGGAAGAAGACGATATGCAAACGCAACAAAAAATAGTTGAGAAGTTAAATGTTCGTCGCCGAACCATTTATGATCGTCTTTATGCCATGGAAAACATCCAGTAGGTAGGAAAATGGGTACCACATTAACTGAACAATAGACATGTGGAAGAGCGAAAAACGGCGTGCGAAGTTTTGGTTTCTCGTTATGAAAGAAAGATTTTTTGCATCGGATGACGATTGGGGGCAAAAAGTGGACATATTTCGAGAACCAAAAACGCAGAAAATCATGGGTTAACCCAAGACAACCATCAACATCGACCGCGAGATCGAATCGTAATCGATGATTGGAATGATTAATTTATGTATAATATAATTAAGTTATCTATATTGTCTAATGTTAAATGTCGTATGTGGAAGATTTTTGGTTAGGTGATGTAGCATGGAATGATTAATAGAAATAAAGAGATAAGAATACATGGTGTCAGATAGACTAGATTGAGCCCTGGAAAAGAAATATATTGAGTCCGTGGAATCAATATTTAAGACGCCCAAACCGTTAAGCATTCAAGGTAACCTGGAAGAAATTTGAACAGAGGTTTGATTTGTTTATGACGGCTACTGCTTGGATTCTAAAGATGATAAAAATTGCTGTATTATTAAGCCTAATTGGCGAGGATTGATTAGATATTTACAACTCGTTTACAGTGACAGAGATGGAAAAGAAGTCCCTAAAGGAAATTAAAAAGAAGTTTATAGAGCACTGCATCCCTAAAAAAAAAAAACAAAATATTTAGAGATTTATTTTTAATTCAGCAATACAAAAAGAAGGCCAAAGTTTTATAACAGACCTAAAAAATGCAGTGAAAACTACTGAGTATTCTGATCCCTTGGATATGGTAAGGGACCGTATAGTAATTGGGATTTTTGATTAATCGACACAGAAAAGGCTTCTTCGTGAAAACGGCCTTACTTTTCAGAAAAATGTGAATTTTTGCAGCGTCACAGAGGCAAATAAATCGCAAGTATAAGTTCTACAAGCAGAAGCTTTAGTGAACGCTGTAAATGCCTGAAAGAAGTTAGAAAAAAAAAAGAATTTGTGTCTAGCGGTCCGGAAAAGAAAACATGTATGTATACTATTTTCATAATGTAGCTATAAGCATACTAAAGGCAAATGTCCTGCTTTTGGAAAAGTCTGCAGAGAATGACAAAAATTATTTTGCTAGTGAGTGTAGGAGGAAGGAGATTTAAAAGGACGCCAATACAAGTAATGGAAACCAAAAAGAAAAAAGAGTAATGAAGCGAAAGTTCTAAAAATGAAAGCGAGAGTAGCGGAGTGGACAATTTTTGTGGGACCTCTCTAGTGAAAAAGGTTTATGGTATTCAATCGAACAGCAAAGTTATGTTGGAGGATAAATTTGCTTGCTTGTCATTTATTGTAGAATATATTAAAAATCAGATGCCTCTGTTTTAGATGCTCTGGATTTAGTTAGGAAAATTGATAGTTATAATTTACAATTTAACAATGTAGAATAGTGAAGCATTTCACCAGCGTGTAAAACTTAAAAAACCGACTGAGTGGTTAAATTCACTAGTTATTGTGGTAAAAAAGAATGGTGGCTTGAGGTTCTGTCTTGAATCAAAGTTTTTAAATCAGAATATACAGCGAAAGTATTTTTTGATTCCCACAGCCGACGAAATTGCTAGTAAACTGAATTGAAACGGTATCTTTTCTGTTGTTAATAATTTTTATTTAGTAACAATCCATCAAAAACAAATCTGCTCATGAGCTGATTAAAAAATTAAAAATGATTTTTTCCAAATTTGAACCCCCCGCCACATTAGTATTATGTACCCTTAACAGTTATCATTTTAAAGAATTCGCTAAAGAGTGGAATTTCAATATTGTTCTTCGTCCAAATTATCCAAAGTCAAATGGTTTAGCAGAATAAGCAATGAATATTGCGAAAAAAATATTAAAAAAATCGTTAGAAAAGCGCAAGGATATATTTGATGTCCCATTACAATATCGGAATTCAGCTCTTAAATATTCAGATTATTCTCCAGCCCAATTGTTAATGAGCCGTATTTGTCGAACAAAGTTACCTGCATGGGCAGATCTGTTAAGTCCAGCACTATGTAGTAATATTAAAAAAAAGTTCAATTATGACTGGAGAAGAATGAAAAATATAACAAGATGCCACTGATCTAAAACCTTTGGAACTCAATCAAAATATTATAGTTTTCAATCATCTTGACAAGACTGGGAAACCGGGTAAAATTATAGAGCTTTCTGAAAATCCAAGGTCCTTGGATAGGAATAGGTTTGATCTGAGAAAGTTATTAAATCAATATAACTCTAGTATAAGCAAAGTTTTTGATACGATAAACAGTGGTTATGTGTAGCAACCTAATAGTGACATTAAAAATTCAGGAAATGGCTTGCCTTCTAGTGTCTGGTACCAGGTATCTCCTGGCCTAGTGAATAAGCATTCTAAGAAATCCCCCGTAAACATGAACAGTCCTTTCATCTATGTTCAATCTAGTTCTAGTTACGAATCCACTTTAAGCCCACCTGTTGAACCTGTTCTGAAGTCTAAGGTTTTAAGCCGAATTAT
The DNA here is from genome assembly GCA_031761425.1 of Cosmopolites sordidus. Classification (NCBI taxonomy): domain Eukaryota; kingdom Metazoa; phylum Arthropoda; class Insecta; order Coleoptera; family Curculionidae; genus Cosmopolites; species Cosmopolites sordidus. Next base: position 809,262 of record JARFXV010000391.1, on the reverse strand, counting down.
TAAGAAACCCAAAAGGTTAGGTTTGTAAGTTTTATTTTAAGAGGGAAGATGTATAATATAATCAAGTTACGTGTGTTGCCTAATGTTTTTTTGTAATGTTTTAATGTAAGCTAAAAACAATGAAGATCTTAGGTTAGGTGATGTAGCATGAAAGCATAGAATGAACAATAGAAATAAAGAGATAACAATACAATTTGAACCACGCATCGATCGAAAAGCGACCAGAATAGGCTACAAGACATGGAAGATATTTTTGTAGCAAGACAAACGCCCCATCACACACAGCGGTAAGAAAAAGCATTTCTGCACTTGGCTGGGAACTCATATCCTTCCAACTACCACTTGTTATCATCGATGTACCACAGACTTCCCATAAAATACTTCATCAATTACGAAGATGTCGAAAAATGGCTTGATGACTGCAGCGATGCAGAATTATACAGCTAGCGACGGTATTTAGACTCAAAAGCTGCTTCAATTCGATTGAATTATCCCCCGATGACGTTAACATGAAAAACAAAACACGAGAAGTTAAATAAAATAATTTTGTATTTAGTAGTAAATCTCTTCGAGTTTAATGTTTCATAGCGAAGAATCCGATAGAAAAATTCATATAAAGTATTTAATAAGAAAAAATGACGTGAAGGAATGAAAACTTTTCAAATATGCAGAACCTGGTTGATTTTCAATAAATAAAAATGATAAAACATCAAAATAATGTAAATGTAATAAATATGCTGTGTAACGCCCTTATTGATGTACACGCATTCGTAGATTTTCTTTAACGCTCTAGGTAGTACAAACAGTCCGCGTTGTCTCTTGAACTCCGAACTATTCACAGGCGATATACAATAGTCGCCAACTTTCCCTTTTCGCACTGGTACACATTTCAAAAACATTCGTTCTTTTTGTGCCACAATTGTAAAACCTCTTTGTGAGTCACTACAATATTATATGTTTTCGGAATTCTCGAAGCGCTCCCATTTCATCATTATTATCAGTTTTGACGATAGTTAGGAATCGCACAGAGATAAATCAGAATAATATGGGCGATTGTAGAGTATCGCGATACTTTTTTTAGTGAAGAAATCACGTTCGGTAGGTTTATAAAAGCTATCGAGTTCCTCAACAATTATGAGGTTCCTAAGAGTATATCAAAATTCACAAAAAAACAATTTAACCACTTTCAAGACAATTAGATATTACTGAGGTAACTTTCTAATATAAAATGGTCCATATAACTAGACATGCGCTTATTTATATAAACTATGCCTTTTCCTATATCGAGGTTGAACATTCCTTCCATCGTCCTGGATATTTTCCTCTTTTTCCGTTTCCTGGTCTATTGTAATTTGCCCTTTTCACTAGTTTGTTGTTTTCTATTCTTTCTACATATTTGTTCCGCTATTTTCCCCACTATCTTATAGATTATAAAGATTGCATCAATGGTGACTTCTATTTTTGCGAAATAGTTTTTTTTGCCTATTGAAATTCCATCTTTTCCAAGTCACTTAAAACGTTTAAGAAACCGAATAATTGCAACAAAAAGAACAAAACAATTTCTCCGCATTACTTAGATGAAGATCCCAAGAAATGTAGTCGGTAAAAAAAAAGGAGCAAAATGAGATGCAAAACTAACACAGAGTAATCTAATCACAATAGTGATTACACAGAGTTAGTGCACACAGAGAGTAATGTAATCAATGTAATCACATGCAAATCTCTCTTCACATCAATAACTGTGTAATTCTTCACATAATAACTTCACGTAAATAACAGCCCCTAGGCCTGTATAAAACAACAAGAAGAAAAAGGCGCAGTGGGTACAATTTGTTCAACTTTTTTTTGCTTATGATCGACATAATCACCGTGGCAAACAGATGATTCAAAAATACAAATATTCATTCTGGTTGTTAACAAAAAACATAAATGAGGTTCCTACGAGTATTTCAAAATACACAAACAAGTCAATTTAACCACGTTCAAGATAACTGGACATAAATGAGGCAACCGTGTGGCGTGTTTAATATAAAGATTTAGCCCTAAAGCCACATAAAATGCAATTAACACAAAATAAATCGTTCTAGCTATCATTAGTAAAGTAATTTATGATATGGGTTGAAGAAAAACCAGTCGGATGTCTAAACAACATTCTCTTTAAACAGGTGGGAAAATAAATAAAATTGACCGCCCATGTGGTGCGGAAGAGAGATCATTTAATTTTCAAAGAAACCCTGTTTCGTGTGATCTATGATCAGGATGTCATTAATCCATAGGTCCTCGAAGATCTGATTGATAACGCGGTTAACTTAAAAAATATATAAGGTGTGTACTAAAAGTAATGAAATTGGTGGCGTAGTGTTTGATCTGATAACGCTGTTGGCCTCCCCGTTGGACGGTAAATCACATCTGATTTATCTTCATTACGAATTTAAACTTTCCAGAGTCACTGGATGATCTGTAGCAATACTTTTCATGAATCGGACTTTTTCTAGTGCATTATGAAAATGACTGACAAGAATTTCGAGCAGAAGTGAGCTATCAAGATAACAATTGTAAAATTTGAATTTGTTTATGATAAGTAAGCTTGACAGGTGCAAAAGACGTCGTGTCGTGATTTTGAATTGGAATGTTTTCAATCTTGGATGTATATGTATGTACAATTTAACCGAGAGGGCGCACTCGGGATCCAGTCAGACTCATTAGGTTCATCCGGGAAATTTATCCCCTATTGAGTTGGGGTCTTCAGGGATTAATATAAGACAAATATTAACGGAATCACAACGATTGCGACGATGGCGTTTGACTAATTAAACTCTATAAAAAATACAAAGTAGAAAATCGTCCCATCATCTACCTTGATGAAAAATGATTCGATACACATAAGACGCCAACAAAACGATGGGTAGATCAAGAAAATACCAAACCAAAGCCCCAGTGAACAAGGGAAAAATAATTACAATTTTACCTGTTGGTTTCGAGGATGGATTGGTTCCAAATTGTTTGCGGTTGTCCTCCAAAAATATTAAACATTTATCTTTGGACGACCATGACGATACCACAACAGAATTTTTTAAAGATTAGTTTATAAATAGCTTTTTGCCCAATGTGCCTAAGGAAAGCGTAATTGTAATGGACAATGGCAATTATCATAGCCGTCAAAAAAATAAAGTTCCTAATGTAAATAACACTAAATTGGAAATTTAGAACTATATGTTAAAAAATGATATATACTTCGTAAATATATATAAAAAATATGATCTAGAAATATTAAAAATATTTAATATTAAAAACGAATGTGTATATGATACCACTGCTACCGATATGGGACATACAGTTTTACGCCTTCCCCCGTATTATTATTATTATTATTATTATTATTCACGTATGGGCCCTGGTGGACCACTCGAAGTACAGTTAGAGGCATTTGTTGTTGTCAGCCTTCCTTTGCGCCCATACTGATTTCATTCTTTCACCATGAACTTTTTTCCTTTCGTCAGACCAAGTTGTTCCAGTCTTCTTACATTTTTCTCTCTTTTCAACCTTCCAAACGTTAACCTTGTATCTGAAGCAGCCTCTATCCTGAATTTCACTTTGTGTAATATTTGCTGATCTTAGGTCCTCTTTAATTGCCGCAATCCATTTAATTATTTCTACTTTAGCTCTACTCCTATTTTCATAAAATTCGACTATTTGTCTAGTTAGCCTAATCGGATTCATCCGTTTCATGTGTCCGTAAAACTTAAGTCTTCTTTTTTTCATATCGCTGTGTATATCTGTGTATTGTTTGATTTCTTGGTTTTCTCGAAGTCGGTATGTTGTACTGTTTATTTGTTTGGGGCCTAGAATTTTTCTTTCCTTCTTTTCGATGTCCTCGATGTCCCTCTTTCTATTCAAAATGAGCGTTTCTGCAACATATAGACATTCTGGCTTAATAACTGTGTTGTAATGTCTCAGTTTTGTGTTTTTAGATATGCATTTTTTGTTGTAAATATTTTGTGTAAGTCTCAATGCCGTTTCCATTTTTTGACATCTACCCTTATTGGCCGCTTTTTCCAACCCATTTTCCATGATTATTTCACCCAAATATTTGAATTGAGAGACTCGTCTGTTGTTACCATATTTTGTTTTTAGAAATAGTGTTCTTAGTCTGTTGCAAGTCATGTATTGTGTCTTTTCACTTTTTTTTTAAATGTTTTGTAAAAGTTTGGGGTGTTATTTTTTGGAAATCTTTTTCTATGTCATTCAGTTGATTGTTTTCATATTTTCTTTTAGTTTGTCTAATTAGCTCCGATGTTTCTTTTCTTTCTTCCAAAAAGATGTTATAATTTATTTCTGTTTTTTGGCTGTGCCGATCTTTGAATGCTTTACTTCGGCTTAATACTGTTTGCTCGCAAACTTCATCCCACCACGGATGTTTTCTACGTTTTTGTAGAAGGAACCAACTTTAAGGCTGTTTTAAAAATTTTTTGTGTCAATTCTTGCCAGTTCTGTGCTGGTTGCTTATCAAGCTATTCTGTTAGGGTTGGTTTTATTTTCGTAGGGGCTAAATTTGGTATTAGCAGTCTAAGAAACTAACAAAACAGAATACCTGGAGGTGCCCAAACACGTACATGGGTGAATTTCAAATTGACCATGTTGCCATTTCGTACCCCAATTATAAAGAGATATTGAATGTTCAAGTCAGGAAAGGAGCTAACATAGACACGGATCACTACTTGATTAGAAGAAAACTTAGCTTAAAACCTCGAAATTTATTCAAAAGAGACTGCTAATACCAAAGTTCGACCCAACGAAAATAAAATCAGCCCTAACAGAAGAGCTTGATAAACAACCAACACAGAACTGGCAAGAATTGAAACAAAAAATTATTAATGCAGCCTTAAAGTTGCTCCCTTTACAAAAACGTAGAAAACATCCGTGGTGGAATGAAGTTTGCGAGCATGCGGTATTAAGCCGAAGTAAACCATTCAAAGATTGGACCAGTCAAAAAACAGCAATAAACTATAATATCTTTTTGGAAGTAAGAAAATAAACATCGAAGCTAATTAGACAAACTAAAAGAAAATATGAAAACAATCAACTTAATGAAATAGAAAAAGATTTCCAAAAAAATAACACCCGAAACTTTTACAAAACATTTAAAACTAAATTAACAGGCTATCACCCCAAAGTCTTTGCTTCCAAAAGGAAAAGGGACAATTAGCTCTAAATAACCAAGACAATTGCAAAGAACTTGCGAAATATTTTGAACAACTACTAAACTGTCCTGAGCCCTTAAACAAATTACCAACACTAAACCATAACAAACAAACCCAGATTTATTACCACCGAATGAAGATGAAATAATTAGGCAAATCAAGCGACTTAAAAATAACAAAGCTTCTGGTAAAAATGGAATCACTGCTGAACTTTTGAAATCCGCTGGTCCAGGTACAATCAAGGAAATAACCAAACTTCTACAAGAAGTTTGGCGACCGAACGGATTCCGGAAGATTGGAAAGATGCTCTAATCCATCCGCTACACAATAAAGGAGATAGAACGGATGTAAACAACTATAGAGGGATATCTCTTCTCCCAGTTTGTTACAAGATTCTATCTCAATGTCTACTAGACAGAGCACAGGGACAGTTAGAACCTAAAATTGGTGAATATCAAATAGATTTTCGACCGGACAGATCCTGCCCTGGACAGATTCTGAATCTAAAGTTAATCCTAAGACATCAAAAACTGTACAATAAAAATCTCGTCTGTACATTTGTGGATTTCAAAAAAGCATATGATTCTATTGACGGCGAATCTTTATGGACTTTATGGACTTTAAGGACTAGATCTGAAAACGCTGGCAATTATTAAAGCAACATTAACTAACACAAGATCAAAAGTAAAATTCATGGGTGACATCTCAAAGTCCTTCAAAATTAAAATTGGAGTAAGACAAGGGGATAGACTTTCGCCACTCTTATTTAACTGTGTTCTAGAAAAACTAATACAGGAGTAGCGTGAAAAAAAGTCGGCCCTGAATATTGACCAGCCCATTAAAGTGGGGAGAATCAACATCAAAATTGATTGTCTGGCGTTTGCTGATGATCTAGCAATTTTAGCTCAAGATATATTAACGGCACAAAAACAGATTGAAATCCTAAAAGAAATAGCAGAAAAGGTAGGACTCCAAATTTCCTTTGGAAATACACAATACATGACCTACAACAGACCAAGAACACCATTTCTAAAAACAAAATATGGTAACATCAGACGAGTCCCTCAATTCAAATATTTGGGAGAGAAAAATCATAAGAAAAATCCTAGGCCCCAAATAAATACAACATACCGACTTCGAGAAAACCAAGAAATCAAACAATACTCAGATATACATGGCGATATGAGAAAAAGAAGACTTAAGTTTTACGGACACATAAAACGGATGAATCCGAGTAGGCTAATATATATATATATATATATATATATATATATATATATATATATATATATATATATATATATATATATATATATATATATAATTTCTCAGATTATGGCAAGCGAAAGGCTGATGATGTGTATTAAATTTGATTACGGCACCTTTCTGTATGCGGAAGATAAATTAAAAAAGAAAAAAAATTAAATATTCAACTCCCTCTATCTGGAATACGAAGAATTTACGGACCCATGTTCGTATGGAATTTTCGTATTATTTTGTAACGTAAAATCTTTTGATAATGGTTATGGTAAAATCTGACTTTTATTTACATCTCACTTTAAAGATTCCCGAATTGCTGAAATCAATTGCATACGCATAGGTGTTAATAAATAAAGTCGATTTTGCTAAGAAATGGTATTACTAATACATTTGTTGTTATAGACTAATGCTGTCTATGGCGTTTTAAAGGGCAAACAAAATAGAGGGTATAGTTTTTCGTAGCTTTTAATATGTCGAATTATGCACCAGAAAAAACGTTTTGCGGCGAACGGCTGCTGAAAATTATCGATTGTTGGTGGAAGCTTATGGTGAATATGTTTTAACCCAAAAAACTTGTGAAACATGGTTTAAATCTTTTAAAAATGGTGATTTGGACATAAAAGACAATAATAGACGAAAAAGTTTGAAGATGCCGATTTGCAAGCGTTATTGCATCAAAACTCAACTCATAATTAACAGAAGGGTTGAATGTTGTCCAATCCACGAGTTCCGAACGTCTACGCGCATTGGGAGAAATCTATAAGGAAGGAAAATGGATTGTATATGAATTGAGAGTGAGAAAGACCTGTGAGATGTTGCTTTTTTGAATTGAGTTGTAAAAGGTGAGGAAAAGTGGATCCATTTTGAAAACCCAAACCGGAAATAACCATGGGTAGACCCAGTCCAGGCTTCAACATCACAACCAGTAAGCAATATACATGGAAAGAAGGCTTCGCTGTGTATTTGGTGCGATAGCAAGGGAGCTGTGTAATACGAACTGCTGAAACTTGGTGAAACGATTACTGGTAATTAATTGGTACCGACAACAATTGATAAAACTGAACGGAGCATTGAAGAAAACATGACCATGTTGCAAAATGTGTTTAAAACTATTTGGAAAACGTTAAATGAGACCTACACCATCCGCTGTATTCACCGGACTTAGCCCCTTCGGACTACCACTCTATGCAGTAAGGATTTTTAGAACAACACTTACGAAGAAGAGAATATTCAGCTTGATAAATGGTTGGCCTCAAAAACCCAAACGTTCCTTTGGCGCGGAATTCATTGTTTAACAGAAGATGGGAAAAAAATAATAGCCAGTACTTTGAATATTAAGGTCATTTATTTTGTTATGGAAATAAACGCTCAAATTTTACACAAATGCAAAATTATTAACCGAAAAACCTGTTATTAATGTAATTTACAATTTGTGGCTTTTAATATATGCTAATATGAATGTCAACTGACTAAGAAATTGTATGAATTTATGGCAATAATGTTCTAGAATACACATCAAACGGAACTCATTTATACAATAACTGAAGTTACGCTGACTTGAATTTAAGTGTTTTATAGTGTTCTCTAAAAAAACATTTCTTGTTACAGAAAAAAATACAAATAATTAAAGGTGTTTTTTTAAATCGAGTTTGCTACCGCGTAGGTCTATAATCACACCAATTCCACATTAATTAAATCAGAACAAACAGCAGACAAGGCTGCATTCTAATCAACAGTCGTGGATAGAGAGGAATGAGAAAAAACCGCACGGACAATCGACACGACCCAACCCATACGATCCGTTCATTCATAACGTTGTCGACAGAGACGGAAACTAGGTCGTCAGTCGTAACTAGTCTCATAAACTCGATCCGTAAACCCACCCAATGGTCATTGATCTTGCGTTTTGCCGTGTTTTTCCTCAACGACAACAAGGTATATGCCGATATTTATTTTTAGAGGGGAAAAAACTCACCATTCTGTTCGCGGATTGTGGTAAAAATCCGTTTTGAAACTCGAAATTTTTCCCCGGAATTGTATGTTCGTTTAGGACGCTGTCTTTTTACACGCACGCACACTGACGCCCGTAGTTCGATGTCGCGTCGTATAATCTTATTCCGCAGTTGGCGGTGAACTGGCAATACCGCCCCGACTAGGGCCGACTGATGGCGGAACCGAGTGATCGAGTTGGCGGCTGTGGATTTGGTGGGGGAAGAATACCGTGACTACGATGGTAATTGTCGCCTTCGCGGCCTTGCTAGTAAGTTTTTCTTACAAGTTTTCCGACTATCTTGGGCTTGTTTTAATTGAATAATCCCTCTAAAATTAGGGATAAAAGTGTTCCTGTCGCATAGTCTTCCACACTTTACTATCACCAACTTCAACTTGACCTAGTTTCCACCATTCACAGATAATACGAACCTGGTTTATTTTAAATAAAATACAAATCTGCCATTGGGTTTTGGACATTGCAACGCTAAATATTCGGTAGAGCTGCGCCCTTCCAGCATTGATCACATTAAACAGCTTTTCAGAGCAAAACACCATATTTTATTTCCGTTCAGTTTATTTCCTTTAACTCATTTTAAGATGGTATTAAAAATTAAAATATCCAAATGCAGAAGAACGTCTGTCGACCCATCATACCAAATAATACGGATAAAAATTCCATCGTCTCGCCACAATTTTCACATCGTTGGTAGGACGTTTACCTCCAGCGACCGTACGCTACGTCTTATCATCTAGTTGTTGGCGTTACATGTTTTGTTGGTTGCCAGAATTCGGGTTTTTTTTGGACGTAGATTCCCTGCGACCGAGCGTATCGGGAATTAGTTTTAAACCTTGAGTGTAGCTGAAGGACAGTGTCGTAAAAATTTAAAGTATATCTGATCGACTAGCACAATACGTTGAGGAACTTGTGATGACAAGGCCCAGCTTCTAGGCAAGGAGAAGTGTAGATGCAAAATCCTGACGGGGGACTGTAATGCTAGAATTTGAAAAACAAGAACTGATTAAATAAATTAACATTATTACAATTAGGGATTTTTTTTTTGATATTCACTAACGATATAGTTATTCTAATTTTCAATCAATGCCATACCACGTTCCCTTACATCATTGACGACAGCCAATTATTCGAAAAATTGCTTACATTCTTGAAAACTGTCAATGTTGAACCAATTGTGTATATCTTCATCGATAAAATCGTATGGCAAATCAAATTCGATTCAAAAGATGAGGTCTAAGGCAAAAAACGACAAATTTCTTTTAAATTCAACTTTAACCTTGAATAAGTTTGGGAGGAGTGAGTTTAACGAAAAATTATAAGATACGTTTTTTGTAACGCATTTAATTTCCTTTAAGAATGTGTATTTTTTCAAATGTTGGTTCATTCATTAGTTATCAAATTAGTTAACAAAAGTACAATTGTAAAAACAGATCAATGTTCAAGGCACGATTACATGGAAACGGCTTGTTTGACGTAAATTTATAATGAGACCTTTTTTGCAGAGAATTCAATTCGGTTCAAAAATATGGATTACTAAAATTTTTCAAATTAATGATTTAGGAGTATTGGACGAAAGATGCGATTGCTATTAAAAAAACGAAAGTCGCGATACTTCTTAATATAAGTATTAAGGGCTCTAAATTTCACAATTTTTTTTTGTAATGACTAATAATATTTTCGGTATCCCTTTAAAAAATAATAGTCGATTTTTTGGCCCAGTCTAATGCGGCATCATTGAAAAAGAAAATGAATTGAAATGGAGATGGATATAGTGAGCGGATGGGGCGACAGATGAACCAATTCTGGAGTGGATACCGTTTAATCTCGCCTACGAAGACTGATAAGATCAACAAGAATACTGGGCCTGAATTACACAGGAAAACTCTGGACTGCGAAGGTTGGACACATGCTAAAAATGCCTTCATCGTGCGTGTTAGATAAGACACTGACTGAGTGATGATATTTAAAGATATATAATTTATCTTTATTTTGAACAATTTTGTATGTAGGTTAGATTAGTATATTTGAGTAAAATTATTCCCTTACTGAAATATATTCATTTACTGCGCACACACGGTGTAGTAGCACCTAATAATTTATTCTATAAATATATATCAGCATTATTGAAACTGAATTGAATATTGAATATTGAAAGCATTAAAATTGTATGCACTTACGTTTAATGGACACTTTCGTACTAGCGCTTTGATGTAACCGTTATATTTATTTTCGTTCGAAATAAATTTCATCCATAACTACGCATAAGATAAGCTTTTGCAAGTAAATGCTATAAATCAGGGTCACTTCGTTTATCGTGCTGTTGACTCTGCAAAATCTCAATTTCGAAATAAAAACAAACACTAAGGTTTCTAATCGTTTATTTCATATAAATTACATAAAAGTGTGAAATTAAAGTTTGGAATAGTAGGATTCGTGGACCACCATGTATTTTTTGATATCACCAATACTAGCGCAACCTGCAACAAAAGACAAAAATTAAAGCGATAATATAGTGTAAATATGTAATGTTAGATTTCTTTGGACAGCGTCCAATGAGACAACAGTAGCTTTGGGTGTACTTGACACTCAGCTAATGTCCACACAAAACACCTACATACATTGGTACCTTCAACATCAACACGCTGATCCAACCAGAAAAACTTCACAACCTAACTTCAGAACTTGACAGGCAAAAGATACTAGTGCTTGCACTACAAGAAACACGCATCACGGATGAGAACAAGGTGGGCTACGGGAACTATCGCATATTCAAGGGCAGGACAGACAAACGACTCGGAAGGGGCGCTCCGCTTCTGGGCATGGCATTTGTAGTACACAAAGAGATAGTTAACTCTATTAACAAAATCACCCGCATAAACAATATGGAATATCACAATAGATGTGAACAACTACAGAGGAATCTCCTTACTACAAGTCACTTATAAAATCCTCTCAGCAGGCCTTCTCCAGAGAATACAAGAACAACTATAACATAAAATTGGCGAGTACAAGGCAGGCTTTCGCCCTGACTGACACAACCCCTACAGTGAAATTTATGGGAGAATTGTCCGAACCCTTCCCGATTAAAACCGGAGTACGCCAAGGAGATGGGTTATCCCCACTCCTCTTCAACCTGGTCCTGGATAAAGTCATAAGGGAATGGGAAAAAGAACTGAAAAATCAAGGACACTGGAAACCAATACAAATCGGACGACCCAAAAACAACATAGAAATCTCATGGCTAGCCTTCGCAGATGACCTAGCCATACTCGCGGACAATGAAACAAGGTCAACTAAACAGATAGAAGTCCTCAAGGAATGTGCACAGAAAGTCGGCCTACAAATCTCCTTTTAAAAAATCGAATTCTTCTACTTAAAATTAGATGTCAAAATTTGAACACCAAATACGGCCAAATAAATAGGGTCACTCACTTCAAATACCTGGGCGAGATCCTCGAACCCACGGGAGGTGAGAAGATAACACAGAAGAGTCGATTACAGAAGATGAAGAGGGCATACGGCAAGACACACAATATCTACCATAAGAAATGCATATCCACATACGCAAAAATAAGACACTACAACACAGTAATCAAACCAGAGGTACTATACGCAAGCAAGTCACTTACACTCCACACAAAAAGCGTCATAGAAAACATACTAATAGAGGAACGCAAAATTATGAGGAAAATTCTCGGCCCACAACTAACAGAGGAAGGATACAGATTATAATCTAGAAAGACCACAGAGAGAATGTCTAACATAGCGGTGGACATAAGAAAAAGCAGGTTGAAATTCTATGGACATATCAGTAGACTCTCACCGATAAGACTCACCAAAAGAATTCTTACATATATACAAGGAGTCAAGTCAACAGTACCATGGATATAAAATACGGAAAACCCTCATCTAAAGATGCCAATTGCGGAGTGCCACTTGAATCGAGAGTTTCAATTGAAACTAGACTAGGAGGCAATTCAGCTGATCATATGGAGAAAGATTGTTCACAACGCCGCTGCAGGTTATGTATATGTATGGTTATGCATGTATAGGTATGGTTATGCATGTATAGGTATGGTTATACAGGTGTCCCATTAAGGATGGATCGCGGCCGTATCTTGAAAACTATTTATCCCACAGCTTTGGGGAAAAAAAATTGTACTAAAAATGATCATGAGAAATTCACCAAAAATATTTTTAAGCTTCTAAAACGACCGCAAGAGGGCGTGATGAGCTAAACATTTTTAAAAATCTTTTTTTTTTTGTGTATTTTCAAGTGTTAACCGAGTAAGAAAAATTCTCAGTTATAATTAGCAAACTGTCTCCTACAACTTTGTTTTATGACATTTTGTCGTAATTTCACGAATAGAGGGGCGGGGGGCTTATTTTTTTTCAGAAAAATCGAAATATCTCTTGACATGTCAGAGATATCGATTTCGGGTTTTCACTGGACGATTTTTCTTTAAATTACCTTTCTTGCCATGTAGTATAAGCTGTACCATTCCTTTTGAAAAAACTGAACAAAACTTCAAAAAATCTATTGTTGAATGTAACGCCACCTCGCGGTTTCATTTATAAACTAAATAATTTATCTCCCAGATTATCTGATTGTCCTAGCAATTGCCTTTTAAATGAATCCAAATTGAGGAAAATCGGTTTAGGCAAACGGACATTAGACGACTTTTTATCTCAATAGGTAAAACTTCCCCCAGCCCCTCTATTCGTGAAATTACGACAAAATGTCATAAAACAAAGTTGTAGGAGACAGTTTGCTAATTATAACTGAAAATTTTTCTTACCCGGTTAACACTTGAAAATACACAAAAAATTTTTTTTTTAAATGTTTAGCTCGTTACGCTCTCTTGCGGTCGTTTTAGAAGCTTAAAAATATTTTTGGTGAATTTCTCATGATCATTTTTAGTACAATTTTTTTTCCCCCAAAGCTGTGGGATAAATAATTTTCAAGATACGGCCGCGATCCATCCTTAATGGGACAGCTGGTACAGGTAAACTATAGAGAAGAAATTCTCTTTAAAAAGATAATAGAGAAATTTTAGAGAAGAAATTCTCTAAAATCTTTTTATTGTCATATAAAGTTCAAGGTATAAATTACGCCCAGTGTCACTTCGACTGAAGAGTCCAACTGTTGAATTTTGGCGAAACGTCATGACTCTTCCGTCAGTCCAACTGACGTGCACGGATCGTTGTGCTCGCTTTAATAGCCGGCCGGCCACTACGCAGATCGTATCGGGATTGTTCGGGACTATTCGCGGCGCTCGGCAACGGTGTCGGGCGTCCGTTTATTGATTTTTGTATCTCGCCGTCACGATGCCGGGTTTCTGTTTTTTCAGAAAGGATTTCCATAGTTTTGGTATATTCGCTATTTCTTTGGCTCCTTCAAAATTGATTTTATATCCTGTTTGTAATTGATGCTGGAACAGCACCACAACAGCATATATATATATATATATATATATATATATATATATATATATATATATATATATATATATATATATACTGTGTATCGCATTTAAAATGAAGAGACCCCACATTTTCGCTATTTGAAGGAGTACAAATTTGAATGTTTGCACAGTCAGACAGATTGATGGATGACGTTTTTTAAGATACTGAACTGAACTGAAATACCTGAACTTACTAAGCCTACTACGAATTCACAAACAGGGTCAATTCTCGATATTTTAATTCGCATTACATATATCGAAAAAAGTTATTAGAAAAAGTTGTTCAGGATGTTATTCTAACCCCATACACCAAGTTTCATGAAAAAATTCGCATTTTTAATTTTGTCATTATTTTGTCTATACACAAAATGATTACAACAGAATCGTAAAAGAATGGAAAAATGTATTCGAATAGACGGAGGACAAGTTGTGAGAGATCACATTTGATAGTTAATTATTTGTATTATAAAAAATTATTGTTATATAATATATACCTTTTCCTAAATTTGATCAATTACCAAATTTTTTTTTCGCATACTAAAAAAATAATTATTCCTTTGTAGGTGCTATTTATTTTACTGAAATATTTGAATACATGACACTATTGACAATGTGTCAAGTTTTTACTCACCATGGCACACTAATTATCAAATTAAACAAAAAAACTTGTAATAATTTTGCCTATAGACCAATATAATGAAAACATTAAAAATACGAATTTCATCATGAAACTCGGTATATAGGGTTAAAATAATATTCCGAACAACTTTTTCTAATAACCTTTTTCAATATTTCTAACGCGAAGCAAAATATTCAGGATTGACCTCGTTTGTGAATTCGTAGTAGGCTAAGTTTAAAGTTCAAGTTCCAGTTGAATATCTTAAAAAATGAGACCCATCCACCTGTATGACTGTGCAAAAATTTGATCAATTACCAAATTTTTTTTTCGCATACTAAAAAAATAATTATTCCTTTGTAGGTGCTATTTATTTTACTGAAATATTTGAATACATGACACTATTGACAATGTGTCAAGTTTTTACTCACCATGGCACACTAATTATCAAATTAAACAAAAAAACTTGTAATAATTTTGCCTATAGACCAATATAATGAAAACATTAAAAATACGAATTTCATCATGAAACTCGGTATATAGGGTTAAAATAATATTCCGAACAACTTTTTCTAATAACCTTTTTCAATATTTCTAACGCGAAGCAAAATATTCAGGATTGACCTCGTTTGTGAATTCGTAGTAGGCTAAGTTTAAAGTTCAAGTTCCAGTTGAATATCTTAAAAAATGAGACCCATCCACCTGTATGACTGTGCAAAAATTCAAATCCTTCAAATAGCGGAGATATGGGTGTCTTCATCTTAAATGCGACACACTATATATATATATATATATATATATATATATATATATATATATATATATATATATATATATATATATATATATATATATTTTATACAAGGAGAAATGTAGGTACAAAATCCTGATGGGTGATTTTAATGCCAGAATTGGAACAACAAGAACAGACGAAAATGCAACTGGCCCATATGGAACTGGTGAGCGAGACAATAGAGGTGACAGATTAGTTGATTTTGCTGAAGGACAAGAACTATATATTATGAATTCATTCTATAAGAAAAATATCAGCAGAAAATGGACATGGAAAAGTCCATCTGGGCTCAGAAGCGAAATTGACTACATCATGACCAACGATAAAACAATATTTACCAATTGTACTGTCCTTAACAATTTTAATGTTGGAAGTGACCACCGAATTGTACGAGCAAGGGTTCGGATTGACTGTCGAAAAGAGCGCGAAAGAATGGTAAGATCAAAGAAGGGCAAGGTGGATTCTGGAAAACTGCTGGAGAGAGGAAGCGATTTTGAGATTGCTTTGTCAAACCGGTTTGCTGCGTTACAAGATCCAGAGGAGGTGGAAATATCAGTTCAATATGAAGAAATCGCCAACAATGTACTTCAAACGGCTGCTTCAATAGCACCAGAGGAAAAATGTCTCAAACAAACAAAAATCTCCAGTGAGACCATTGATTTAATGAAGAAACGGCGAGCAATGAGAAATGCAGATAGTCCTTTTGGCAGGGTCGAGTACACTGAGCTCTGCAAAACTATAAGAAAACGTATCAGAGAGGACACGCGCCGATTCAATATGCAGCTAGTGCAAAAAACCCTGGAAGAAAACAAAGGAATTAACAAAGCTAAACAGAAGCTGAGAAACAAAAGAACGCAAATATATGCTTTAAAGCGTGAGGATGGCACAGTGTGCAGGACGCGTACCCAAATGTTAGAGATTGTCAGAAGGTTTTATTCCCAGTTATATGAAGATCAGAGCCAGTCAGGGACAGCGATACCCACGGAAGAACAATATATAATACCAGATATCCTAGTGGAGGAAGTAACAAATGCTATAGAATTGATGAAGAACGGCAAGGCTCCAGGAAAGGATAGTGTAACTGTCGAAATGCTAAAAGCTGGTGGTCGGACGTTACATAAAACACTGGCAAAATTATACTCAAAATGCCTCAAAGGACAAAAAGTACCTGACTTATGGAAAAATGCAGAAGTGATCCTTTTACATAAAAAAGGAGCACAGGAAGATTTAAAGAACTACCGTCCAATAAGCCTCCTATCAGTGATGTACAAAGTTTTCACTAAGATAATTTCTAAAAGAATATTAAAAAAACTGAATGACGCACAACCAAGAGAACAAGCAGGATTCAGAAGTGGATTCAGTACAATGGATCACATCCAGGTTGTACAGCAGGTCATAGAAAGGCACAACGAATACACCATGCCACTGTGCTTGGCTTTTATCGACTACGAAAAAGCATTTGATTCCATCTCAAAGCATGCGATAATGGATGCACTGCTTAGCCAAGGTGTAGAGAGAGCCTATGTAAACCTATTAGAATCGATATATGATGGAGCTACAGCCACAATTCACCTTGATGATCTTGAAGTGGGAATTAATATAGAACGAGGTGTACGGCAGGGTGACGCAATATCGCCTATTCTTTTCTCGGCTGGCCTTGAAGAAGTATTCCGTAAACTGGATTGGGAACAGGATGGGGTAAAGATCAATGGTGCAAACTTAAACCATCTTAGATTTGCAGATGATATTATTCTCATTTCACAAGACCCAGAGGAGCTGCAAAGACGCATACAAGAACTGCAAAGGGCTGGCGAACCATTTGGCTTGAAAATAAACCTGAAAAAGAGTCAGGTTATGTTCAATAACTTCGCTCAGGACAGAAGAATTTCAGTTTTAGGAAGGGATTTAGAGATTGTGGACAGCTTTGTATATCTTGGGCAGAGGATTTCCATGGAGGGGAATACCGCCCGGGAGGTGGAACGGCGTGTTAAATGTGGCTGGCAGGCATTTGGTAGGCTCAACATAGTGTTTAAGAGCAGACTCCCACTTTGCCTGAAAAGAAAAGTATTCGATCAGTGCGTTCTACCCGTTATGACATACGGAAGTGAAACCTGGACACTCACATCGCAATCAATTCAAAAACTTCGGGTGGCACAGAGGGGAATGGAAAGATGTATGCTTGGCATTACAAGACGAGACAGAAAGTCCTGCGCATGGATCAGGGAACAAACAAAAGTCTGTGAAATCATTGGAAGAGTAAAACAGTTGAAATGGAGATGGGCAGGCCATATAGCGAGGCGATGGGACGACAGATGGACCAAGGCAATCCTGGAGTGGATACCGCTTGATCGCAAACGTCCGCGAAGAAGACCGAAAGCACGATGGACTGATGACATCGTTAAGTATATTGGACTCGAGTGGCAGAGGAAAGCCCAGGACCGTGAAGGTTGGAAGCATGCTGAAGAGGCCTTCATCCTGCAGTGGATCGATACGGGCTGATGATGATGATGATGATATATATATATATATATATATATATATATATATATATATATATATATATATATATATATATATATATGTTGTCTGATGACACTCAGCTCTGTTGTCTCATTGGATGCAGTCCAAAGAATTCTAACACTGTATATATACGCCATCTGACGGGAAGTCGGCGAAAAGTATGGGTTGTTGACTGTGGATGGGATCTTCCTATTCTTGACGAGAGAGCACATGTCGGTGCCCTGAAGTGTCTAAACATGAAGAGACGAAACATGTGCCCTCCAATGGAAGGGATGGGTGGGGCCCGTACTCGTACAGCAGTCTCTCTCAACTGCTTTCCTTGCGTTCAACTTGAGTTGAGAGAGAAGTTGAAATATTTCTGTCCACAGTCTCGCTAGGCTAACTTTTGCAACAACTAGGTTAACTTTTTAACAATTGCAAAAGCAATCGCATCAAAAAGACAATAATCCGAAAACCAAGCTCAAGCAGCAGCAATGATCTTTAAAAAATCATAAAAAAAATTATACTACTATACATAAAAGGGAAACAGAAATCAGGAAATCTCAACCCAAGGAACCACGCACTAAACTAAACCTGCGATATGGAAAACGACATTCTCCAAAAATAGCATCAGAAATACAATTCCTGCGACCGATGGACACCGCACAGCCAATAGAAAAACACTCTGCTATAATTTCCTGTTATATAATCGGCAGACCCAGTTTCTCCCGATCAAGAGACTTGAACACTTGAAAAGTACTTCTCTTAGAAGTATTTCTCAGTACTTAAAAAAACCCACCAAGGGATGTACACACGGAGAAATTCTTCAGCATACACCCCTATTCATAAACCTACTGTTGGCAGAGCGTTCAATCTGGCAACGTTGTTGGTTTTTCCTTTGGAGGGGAGGCAGCCCAACATTTGATGCCTCTTCACTGGGAGTTTGAGCTTACTAGAGTCTCGTAGCAATTATTTTCGTCAAACCGTATTACTATTTAATAAGGAGATAAGAAAAACCGGTCCCTGTTTTTTTATAATTTAAGTTATACATACCTGTAAGTGCCATAGCATAATCAAACTCTGTTTTGAGAATATTCAAGACTTTCTTTACGCCTGCCTCACCACCATAAGCCAGTCCCCATAAGGATGGTCTTCCTATGAATACCATACGGGCTCCAAGCGCCAGAGCTTTAAAAATGTCAGTGCCGTCAGTAATACCACCATCCAAATATAGTTCTAATTTATCCGCGACAGCTGGAGCTATTTCAGCTAAAGCCTCAATCTATAAAAATTCCAATGAGTTAATTGCGGGCCATATGCAGAATATATTCTATAGAATAAAAGTAGTTACTTTATAATGTGTTATCGCTATAGTAAATATTAAAATATTCAATACAATTTACTACACATTACTACAAATATCTACAAATGAGTTTTCAATAAACAATGATTTTAAGGCGAACAGAAACAAACAAATTGCTTGCCGTATTTGAAGGAAGATTACTCAGAAGAATTTTCTATGCTGGGAATGATAATGGAAATTGGGGATCATGTATAACTTTGAATTCAAGCAATTATACAAAGATCTGAATATTGTAGATTATGTGATAATTCAGCGATTCTGGACACGTAGTGAGAATATCATAAAGCCGAATATTAAGGAGAATTTTGAAGGGACGACCATAACACTCCAGCAGTTCTGGATCTGCATTGTTGCAGATAAATCCGGTTAGAGCCGACGTTGAAGGCGGTTGAGACTCACTGCCGGAGCGTAACTAACAAAAAAAAACGAAATATATGGAAACGCCTCTATAGAATAAGCGAAAGAAAATAAATGAACTATGTGTACGACTGAATGACATACATTTAAAACTATTATTTAAAGTAGTAAAGGGTCTTTCGAATTGAGCGGTTTTAATTATTGAATAAAACACAGAATTTATGTTGATTTCAAAAAACTTTTTATTGATAATTGAAACATAGTGTATGACATATAACTTTCCGTGTACGAGGTGGGATAAAACACGTTCCAGTGGTTAAAAACTCGTAATAATTGTTAAACAATAAAGACGCACGAGTTCATTTTCTCAGTAGTTGCAAATGCAACTTTGCCGTTCCGATCACTGCAATTCATTTAGTTACGGCGTTTTGCCACAAAGCGCGTGACACGTGCGTAAAGTGCGCTGGGATATCACACACTCCACCTTGTATGGCACGTTAATAATAATATAAAATAATTATTCCTTTGTAAGTGCTATTTATTTTACTGAAATATTTGAATACATGACACTATTGACAATGTGTCAAGCTTTTACTCACCATGGCACACTAATTATCAAATTAAACAAAAAAAACTTGTAATAATTTTGTCTATAGACCAATATAATGAAAAAATTAAAAATACGAATTTTATCATGAAACTCGGTATATAGGGTTAAAATAATATTCCGAACAACTTTTTCTAATAACCTTTTTCGATATCTCTAACGCAAAGCGAAATATTCAGGATTGACCTCTTTTGTGAATTCGTAGTAGGCTAAGTTTAAAGTTCAGGTTTCAGTTGAGTATCTTAAAAAATGATAAAAAATTGGATAATTGAAACATAGTGTATGACATATAACTTTCCGTGTACGAGGTGGGGTAAAGCACGTTACAGTGGTTAAAAACTCGTAATAATTGTTAAACAATAAAGACGTACGAGTTCATTTTCTTAGTAGTTGTAAATGCAACTTTGCTGTTCCGATCACTGCAATTCATTTAGTACGGCGTTTTACCACAAAGCGCGTGACACGTGCGTAAAGTGCGTTTGGATATCACACACCCCACCTTGTATGGCACGTTAACTATTTTTGTTTTTTATTCGTATATCTATTTATGTGTTTAACGTAGAAACATAATATTTGCAGGTTTCATTTGCAGTTATTTCAATTTTATCCTACGTACCAAAGCACGTAATGAGAGGACAACGTTACGAACTATTAAGAATGATTGTGCAGGGAAAGAGAGCGGAGAAGAAGCGTGGGAAGACGAAGAAGGCCATGGCG
Source organism: Cosmopolites sordidus (assembly GCA_031761425.1). Lineage (NCBI taxonomy): Eukaryota > Metazoa > Arthropoda > Insecta > Coleoptera > Curculionidae > Cosmopolites > Cosmopolites sordidus. Next base: position 788,376 of record JARFXV010000391.1, on the reverse strand, counting down.
ACGAAATTTGAGAGAATGGTTCAAGTGTACATCGAACCAGCTGTGAAAATAGTCATAATGGCCAATCTTCGTTGGAAGACGGCACGATAAGAAGAAAAAGATTTTTTCGGAAAAATTTCATATTTTTCAATTCATCTATAGAAAGTAAAAATATTCTTACTGAGGCTGGTGTACCATCCACTTGTCTAGCTCCATGGTTCGACACCAGGATCCCTGCAACCCCAACTTTAACCGCCATTAAAGCATCTTCGACGGTCAGTATTCCTTTGAGAATTATCGGCAGGCGAGTTATTGATTTTAACCAGGAGATGTCGTGCCAGTTGAGTGACGCGTCAAACAGGTTGCCTAAATCGTTCATGGCTGAACCGGTCAATTTACCCTCCTCGTTGGTAACTGTGGCTTTGTATCCATCAAAATTGGCTAATCTGTCGTTAAAATTACGATTTTTATCGTACCACGGAAAATATAGTAATAGATACACAGGTGGTCTAAAAAGAAACCGCAACAATCTTTTGTATGGCGTAAAATAGCAGTTGTTTTGTAACATATATTCAGAAACGTAAAATTTCAGTGATATAAACTTAGTACAAGGACGTTCCTGACATAGACCCTACCGTGACTGAAATACTAAACAAGATGCCATAGAAGAAAATGAAATATCATTTTAAAGGCGCTTTTACTCATTCCGAATGTTGTAAAAATTAATGGAACAATATTTCCAATCCTCTTATGAAGAGGAATTACTCGTTGATCAATGTGATAAAGAAGAAGAAGACGCCATTAAACTAGACATACATGAAACAGATAGTGAACAGGATATTTCAGACAATATTTTATATTGGGTATTTTGCAAGAAACTGTTGGTCCATTTTACCAAATGGAAGAAACACTGTCTTCCAAAAAATGTAAGAACCCGATCAGATAATGTAGTTACCCATTTACCCGGTCCAAAAAGAATTGCTAAAACAATAAAAACTCCTTTGCCAATATGACAGTATTTCTTTCCAAAAAATTAATTATTGTAGAGAATATAAATAAACATACCTAAGCTGCTCAAGATCGATATTCTCGATATCGATCTCGAAATTCAAGCATTGTTTGGGTTCTTGTATTTGACCGGGGTAATCAAAGGCACTCACTTGAATATTGAAGATTTTTGGGGTGTAGATGGCACTGGTATCGAGATATTTCCGCTTACTATGTCTCTACAAATATTTCGATTCTTACTGCGACATTTGCGGTTTGAAGATCTTGAAACTCGCGAAGCTAGAAAGTCTGTTGATAGATTGGCAGCGATTCGAGATATTTAGGAAAAATTAAGCAGAGCTTTCTGTTGAATTTATCCGCCCAGTAAATTGGCCTGAAAAGGAGTCAATGTTTGCCTTTCACGAGAATTGCACGCTCTTGTGTTCCAAAAAAAGCCACATAATAGATATTTACAATTAAACTAAAGGAGTAGATAAGGTGGACAAACTTTGCACTTCTTATAATTGTGCACGTGCCACTTGAAGGTGACCAATGGTAATCTTTTACTCAATGTTAAACGTTGCAGGTTTATCAATTCTTCTATTGGAACCTTTGGTGTGAAACACTAAACTTGAAGAGATTTACCACTAAACACCAAATCACTTTTTTTTAACTTCTCGACGCACGTTTCGCTAACCATGTTAGCATCATCAGGAGATGATTTAATCTGAATTAGATTAATCTTAATCTAATTATTATTGGATTATGGATGGATTTGGTGTTTAGTGATAAATCTCTTCAAGTTGCAGGTGTAAATTATCTAGTTATTTACGAGGCGAATGACGCAGATAAAAAAAAATACGGAGAGAATCTTTGCGGAAACTATTTTTTGAATTAATACTTAGTTACATAGGAATTCGCTCTACTGTATCGAATATACCAAAATCGGTAAAACTAAGAATTAGAGGGATCCTTAAACTAGAAGTTACGGAGCAGCCTCCGGAATTTAAAGCAAATCAAAGAGGTCGATGTGTGACAGGAAAAAAACCACGCCACTCGATATTTCTGAAAGTTTGAAACACTGATGTTCCAAAACCTAGTTCGACTGCTGGAATATTAAACACAGATGAAAGCGGTAAGAAAGAATACCAGCCTAGAATGATGAAGGAATTAAAGAAACCAGAGACGTAGACGATGGATGGGCAACAACTTTATTTTACAGATGGATTTTACTTTATTCTACAACTTGTTCCTTACCACCTCACTTTCAATGCTACCGTGGCCGAAATAAAAAGTTTTATTGATATTAAAATAAAGTTGTGGTGTTAGAGGCGCATCAGCAACTGAGAAGGCTATTTAGCGACTGGACCTACAGCTTAACGTGGGTTCCGAACCACGGTCATCAGCTACCGAAAACCCCGATCAGCACCCCCCTCGAGCTATCAACCCTTGGTTTTGTGCTTAACCGAAAGAATCTCGAGAAGTTTACCGACTGGCGAGTGACCAGCTTAGAAAACCTCTCAGAAGGCATCCGGCCTTACCCCAGCCTCGATCTGGCGTGATTCCTTGTCAGATTTTACACTCTTACCTAGAAAAATTCACAAGAATTTTTAGAAAAACTTTTTTTGCCTAATACGGGACTCGAACCGGCTCCACATTAACTGCCGTAACGTAAGGCTGACGCCTTAGACACCACAGCTAATGTTCCTCCTTTTATTGGTATTTAAACACTAATGCAGATAATAAGTATGCCTATAATCAGTAGATGATTATTGGGCTGTAGAAGCCAGATACCCTTTGAAAGCTGATGTAATGCTAATTAGATTTTAAAAACTTCACAGGCTAATTCATTTTCAGGATAACAATGTCGACACAAGTGGAGATCGTTTGTTCAAGAGAAGTTCGTCCAGTCCTGGAAAAATTTAGACAAACCTGTTTGTGTGTTGGCAATGAAAACTTGTTTTCTATAGATGAAATGATTGTAGCATACAAGGGTACTAAAGCTGAAAGTATTCGGCAATATATGACCAAATCGTACCAAAGGATTAAGGGTTAATATATAGATAGATAGAGAAGTAAAATAGGTACAGATAATGTACAACAATATTTTAATATTTGATATAATTAACTATAATGGAAGAGAGAGAGTTGGACTTTTTTTCTTGTAAAGGGGGCGGTGGTCCAAAAAAGATTGGGAACCTCTATTGAACACTACGTGAGGGTTTAACGGTGGCGAGAATGCCAGAAAACCGAATACTAAGGAAAAACATGGAGGGGCGAATAGGGGGTAACAGGAAAAGAAGTAAGAGTAAGAAAGACGTTAGAGAACTGCTGCACGTCAAAAACTGGCAAAGGGCTGCTGGAGATCAATCCAGGTGAAGGTCAAGGTTGAAGAAGGTAAAGGCTCACACGGGCTGTAGCATCAGTACAAGAGTCCAAGAACAACCACACACTGTTATAAAAATTCGGTTTCTGTTTATTCAACGTGTATCTATTTCTATTTTTCCACACACCTCAAATGAGGAGGCAGTTGGAACTTATTTCTCATATCAGCCAGTCGCAATCCAAACATTGGAGTGTCAACTGTTAAAGCTAAAGCATCGAAGCCGGCTTTCTCGGCGCGTTTCACCAGACTTCTCGTCAATTCTCTGAAATGCCAAAAAAGTTAGAATCCGAATCTTGTTTTTCCATGATAAATACCTATCTTTGTAAATGTACAACTGGAACCACTTGGTGACATTGGGTGCTGCTTCAGCGATCTCCTCTATGCTACTAGTTGCTATGGTACTTAAAATAAATACCGTTTCCATAGATTCTGCAGCTGAAATATTAGTTGTACACATAAATAGTGTTAGAAACATTGTCATCTATTGACAATAATATATCTTAACATAACATAACCTGTGTTTTATTATTGATATTATTATTGATAAATTAGGAAAAAATAAATGAATCCTACAAGAACGGAAGAGCAAAGTATGGATAAGTTCGCGTTTCGAAAGCACGAATCATCATGAATCCTGTTTATCCTGGTGCCTTGGATAGCAGAACATACCAGCACTGTTTTCAATATTTTCGATTCGCCACACCTGGTACGGTGTGGCGGTTAATAATTTTATTTTTTTCTTAAAAAAAGATTTACTTTGGGAGAATGGTAAAATATCGTTAATTCAAAGTATACACCATCGCTAACTGCACATTTTTTCCATATCTCTGGAAATTTGCGGATGTCCTCCCAGAAAACCGTACATCTTTTGAGGTGGTCCAGTTATCAACCCATTTTTCGATATCTACGTAATTATTGAAGTGTTTCATGGAAAATGCGTGAGATCGATGAAAACAAGTGATTGATAGTCGGAAGGGTCCAAGTTTGGTGAGTGTGGCAGCTGGGGCAACAGTTTCCAGCCAAGTGCAGAAATGGCGTCTCCAACCGCTTTCGCTATGTGTGATGGGGCGTTGTAGTGTTGCAATATCACTTTTCCGGGTCTTGTAGACATTCTGATCGCTTTTGTATCAATGCTTGGTATCAATACATAGTATAAATTGATAACTGGTTGACGATAGCGAATGGTATCAACTGTTTCACCTGCTTTCAGAAACTCATGGTGCATATCACCCTTCTGATCCACCAGATTCACAGCATTATCTTCTTTACAAAGCGATTCGATATTGCGGTCGATGTTGAAGAATATCCAGAGTTAGCTCGCGGTTTTCTGCGTTTTGGGTTTTCGAATTATATCCATTTTTCGTCTCCTGTCACGATTCGATGGAAAAAGTCTTTCTTTTACGCCGAGAAAACAAAACTTTGCACACCGTTTTTCGCTTTTCCATCTATCTGACCTTCAACGATGTGGTACTTATTACTGCCTTCTGAATCTTTCCTAGACACAGGTCACACGGTTACAAATGGTTCGGCAACCAATCTGTGCTATTTGTTGTTGACTTTGCATATCGTCTTCTCCCAACAATGCTTGCATATTTAAATTTTTTTGCTTGACCTAGACGTTCCTTGTCTTTCAAGGCGAAATAACTATTTTGGAATCATCTAAACCAACGCCCACAAGCGTCTTGTCTTGAAACATTGTCACCGTTAGTTTCCACATCTATACGAAGGCTTTCATTCGCCTTTTTCTTTTAATTGCACCAGAAAAGCAGTACGTATCGCAAATGTTCTTTATTTGGCTCATAACTCGACATGTTTACCGCACGAAACAAACATGACGCTAACTCGAAATGGTTCAAACATCACTGGCGCTTTGAAACGTACTGCCATAGCAACGAAATGACATAAGAGATAAGCTTCCAGCACAATCTGTTAAAAAAATTATTAACCACTACACCTGGTATAAAATCTGGAAGACCTGTTGAAACATCAAACAAACCAACTCGGAATTAGTCACAAAGCTTAAAACTTCATAGTCTACAATAGAACAGTGTTTAGAACAGCTGAATAAAATGCAAAGAAGGAACGTGAAAACAAAAATTCAAAGTGTAATCATCTGTAGTCCACTTTTGTTCAGGTTAGGCAGAGATACTATACTGGAAATGAAAAGTAGATTCTATAAAGCAGTCCACATAAGGAAAAACGATCGTTAACACTACCCCCAACCAACCCCCATTGCTCACTCCAAAATCAGGTCAAAAAAGTCTTACTTTCAAGATAGCGGGATTTTAGGAATTATTCAGTATGATGTTCTGAATCCTAATGAATTTTATTATGCTCAGCTTGATAGACTAAACACATCTTTGATTCAAAAACTCCAAGACTGATTCATCGAAAAGATATTATTCTACAGCATGGCAACGCAAGACCTTGAAGAATCATCTAAGAAAAAATCAAAGAAAAAGATATTACTTCCTCCCTCACCATATTCTGCTGATCATACCGTCAGATTTATAGAACATTTTTTTCGTGGAAATCAAATCTACTGCTCATGTTTCAAAAGTGGAATAGAAAGTTCGTCGGGAAAGTGGGCGAATATTGTCAATAACGATGAAAATATATACCTGGGACAGGATAATAAGCGTACAAAGCTACACTGCTCAGCAAAAAGATGTTATTCTGCAGCATGCCAACGCAAGACCTTGAAGAATCATTCAAGAAAAAATCAGAGAAGGGGATAGTACTTCCTTCCTCACCATATTCTGCTGATGCTGCACCGTCAGATCATATCTTCAGTTTTATGGAACATTTTTTTCGTGGAAATAAAATTTACTGCCACAGAATATTTTACTTCAAAATTATCCTCATTTTTCAAAAATGGAAAAGAAAGTTCGTCAGGAGATAATTATTTACTGCTCAGTTAAAAACTTTAAAAACTCACCTCGCGCATTGGCACACTCTCCCTCTGGATGTGCCATCCTTTGCATGGCTGTAGGAGAGATACCCACTGGCATAGAAACTTTCCGTCCCAACACAGTGGTGGACAGGTCTCTTTTGGATACGTTTCTTAAACATCTAGGACGAATTTTGTATCTGAAACCCACTCACCTTATTTTACTAAACCATCCACGAAAAACACTGAAGTCACCTTGAAAACGCTCTTCTGTTGTCCCTCAGTGTCTCTTCTCTTCCAGCCCCACTCTTGTAGTAGTCTAAGGCGTTTCTGGGCAGTACTTTATAAGCGTATTCTTCGAAGTCTCTCACGCAAACGAGATCTCTCATTTTTCACAAGTAAAATATTTTCTTTTTCGTCTACTGCCGCGGATTATTCGCATAAAAAAATGGAGTAACTGAAAAATAAGCTAACTATAGCCAGTAGAATTCCACGCTATTTTTATTGGATGTGATAATAGAGGTCTTGGGTCTTTCAATTTAGTAATAAATAAGCGATAGCGATGAAGAATTTAACAACATTGATAATAATAATTATTGTTGCGTTGTTTTATTGTGACATTTGCATAACAAACGTGCAAAAATATATTTTCTTGAATTCACTGGTTGGGGAATAATAACTGAGGTATAATATAATTAAATCTTTTAATCCTTGGAATAAAACAGTCCTTTTATTAATTAAAGAAACATATCTGGTTATATATCTAATCGTTCATTGCGTTTATCAGTATATTTGGTTGCCTGTATATATTCAATTTTTGAATTGGCTAAATAAACGTTCACATGTAAAAAATCGGAATATCGAAAGAACTTGGTGTTGTTTTAGTCGGTAAAAATCCAATATTGTCTGAAAATCACGCATTATTAAGTTCTGAAAATGTTTCTTGAAGATTTCCTTATCATAATCATAAAAAAATCGATGGATTTACTAATTGTATTATTGGTGTATATTTGGTTGCTTGGAACAATAATAGCCAGAACAATATTATTAATTCGTTTAATTCAATAATACTTGCTAGTTCTTTCATTTTTTTCTGCAGTTACATTTGTTCTTAGTCTTCCATACTGAATTCACCACTTCTGAATAGTTTGACATCACTCTCCACATGTTTTTTACTCGATAGAGCTTGCTTATTGAAATCGATATTAAATATTAAAAACCTAAAAAATGATAAACATTTGTACACATTCCAACATATGAATATTAGAGGTATTTATGTGTGTGCAACGGAAGTTAAGTGTAGTTATCTTTGTTGTGTAATATCAAAAACATATCTGCTCTCAACTTGAATTTTACTTCAAGTCAAACACTTGATATACGTTATAAAACTACATAATGTATGTAGTATTTGTTCATCAAAATAATTGTTGTTGTAATGAGAGTTGTGTAATGTTACATTTGTTGATAAATATTCATATAGGAGTATAAAAAATAAAATAATTATGCAAAAGAAATGGTCAATGTTTTGCATTGATTCGTCTTTTTGTCCAGGATATTATATTTGGTTGCCTAAAATGTCTTTCCCTATTTTCTAATGTTATTAATTTTTGGCTTTTATTTAAAATGAGAACAATTCTAATATGTTTAGAGAATTAACTAATAAGGACACAAAATGAAAACACATTAATAAAAAACATATATTTTATTTTGTAACAGTCATGTAACAAATACTAAATTTACTTTTGCTTGTTTAAAAAAAAGTATAATTAAACTAAATCTGTATAAATGACGATGGTCATACAATTTTTTTATATGAACAAACGCAAATATTCAGTCGAATTTAGGTTATGATTCAAGTAAAAGCCCAACATTTTTTTACGTTCTCTTCAACTGTTCAGCGATGGCGTCCAAGAAGTCCTGAGTGGTCAAAAACATATCGTCTTTAACTTTATCGAATCCGCCTGCGATGGAAGCTGCGAGATCTTTTGTATATTTTCCTGCTTCCACTGTATCGATACAAGCTTTCTCCAGACGTTGGGCAAATTTCATTACGTCTGGCGTACCGTCTAGTTTGCCTCTATGCTCTATGCCTCTGGTCCAAGCGAAGATGGAGGCTATGGGATTGGTGGAGGTTGGTTTACCTTGCTGGTGTTGTCTGGAAAAAATGTTAATGTTATAGGATATAAAAATTACAGAGATTATTAAATTCGTACGAAATTCTCCACTAGGCGAACACGAAATTTAAATTTTACTAAGGTATTTTCCTTATACTATAGTTAATAATAACTAAAGTTATTTCCCTATATATATATATATATATATATATATATATATATATATATATATATATATATATATATATATATATATATATATATATATATATATATATATATATATATATATATATATATATATATATATTTACATATATATAAAAGAAAATGACAAAATTACCTGTAATGTCTGGTAACTGTACCATGAGCAGCTTCAGCTTCAATGGTCTTTCCATCAGGACACATGAGTACTGATGTCATCATACCCAAGGAGCCGTATCCTTGAGCAACAATGTCAGACTGGACATCGCCATCATAGTTCTTGCAAGCCCAAACAAATCCACCTGATGGAATGAATAGAAACCTTCATTCGTTAAATAAATGATGCATCTTGTACTTACCAGATGATTTCAGCGCTTGAGCTACTTGATCATCAATTAATCTGTGTTCGTACCAGATTTTCTTTGCTTCAAATTGAGATTTATATTCTCTGAAACATAATAATGAAATTTACAGAGACTGCGTCAATAAAATCGTTGGAAAATAATAAACCCGATGAGGTGTAGGATCAACTCAAACTCAATAATTGAAACTACATACTTGTCTAAACTTGAAGAGATTTACCACTAAACCCCTAATCACTTTTTTTTAAGTGCTCGACGCACGTTTCACTAACCATGTTAGCATCATCAGGAGATGATTTAATCTCCTTAATTAAAATTAAATTAAAAATATATATGATGATGCTAACATAGTTAGCGAAACGTGCGTCGAGCAGTTCAAAAAAAGTGATTTGGTGTTTAGTGGTAAATCTCTTCGAGTTAAGTGTTTCACACCAAAGGTTCCAATAGAAGAATTGATCTACATACTTGTCGTAAATTTCTTGGAAGATATCTTTGAATCTTCCGTCGTATCTTTTCAGGATGGTATTCTTGGTGGACAGGTATAAAGGCCATCCTTTCTGAAGCGCTGTTTGGAAGGAGGAATGAGCGAAGCCTTCGATACTGGAATCCAAATTGTACATTCCCATCGCTACACCGGGGCTCTTGTACGTAAACAATTCCACCGTTCGCTTTTCTCCATTATCTGGAGTAAAAACTATCTCCACCTGTAAAGAAACTCTTGTTGAAATTCAATTATTCCTGTTGACCACTTCCTACCTTTCCAGGCTTCTCAATAACCAAATCTACAGCTTTGTACTGGTCTCCATGGGCGTGCCGTCCTATGCATATAGGTTCTGTCCATCCAGGTACCAATTTCGGAATGTTTTTACATAAAATGGGTTCTCTGAAAACGGTACCACCTAGAATGTTTCTAATAGTACCGTTGGGCGACAACCACATCTTTTTCAAGTTAAATTCTGTAAAGAAACAGGATTATGTTCATATTTCAGTTGATATAGAGCCTTTCAACAAAGAGTTCTTTGTTGACAGGCTCTATACCTTATATAAAGTATTGCGATTGATACCCTTGACTCTAGCTTCGTCCGGAGTAATGGTAGCACACTTAATACCAACGCTATGTTTCAAAATGGCGTTGGCGGCGTCTATGGTTACCTGATCATTGGTTTGGTCCCTTATTAAAACAAATAAGATTAGAGCGTAAGTTTGGAATCATCAGAAAAAATTACCTATATGGCAAACCCAAGTCATAGTAAAGGCACTCGATCTTTAAGTAGGGGAAAATGAGAGACTCCTTAATTTTCTCCCAGATGATTCGGGTCATCTCATCGCCGTCCATTTCGACGACGGGATTCGTAACCGCGATTCTCTTCCCATCGGAATCTAAAGATATAAATCGTAATCTATATTAGTCCCGTATTTTCAGAACTATATAAAAAACTTTTGTAGGTACATTTAAAAAGACTTATTAAATTGTATTAATTTTTGCTATAAAGTCGTAATGATTTATAACATGTTCTCCCTGATTGTGATGATGAATTGGTGAACGATCTAAAGCAAAGGTCTCTAAACTACGGCCCGCGGGCCAAATTCGGTCCGCCGGCCCGCGACAGCTAATGTTTTATTGTTGTTATTGTTGCTGTGATAATTTGGATAAATAAACACATACTGATAAGTCGGTTTTATTTATTTGTTGGGTAAAGCTTAATGACAAGTATAATACGCAGAAAATGTAACTTAAGCATAACTAACAACCTTATACATACATATAATAAATTAAGAGAAGTTCTGGATAATCCAAAGGATAAAGTAGAGCAGCATGAAAACTCGGGGATTTACGAAATTAGTTGTCAAGACTGTGATCAAAGGTATATTGGGTAAACAAAAAGATCCATATTGACAAGATATAAAGAACATATTGCCCACATTAGATATGGGAGAAATGAAAAATCTTGTGTTGCCCAACATGCAATCGAACATGACCACAGTATAGATATTAGTAATTTAAGACTAATTAAAAGTGTTAATAATAATAATAGGGCTTTGGATGCATATGAAAGCATTCAAATAGAAAAATGTAAGAAAATCATGAACCGAGAAAAAGGACCGATTCCTTTCAGTCACTTTTTCAATTATTAATGTAAGGCTTCACGGTTCATGATTTTTACACGCTTCGTTAGGTATGGTTTTCATATAAATAGAACATAGTTTAGTTTAAGAATTAGATTAAATCATTTCCTGATGATGCTAACATGGTTAGCGAAACGTGCGTCGAGCAGTTTAAAAAAGTGTTTAGTGGTAAATCTCTTCAAGTTTAGTGTTTCACACCAAAGAGATACCCACTGGCATAGAAACTTTCCGTCCCAACACAGTGGTGGACAGGTCTCTTTTGGATACGTTTCTTAAACATCTAGGACGAATTTTGTATCTGAAACCCACTCACCTTATTTTACTAAACCATCCACGAAAAACACTGAAGTCACCTTGAAAACGCTCTTCTGTTGTCCCTCAGTGTCTCTTCTCTTCCAGCCCCACTCTTGTAGTAGTCTAAGGCGTTTCTGGGCAGTACTTTATAAGCGTATTCTTCGAAGTCTCTCACGCAAACGAGATCTCTCATTTTTCACAAGTAAAATATTTTCTTTTTCGTCTACTGCCGCGGATTATTCGCATAAAAAAATGGAGTAACTGAAAAATAAGCTAACCATAGCCAGTAGAATTCCACGCTATTTTTATTGGATGTGATAATAGAGGTCTTGGGTCTTTCAATTTAGTAATAAATAAGCGATAGCGATGAAGAATTTAACAACATTGATAATAATAATGATTGTTGCGTTGTTTTATTGTGACATTTGCATAACAAACGTGCAAAAATATATTTTCTTGAATTCACTGGTTGGGGAATAATAACTGAGGTATAATATAATTAAATCCTTCAATCCTTGGAATAAAACAGTCCTTTTATTAATTAAAGAAACATATCTGGTTATATATCTAATCGTTCATTGCGTTTATCAGTATATTTGGTTGCCTGTATATATTCAATTTTTGAATTGGCTAAACAAACAAGGCTTCACGGTTCATGATTTTTACACGCTTCGTTAGGTATGGTTTTCATATAAATAGAACATAGTTTAGTTTAAGAATTAGATTAAATCATTTCCTGATGATGCTAACATGGTTAGCGAAACGTGCGTCGAGCAGTTTAAAAAAGTGTTTAGTGGTAAATCTCTTCAAGTTTAGTGTTTCACACCAAAGGTTCCACTAGAAGAATTGACATAACTAACAAGTTAATGAAATGAATCTCATTTAATTATAAACTAGTGAACATCCCACGGTTTCACCCTCGAGTAAAGAGTATATGTATGTATAGATAATATAAATTCAGATAATATAATTCAATAATGATGAATTTATATATCTGAACATCCCTCAGGAACGGAAAAGCTAAATTAAGGCGAATGAAACCGCGGGATGTGCACTTGTAAAAAATACTAATGAAATTTATGTAATTGTGATTTTCCACTGACAATAATTTGTAGTTGTGGGTCAATTTTACTTGTACCAATTATTAAAAGAGATTTAAGATGTTCATTGGTTAACTTAGATCTGTAAACATTCTTTGTGTACTTCATTTTGGAGAATGTTATCTCACAGAAGTAGTACCAAAAACAGAAATCAACCTTATTATAAAATTCCAACAAAGATGAGATTTGATATCGTTCTTAATTATATCACTGCACTGTAAATCAATAATGTCCATTGGAAGTTCCGGGGTAGGGTTTCAATCTCAGTATCAAAAGGATTTTGAAAATTCTTAATTGCATTCGCAAAAACATCAACGTAACATAATGATCTGAAAATTAAAACGGTTTTGACCCTTGAAACTTACTGAAGTAATCAGTATGGCTGGAGTATAGCCCTCAAGTTGTAAAGTTTGGAGACCCCATTATTTTTAAAAAGTGATTTCTTAAGGTTTTTTTTGATGGACGTCTCTCTTATATTTACATCACTATATCAAAAAGAAACTTTCTTTTGTGACACCTTGTAAATTTTTCAAATAATTTTACTTTGCACATCATTCATAACTATTTCAGTGACATTGTGCAAAATATTTTTTTTTAACGAAGATGGAAGAATATGCGGAAACCATAAAAATTGCGAACTCAATTAAGGGAAATTCGTCTGATGTCACACGAATATAACAATTCACGTCGAAATTAACGTAACGGGGTGAACGTCCCATTGATTTCTATATCGCGGAGACGAGATCGCATCCTCTGTCTCTTTCCACAAGGGTAATCTGAAACGTTTTCTGTCTAATTACGAACGAATTTAATGATAATTTCAAAAACAATTATATTTTAACGTTAAAATGTTGAATTATTTTGTTGTGTGTCTTCTTAGAAAGGTAATTAATAAGGTAAGGTTGTCAATGTAAGTATCGTTGACATATACAAAAAAAAAAATATTTACTTTCATTCGTTACTTTATATATTACAAATTAATATAATTTATTTTTTAGTTTAGTTTTGAACATGGGGGGGGGAGTACCCTCCGAAACGTTAACGTTAAAAGTTTGTAAATTTTTTTATAACATTTTTGGTTTGGTTTTTTTCGGTTCACTCCGTTTGGTTTTTTTTTTGTTTTTACCCAGTGATTCTTTCTTTAAATAAGAACAGGTATTTTTGATATTTTTTGAGTTTTAGATAGTGGCGAAAAACCGAAATAAAGGTATTTATTTTCTTTACTATGAAGAATTCTGAGGTTAGGGCAGGTCGAATGCTCTTATATACTTATGGTGAGGCCGCTATGAGTGAAAGAACGTGTCGTGAGTGGTTTCAACGCTCCAAGAGCGGTGATTTTCACGTCGAAGACCGGTATATCGCTGGAAGAGCGAAAGTTGTTGAAGATGAAGAATTAGAGGCATTGCTTCATGAAGACACATGTCAAAGTTAAGAGTAGTTGGCAAGATCATTAGGAGTGACTCAACAAGCAATTTTAAAATATCGCAAAGACCTGGAAATGGTCCAGAAGCAAGCATATTGGGTGGCATACGAGTTGAAACCGCGAGATGTTGAACGCCGTTTGTTTGCTCGTGAACAGTTGCTTGAAAAGCAAAAACGGAGGGGATTTATGCATGGCATTGTGACTGAGGACGAAAAATCAGTTTGTTACGATATCCCTAAGCTTCAAAAATCATGGTAAATAAATTGCCCTATATAATTTATAAAGTACTAATAAATATAGTAAGGCAGAGTATAGTAGAGGGAACACGAACGCCGGCTAATCCCGAACGCAACAGTTTTAATATGTTACAAAGAGATAATAGTATTTTGTTTACCGCCATCTTAAAGATCACGGCACCTGTAGTGCCAGACAACAATTCAGGCGAACGCACGCACGAGTTAAGGTATGGATATTTCAATTTTTTGTGTGTGTTTTCAATGAAATTTTTTCATAAATGTAAGTTGTTGTAGCTTTATTTCTATCAACACTACTAATATAACGTTTACAAACTGAAATATTAACAAATAAATGATTTTAATGACAGTAAAGTTAACGACAAATGTAATATAACCTAAAATATATTTAATTGTTTCGATCCTGCGGTGCAATGGCGAATAGATCATGTCAGATAATCTCGAACGTTCGACCCTCTTTCGTTAGTTCGTAATAGTTTTAATTGCCCATAATTACCTCAGGAAAATGGAAAGAGAGCATAAAGTAGAAGAAAAAAAGCTGTCAATAGCAAAAAAAAATGAGTCTTGGCAAAGCAAATTTTTGCTTTGATTTGCTTTGATGAATTTTTGCTTTGATGAATTTTTGCTTTGATGCCCGATGAAGACTGGGCTATGTGCTTCATGTGAAAATTGGGCTCATGAGAAATGTACAGATGAACAATCAACATCGGCGGGTTATAAATGTGATTCCGTTGTAAGATTATCTAAACACTAAGGGTTTTGTTTTTTCTCCTTAATGTCAAATTTTATTAAAAAATTGTAAATGTTGATTTCTGAAGAAGTCAGATGGATAGTTAAACTTAATTAAGAAGCAATAAAAGAAACTGTATGTTGAAACTGTATGAAAATGTATTAGTCCAACAAATACCGCTAATAAAGTAGCTGTTTACTATCGATAAAACTTTTCTGACTAACCCCTTAAAACTGGAATCCCAACTTGGAAGATGTACCGTCTCGACAAGTTCAAGAAACTGGAATCGGCGAATGATCGCTCTTCTGCGCCGACCGACTTAAAGGCTCGACGGACCATTTTTTAATCGGTTCTTTTGTTTTTTTGTTTTTCGGCATTCTCGGCCGGTCTAGACGATCCACGTTATCTGACAGAATGACCCAAACAAGGAACTGCAAGATAACTTGATTTCCATAAGCGTAGAACAACAAGCTTATCGTGCATAAACAAGAATGGGTACTGGGAAACAAAAAATATCCAGTATACTGCTATTATTAAAAAGTAAGATTATTTTTTTAAATATAAAACAAAGTATTTATTCATCCAAATTTATCTGGTTTCATTCAAGATAATCCCATCTTACTAAAGTACTTTGTTCACCACTTATACACAATATTCGTTGTCTGTACAGTTGCCAATCCCCCAACGGCAACTACAGAAATTAAATTGTTACATTTTCATTGAAGTTCTCAATGGCGATCGTCAACACAGAATGTTAAACCCTTTTCCAGCGCTCAATGTGGAGTTACCATCCATTACTCTATTCTAGATTTCATCTAAAATTAAGAGTACCACCCAGAAAGTTCACTGACTGGAAGCTATTAGTCCAGCATTTTTATGAATTTAAAGAAAATATTCGCGAAATTTAAGGTAGTAAGTTAATTCGTCTATCTTGGGGCTTTAATATCGAACAAAGGCGATACCACTCATGAGGTCAGAAGAAGGTCCTCCGCATTTCATGGACTGCCGAACGAACAAACCCATCTCTTATTCAAGAAATTGATGAACCTACCTAACCTAACCTAACTGGTACAGCTCTACAATTTATAACCAAAGCAGCAGTTACATTGGATATTCCTAGCCTTAATAAATCACCCTTGAAATTTGTTTAGATTAGAATAAGAATATAAATATCCACAGGCAGCAGAGAGGACATTCAATAGCTTGTTGTAGACAGTTCAACTTCGGTCTATCTGTAACGATTCCGATTATCTATAGCTCATTCGAAAAAACAATAGTTGCACGTCATCTAGACAAATCTATTGCCAATTTAAATCAATAAGAAAGAAACAATAATTTAAAGTTCAAAGCACTCTGTTTCGTTCTTCCTCTAATCCTATTAGAATAGGATAAAAATACGGTGAGCCGGCGAATTACATTCCGTGAATTCGCTGTCAAGATAACATTTAGGTTTGTGGTTCTGGACAGTGTTGCCGATCTTACACGCGCACGATGGTACGCGAACAGAACGAGTTTCCATAGATCACGGCTCCTCTGTAAAGAAGAATATAAAAAGTGGTTCTGGATATGCCCGTGAAATTTCAATGTCAAAGATATATGTCGCACTGGAAGATTTATCATCACAGATATCTACAACATAAAAGCTTAACTAATAGCAATCGTCGTTAAGGGTAAACTCTGAATGCATGCCAAAATCACTTGGACAGTGTTTCGTGAACATTCCTGGATTTCTACAATAGAAGCTTCACAGATCTGAATTTTAAAATAAATTATTTTTTAAAGGATTACAAAACATATACAAAAATAAATCATATAGCAAAAAATGGATTAACTATTTATCTATGGTCAACAAATTGTGCACGCCACTGGCGGGAGGATTTTGACCGCGAATGGCGATGCACTTCTGCAGAAAAGGTCAAAGAACCGCCGAAAAAAAAAACGCATCAGTTATCAGAAAATTTACCCAACGATTTTTAAGTCGACCTTTGAGTCGACAGAAATCTTGTTTTAAAATTGCTGAGGCCTGAGACCCTAGGTACCAAATATTCAAAATCGCTTTTATTTATGGGCTCAAACATCTGCTCTACCCATTGAGGTAAGATTAGTGCGCCCAGACCCAGAAAAGGATCAAATTTTTTCTACCTAGGATTTCTAGTTCGTATAATAGGTTTTTAAATATTTGGTTTCCATAAATATTGATTTTTTCTAGGTATATTTAATCCGGACTTATATACCTTAGTAAATTATTACATCATATATACTATGGCTCGAAAATTGGGAAACTGTTTTATAAATCTGATTGATCGTTTTACATTGTTGGTTGCATAATTTTATTTGTAAATCATAGTTGGATAAACTCAAACAACATAACTTAATTGACTGAGAATTTCCTCGTTTCAGAAAACAAAAGGACAAAAAGTATAGTTAAAGGCTAATTTGTTATATTAAAATAGTAAATAAAAACCAAACCAAAGTAGGTCTAAAAGATAAATGCAGAATAAAACTGAAAGTGAACTGGATGTTGACATTTTCAACTGAAACAACAATTTTTGTTTTAGTTTCATCACTTAAAATTATTAAAATCGATGTCAGAAGTGACGAAATATTAAAGAAAAAAAAAGTAAATATTAAATTAAAGAATAATAAGTAAATAAAAGATATATATATATATATATATATATATATATATATATATATATATATATATATATATATATATATATATATATATATATATATATATATATATACCTCGCCTAAGGTATTGGACGGGTCACGGGTGGTGGATAGTGAAAGTTCCATTAGATATTAATGGACAGCTGTGAATATCTCAAAATAAGCAGCCCCGAACCAAGACAAAAAAAAACAAAATCCACTTAGCGTCTGACTTGTATCAAGCGGCTGAGTGGTCAGCGTCTGTTCACCAGTGGTGCGGCTGATATTTAAATTCTGGAACTAACCCCTCCAGTCTTAACCTCTGAACCGTCATGGTTCAAACCTTTAATTCAAAGTACAAGATGAAGCGTTCTAGTAATTACAAAATTACCCCAGGAGGTAGACAATCCTCTGCCAGCTTTGCTGGTACAATCGGACTTTCGGATTCTGGGGCGTCCGGGCTTAAACGCAAAATCTTTCAGAGGGAGTCGGAGACCTCTGGCCAACGTCTAAAACCGAAAAAAAAAACTTTCTTTGGAACGGTAAATATCAATTCTCTCCTGCGTCCAGGAAAACTACACGAATTGGGGCGAACATTAAATCAGCAAAAAATCCAAATTTTAGCTTTGCAAGAAACCAGATTGACAGATGATAACACCTTGGAATTCGGCAACTACAGACTTTTTAAAAGTAAAACGGACAAAAGAATACTCAAAAATACACCACATCTCGGTGTTGCTTTCGCTGTCTCAAGAAACATTCTTGGTTCTATAACAAATGTCCAGCCCGTAAATAATCGACTTATGACACCATCCCTCAAATGTGCTAACAAAAACTATACATTAATCAATGCACACCTTCCAGTTAACGAAGAAAATAAATCTAATCCTGAAAAAGTAAATAAGTCCTGGGAAATTCTAGAAAAGACTATCTCTAAAATTCCCTCTAACCATATAAAAATCCTATTGGGTGATTTCAACGCCCAGCTAGGGAAAGAAAAAAAGTACAGGAAAACAGTCGGCAGTTTTCCCGCTCATAAATGGACTAACCATAATGGTAGAAGATTGGTTGAACTATGTTCGCAGTTTAATCTAAAAATAATGTCAACCCATTTTAAGAGGAAAATATCAAAACACAAGACCTGGAGGCGCCCAAACACATACATGGGTGAATTTCAAATTGACCATGTTGCCATTTCGTACCCCAATTATAAAGAGATTTTGAATGTTCAAGTCAGGAAAGGAATGTTCAAGTTGTTCAAGTCAAGAAAAAACACAAGGCCAAAAGTTAAATTCATGGGTGAGATCTCAGAGCCCTTCGAAATTAAAACTGGAGTGAGACAAGGGGATGGACTCTCGCCACTCTTATTTATCTGTGTTCTAGAAAAAGTAATACAGGAGTGGCATGACAAAAAGTCGGCCCTGAATATTGACCAGCCCATTAAACTGGGGAGAACCAACATCAAAATTGATTGTCTGGCATTTGCTGATGATCTAGCAATTTTAGCTCAAGATATATTAACGGCACAGAAACAGATTTAAATCCTAAAAGAAACAGCAGAAAATGTAGGACTCCAAATTTCCTTTGAAAAGACACAATACATGACCTGTAACAGACTAAGAACGCCATTTCTAAAAACAAAATATGGTAACATCAGACGAGTCTCTCAATTCAAATATTTGGAAAATTGTTGTTTCAAATTTTGTTTCAAAAAATGGAAACGGCATTGAGACTTACGCAAAATATTTACAACAAAAAATGCCTATCTAAAAACACAAAACTGAGACATTACAACACAGTTATTATGCCAGAATGTCTATATGCTGCAGAAACGCTCATTTTGAATAGAAAGAGGGACATCGAGGACATTGAAAAGAAGGAAAGAAAAATCGTAAGAAAAATCCTAGGCCCCAAACAAATAAATAGCACAACATACCGACTTCGCGAAAACCAAGAACTCAAACAATACACAGATATACATAGCGATATGAGAAAAAGAAGACTTAAGTTTTACGGACACATAAAACGGATGAATCCGAGTAGGTTAACTAGACAAATAGTCGAATTTTATGAAAATAGGAGTAAAGCTAAAGTAGAAATAATTAAATGGATTGCTGCAATTAAAGAGGACCTAAGATCAGCAAATATTACACAAAGTGAAATTCAGGATAGAGGCTGTTTCAGACCCAAGGTTGACGTTTGGAAGGTTGGCCAGAGAGAAAAATGTAGGAAGACTGGAACAACTTGGTCTGAAGAAAGGAAAAAAGCTCATAGCGAAAGAATGAAATTAGTATGGGCACAAAGGAAGGCTAACAACAACAAACGCCTCTAATTGTACTTCGCGTGGTCCACCAGGGCCCATACGTGAATAATAATGATATATATATATATATATATATATATATATATATATATATATATATATATATATATATATATATATATATATATATATATATATATATATTTCCCCCTTTGTGGATCAGACCTTGACGTGGTAAAGGGGTTTGAGTAGGGCAATGAAGCTTTGAGCTATGCCGTCTGGAGTCTATGCTCCTGGGAGGGTCACCCCTGGCGGACAGGTCAAAGCGGAGGCCTCAGACTAACATGATCCAAAATCTGCCAACCCGCATTGGACCAGCGTGGCAGATTACGGTCCATACCTTCAACATGGTATTTCAGTATGTTGAAATATGACAGTACAACCTCAAACACGGCCCTCATTCCCCGGAGGCCAAGGGGCAACTACCTACGGCAAAGGGAAGACCTGCCCCAAGGCAGAGGGTGCTAAGAATCACCGGGTTAGATCAGGCTGCCATTGGACTTTTGACATTGCAACGTTAAATATACGGACTATGAAAACAGAGGCCCGATTGCAAGAACTGTTAATCGAACTTGACAACATACATTGGGATATTATTGGGCTCTGTGAAACACGAAGGAAGGGTGAAGAGTTAATCAAACTGGAACCAACTGGACACGTACTCTACACTCGAGGTACGGAAAATGGCCGATGTGGCGGAATAGGATTCCTCATCAATCGAAAGCTGAAGGACAGTGTGGTAAAATTTGAAAGTACATCCGACCGATTAGCCCAATGCGTCATTCAGCTGAATAAAAAGTTTAGGCTTCAAATCGTCCAAGCTTATGCACCAACTATAAGCCATAAAGATGAGGAAACTGAGGAATTTTATGATGATGTGGCCCAGCTTTTATACAAGGAGAAATGTAGGTACAAAATCCTGATGGGTGATTTTAATGCCAGAATTGGAACAACAAGAACAGACGAAAATGCAACTGGCCCATATGGAACTGGTGAGCGAGACAATAGAGGTGACAGATTAGTTGATTTTGCTGAAGGGCAAGAACTATATATTATGAATTCATTCTATAAGAAAAATATCAGCAGAAAATGGACATGGAAAAGTCCATCTGGGCTCACAAGCGAAATTGACTACATCATGACCAACGATAAAACAATATTTACCAATTGTACTGTCCTTAACAATTTTAATGTAGGAAGTGACCACCGAATTGTACGAGCAAGGGTTCGGATTGACTGTCGAAAAGAGCGCGAAAAAATGGTAAGATCAAAGAAGGGCAAGGTGGATTCTGGAAAACTGCTGGAGAGAGGAAGCGATTTTGAGATTGCTTTGTCAAACCGGTTTGCTGCGTTACAAGATCCAGAGGAGGTGGAAATATCAGTTCAATATGAAGAAATCGCCAACAATGTACTTCAAACGGCTGCTTCAATAGCACCAGAGGAAAAATGTCTCAAACAAACAAAAATCTCCAGTGAGACCATTGATTTAATGAAGAAACGGCGAGCAATGAAAAATGCAGGTAGTCCTTTTGGCAGGGTCGAGTACACTGAGCTCTGCAAAACTATAAGAAAACGTATCAGAGAGGACACGCGCCGATTCAATATGCAGCTAGTGCAAAAAACCCTGGAAGAAAACAAAGGAATTAACAAAGCTAAACAGAAGCTGAAAAACAAAAGAACGCAAATATATGCTTTAAAGCGTGAGGATGGCACAGTGTGCAGGACGCGTACCCAAATGTTAGAGATTGTCAGAAGGTTTTATTCCCAGTTATATGAAGATCAGAGCCAGTCAGGGACAGCAATACCCACGGAAGAACAATATATAATACCAGATATCCTAGTGGAAGAAGTAACAAATGCTATAGAATTGATGAAGAACGGCAAGGCTCCAGGAAAGGATAGTGTAACTGTCGAAATGCTAAAAGCTGGTGGTCGGACGTTACATAAAACACTGGCAAAATTATACTCAAAATGCCTCAAAGAACAAAAAGTACCTGACTTATGGAAAAATGCAGAAGTGATCCTTTTACATAAAAAAGGAGCACAGGAAGATTTAAAGAACTACCGTCCAATAAGCCTCCTATCAGTGATGTACAAAGTTTTCACTAAGATAATTTCTAAAAGAATATTAAAAAAACTGAATGACGCACAACCAAGAGAACAAGCAGGATTCAGAAGTGGATTCAGTACAATGGATCACATCCAGGTTGTACAGCAGGTCATAGAAAGGCACAACGAATACACCATGCCACTGTGCTTGGCTTTTATCGACTACGAAAAAGCATTTGATTCCATCTCAAAGCATGCGATAATGGATGCACTGCTTAGCCAAGGTGTAGAGAGAGCCTATGTAAACGTATTAGAATCGATATATGATGGAGCTACAGCCACAATTCACCTTGATGATCTTGAAGTGGGAATTAATATAGAACGAGGTGTACGGCAGGGTGACGCAATATCGCCTATTCTTTTCTCGGCTGGCCTTGAAGAAGTATTCCGTAAACTGGATTGGGAACAGGATGGGGTAAAGATCAATGGTGCAAACTTAAACCATCTTAGATTTGCAGATGATATTATTCTCATTTCACAAGACCCAGAGGAGCTGCAAAGACGCATACAAGAACTGCAAAGGGCTGGCGAACCATTTGGCTTGAAAATAAACCTGAAAAAGAGTCAGGTTATGTTCAATAACTTCGCTCAGGACAGAAGAATTTCAGTTTTAGGAAGGGATTTAGAGATTGTGAACAGCTTTGTATATCTTGGGCAGAGGATTTCCATGGAGGGGAATACCGCCCGGGAGGTGGAACGGCGTGTTAAGTGTGGCTGGCAGGCATTTGGTAGGCTCAGCATAGTGTTTAAGAGCAGACTCCCACTTTGCCTGAAAAGAAAAGTATTCGATCAGTGCGTTCTACCCGTTATGACATACGGAAGTGAGACCTGGACACTCACATCGCAATCAATTCAAAAACTTCGGGTGGCACAGAGGGGAATGGAAAGATGTATGCTTGGCATTACAAGACGAGACAGAAAGTCCTGCGCATGGATCAGGGAACAAACAAAAGTCTGTGACATCATTGGAAGAGTAAAACAGTTGAAATGGAGATGGGCAGGCCATATAGCGAGGCGATGGGACGACAGATGGACCAAGGCAATCCTGGAGTGGATACCGCTTGATCGCAAACGTCCGCGAAGAAGACCGAAAGCACGATGGACTGATGACATCGTTAAGTATATTGGACCCGAGTGGCAGAGGAAAGCCCATGACCGTGAAGGTTGGAAGCATGCTGAAGAGGCCTTCATCCTGCAGTGGATCGATACGGGCTGATGATGATGATGATGATGATGATGATGATATATATATATATATATATAAATTATATTAGCATTTATATATATATATATATATATATATATATATATATATATATATATATATATATATATATATATATATAAATGCTAATCTAAAAACTATGATAAGAATTAATATTAACATTAAGCAAATATGTGTAAAAGTATACAGGGTGCGACGCCAAAATCCGAAAAACAATTAATTTGAATTTTCCGCCGTTCTATACCACTTGTAGGGGTCGCAATTGACGCATGTGCTAAACAGCCATAACCTCGAAGCAGTCCTCGAAAAAAATTCCCTAGTATACCTGGCCAGGTATTGATAGAAAATTTGTCCTGATGCCCCGATTCGAAACATTCATATGGATTTTCTTACGCCCACACATGAGTATTGTAAAGAGAATTTTCTGTACAAAATTTTCATTTGCTACAAATTGCAATTCTGCAAATGATATGAATAGAGCGCTTGCTCTCTAACAATTTCCCACACGGTACTTTTAGGAATGCCTTCTTGAACAGCAATTCGTCTGACACTTATTCCCGGGTTTTCTTATGCACACGCGTCCCCATTGGCTTTCCCGTACATAAAATGCATATTCGCCATTTCTTCGAAGGAATATTGAGCCATTTTGCAATTTGAAAATTAAAAATCTAGATTTTTTACATAAATGGTCCAGTTTTACGGAACGTCAAAGACAAAGGTCGACAGTGACAGCCGCCAACTTAATTATTATGATGTATTTCGATATCCATGTAATCGTGCAAGGATTTAGAAAAAGTCAGTTTTCTGGAAAACGGTCTATGCTAACGAGATGAAATAAGAGAACCCTTTTTACTTAAAAATCTTTGCGATGTAATAATTTGATTTAAAAAATTAAAAAATACTACAAACAAAAAAGTTATGCTAGCATTTACCAAGGAAACAAAAAAGTTATGGCAGCATTTACCATACCCCTGTATGTGACGCACCTGACTAAAATAATATTCAATTATTTACACAAAAAACGTTTTTCCATTGCAACTTATTGAAGAATACCGAATTTCACTTTTGCATAAACCGTTTGGAACAACTTCAGAGTTCCCCCTTTAAGGGGCTCTAGCCTCTTTAAAAAACAATTTTTAGGGTATGTTTATAGGGACTTTTTTATGTTTTAATCCCTAGTCCCGAACACCCTGTGTATATATATTTCTTGGGTTATGGGTCATTTAGATAAAAAAATAATTTTTGTTAATGTTTCGATTATTATATTTCCACCATCTTCAGAATAATGTTTTATACAGTTCAATACACTATATTTATATGATACTTTAATAAACTACTTGTGTAACTAGTAGTCTAAAGTGTTAACTAGTTTTTCTTAAGGGTAATGAAAACTAAATCCAAATACCTTAAAGGCCTGTAGAGCTGTACATATATAATGTAAATTAATGTAAATATAGTGTTTTGTATGTATAAAAAGTTATTTTGAAGATGGTTGAACTAAAAATAACTGAATCGTAGTAAACAATATAAAAAAAAGTTTTTTATTTTAAATGATCGAAAACCCAAGAAATAAAAAAAAATCTACAAAAAATAATGAGGGCGACACACACTTTCGTCGAGCTGTAGTTCTGGATAACTGAAGTTAAGCGACGATTGTGGTCGATATTTGGATGGGCCTTAATATAGGCAATCAGCATGTCTCCAACTTTCACGGTCCTGGGCTTTCCTCTGCCACTCAGGTCCAAATTACTTAACGATGTCGTCAATCCATCATGCTTACGGTCTTCTTCGCGGACGTTTGTGATCAGGCGGTATCCACTCCACAATTGCCTTGGTCCATCTGTCATCCCATCGCCTCGCTATATGGCCTGCCCATCTCCATTTCAATTGCTTTACTCTTCCAATGATATCACAGACTTTCGTTTGTTCCCTAATCCATGCGCAGGACTTTCTCTCTCGTCTTGTAATGCCAAGCATACATATTTCCATTCCTCTGTGCTACCCGAAGTTTTTGAATTGATTATGATGTGAGTGTCCAGGTTTCACTTCCGTATGTCATAACCGGTAGAACGCACTGGTCGAAGACTTTTCTTTTTAGGCAAAGTGGGAGTCTGCTCTTAAAAAGTATGTTGAGCCTGCCAGCCCCATGTAACACGCCAGTTCTTGTATACGTCTTTGCAGCTCCTCTGGATCTTGTGAAAGGAGAACGATGTCATCTGCAAATCTAAGATGGTTTAAGTTTGCACCATTGATCTGTACACCATTCTGTTCCCAATCCAGTTTACAGAATACTTCTTCAAGGCCAGCCGAAAAAAGAATAGGCGATATTGCGTCACCCTGCCGTACACCTCGTTCTACATTAATTCCCACTTCAAGATCATCAAGGTGATTTGAAACTTTTTTTTTGAAACAGTGTATATTTTCATTTTTTCTAACAATATTGATTCTATCTAACAATATTTAAGCCCAGTTTAATCATGGGATTTTAATATTTACTATTTTGTATAAAATTTGGAAAACTTGAAAAAATCTCTATTTTACGATATATAAAATCAATTTTTTTGATTAAAAAAACAATATCATCATAAAATCATTCATTATTAACTTTAAAAATAGCTGCGCAACTTAAAGACCAACTTTCCCGCATAGGCATCCAGAGTGAAATTGCTTATTCACGCAAAAATTGAGGATAAAAACCAGTTGAATTGAAACAATGGACCGGTCTAACTCGGTCCATTTTTTCAAGAAGTTATGGGCAAACATAAACAACAAAAATTGGGATAATAGGATTTTGAACCTATTATCAAAAAAATCTAAAAGGTTTTTTCATAGGATACAAAAAAATATACAAAAATTGAGGAAATCAAAAATGTATATATTGTTAAACATTATGTTACATAACATGAAATATCCTCTTCAAAGCATAATTAATCAGGGAGGTACTCAAGTAAACTCACACAGGCTATCATTAATTTAAAATAAAACCTGGTTAAGTTTGTTCCATAAAAAGAGTCCGAGAAACGTAATAATTTAAAAAAATCTACGATTAAAAAAAAATGATATACACTATACATTAATTATATAATATCATATTAATTATACACTATATATTAATTACATACGTCAAGTTTTATCTGTGAAACCTTATCCAAGACCTCAGCTATATACTTAAAATTGTTAACGAAAAAAAAAACAAATAAGGCCTCCAAACAATGGAATCCGATAAAATAAGGCACCTTAAAGCACCAGTCTACTGATAAGAGTTGTTTTTCGAACTTTTACCTCAAACATCGTTTCGCTCTTAATTCCCTAAATCTCTAAATATTTGAACTCGCTGAAAAAAACTCGAAAATCACGTAAACAAACTGAATTTTGAGGTTATATCAAATAGACCGAAAAACAGGGACAGTTTACTGATGTCGTACGTAAATTAGGGCGAATTTACTTACACGTTCTTTCTGTTGCCGTGCATAGGGACCCTTTGGTGTTCGTGAACAGTTGCCCGGTGGTTTTTCTACACAATTTTGCGAGTGTGCCGGCCATGGTTGCGCGCCTCGATCCTAACCTAACAAAACCGGGAACTGTGTGTGTGCTGTACGGAGGAGTGGTTGAATTTTTATCGGCAACCGATGCATTCGACGCTGCTGGCCGTCGATTTGATTCTGAGCTTTTCGCGCACACTCTCCTTCTTTCTCCCACGTACACTCCCTCTTTGTTGTTTCAGAGTTTGCTGCGTTTACGCGGAATAACTTTAACGCTATCCATGAGTCTC
This sequence comes from Cosmopolites sordidus, assembly GCA_031761425.1. Classification (NCBI taxonomy): domain Eukaryota; kingdom Metazoa; phylum Arthropoda; class Insecta; order Coleoptera; family Curculionidae; genus Cosmopolites; species Cosmopolites sordidus. The sequence continues at coordinate 761,442 of JARFXV010000391.1, read as the reverse complement.
GTCATCGGACAAGTTTGAAAACTTCTTACGTCAACTTGTCAAATGTCAATGTCAGGGGAGAGTGAGGTGTGATATCGACTGCGTTTGTTTTGATGTAGAAGGCGCTTTATTCATTTTACTGGCTGAAGAAATTCGATGTAAACTTTCTTAATGATAACCTATGATCTTGAATTGTTGAAAAAAATCTAACCCATAGTTTGTACTAAGAAAATAACGAATTTGTTACAAATATATTATTGTTTATATTTCATATCGCACAAGTCGATACCTTCACGATTGATCGGATTGCGACGGTTTTTAACCAGTATCTAAAATATATTTTCTATTAAAAACATGTTTTTTTCACTTGATAAACTGAGATTGAGATCGAAACGTCGCGAAACCTGTATGTCTCAGCTCAGATCCACAACTATGTATCCTAGATGAATATTCAAAATAATTCCACATACAATGCATCTGTTTCTCGGAATTTTCCTTGCTGATGCATCAAAAATGTTAAGAACGCATTACAACGATGAGGCTAAAGGGTCTTTCAAATTGAGCCGTCTTTTTTTTAATTCTGGAATAAAACACAGAATTTGCGATGATTTTAAAAAACTTTTTATTGATAATTGAAGCAAAGTGTATGGCATTTAAACACCAATGACAATATCTGCCAAATGAATACCTCTTGTAGCTCCACAGACGTCCACTCTTTCGTCAACATTTTGGATGACATTTTGGCATAACTGTGGCTCTATCTCACCAATGACTCGAATAATTTCATTCTTTAGTCCAGGAATTAATTGTAGATTGTTTGGATAGACCTGCCGTTTCACGTAAACTCAAAGAAAAGAGTCCAACGGTGTCAAATCAGATGATCTTAGTGGCCAATTAACTTTAGCGTTTCTTGCAATCGTGCAAATGTTTCATTAGCAGAGAGAGGTATAGCTCCATCCCTTTGGAACCATATATCCTCCAGATCAATATTATTCAATTCATCCTCCAAAAAACCGGTTATCATCTCACGAAATCAAACATATTTACAGTTACGGCATTTCACTAGCTCATTCATTAGCAGCATTCTAAAAGAGATACGTCTCAGTGACACCTGCTGGCCATAATGCACACCAAACAGTGACTCGTTTAGGATGTAAATGTTTTTCGTGAATCAATCGTGAATTTTCCTGTTTGTTCTTTGATCCAATTGACAAATGTACAACGTTTTGAACGATCCAATGGCTTTAGTTTCGGTGTTATTTAAACCTTATATGACTTCAGAGCTAAATTCTTTCATAAAATACGCCATTTTGTGGATTCAATGGGTCCAAATTTTTGCGAAGGTCTACTAATAGAATTGAAATGATAATTTTACGACACATGCGCGTCATCTGATGCACCAGTTTACAGGTAGATTATGAGACCTTGATGTAAGTCCTTTTACTTTTTACTAATAGAAATTTCTGACTCTACAGCCACACTTTCACGTACCACGTCAATATGCTCTTGGGAATGACCGCTACGACTGTATATTGGTCTTCTATTATCTTCCACCGACCCAGTTTTTTTTAATTTTTGAACAATTCGATTAATAGTGCTTTAATTTGGAGGATTGTACAAACCGTAAATAACATGCATTTTCATAAAATAATTCAACAATTTTAACGCGTTGTTCATAAATGTCATACATTACACTTCTGAAATGAGACAAAACCAAAGCAAATTCACAACGCCATCTGCGTTTTTTCAAGAACTAAAAAAGGCACTCACTTTGAAAGTGAAGTGAAAATGTTTACAAGTTGTACAAGAACTGCAGTGAAGGTAGAGAAGCAGTGCAAAATGAACCTCGTGCAGGAAGACCTTCCACATCAATCAGCCAAGAAAACATTTCCAAAATCAGAGTTCTTGTACTGATTAATCAAAGATTAAGTATGACGGTAATGGTTATTTGTTAATTTTTGCAAAATGTAACAAACACTGTTTCACAAACCTCATATTTAGCAGATATAAGACCGTGTGACTTTTTCATGCCCCTTTATTGAAGAACCCACATTGCTGACGCAGTTGTGAGTCTGTAGAAGGTATTTAAGAGAGTTCATCGGGTGCATTGAAGGAAATACGAGAAGTTGGACATAAAAACTGGTTAATAAACGTTAAAGTAGGTGTAGTGTATTTTTATACAATAAATTGCTCACCGAAACTCATCCCCGAATTTCGTAAAAATAATCAGTCATCTCAACATATGTTCCTCCCGCCCTATAGCCCTGATTTACGACTTTGTGATTTTTTTTATTATTTTAGCTTAAAAGGGATGCTAGCCGGGGTTGTCGGTTGCTAAGCCTTAGCTGCTGATGCGCCTTTAACCTTAAAACCTTTGAATATTTTTTCTAGATCGATTCTTTTTCCTTTAGCCTTTATTTCAGTCATCTTAATGGTCTTTTCGATCGTGTTAATCTCTTTGGGTCATCTGCATATCCTATTATCCACTTTTCTTTATTTATTGTAATTGTTTAGTTAATGTACAATATTTTTTATTAATTGAAAAGACGATTAGATTACAAATCGTTCTGAATCGTGCCATGTAAACGTTGCCACCGTCAAAAATGACAGATTCGTAGCCGACAGAACATCGAAGGAGTTCAGTGCCTGCCTCCCGGTTTGATGCACTTTCCAGTCAGTTGGTGACCTGGGACGATCTCGACAATCTCGCCAAACGAGAAAATCGGCAAAGAACTGACTGAAACCGACCAGGAACAAGACAATTTTCACCAGCATCGAGATCGAATCAGTGAGTATCAGTATTTTTATTCATTTATCTGAAAAATAACGCTTAACAAACTTTTTGCGAAAATGTTCTATTTTGAGACTCTATCGGTTCGAACTCGTCGGTCCGGTTTTCGTGTTTATTTTATTTTTGCGGGAAAGACGTTGTGATTTCGAGAAATTGTTAATTCATAATAAATGGTTCAGGGAAAAACTAAACGAAAATCAGTACAGCGTGGCATTTGGTAGCTCTCTTTTATTTATTTTCCTAATTCGTATATTGGAATTTTAATTATTTCAAATTAAACTAAACTGAATACATTTTCTGTTTCTCCGTACTTAATGTCGTTTTGAAAATCTACGGTACGAGCAACGATTACCTATATCTACTTCAAAAACTTCTAATCAAACTTAAACAACCTTTATATCGCTACAAAAATTCGTTATAATTACGTAATATTTAATCAATCTTTAACATTGTTGACAAATGTACACCTGTGGACATAATTTTAGTAATTTTATATGTGAAACAAAGAGGAATGTTGTCTGATCTGTTCAGGGTCTGGTCAGGGTATTTATTCTGGTCAGGGTATTTATTATTTAATTTAAAAGTGGAGGGTCTGACTCTGTATGTTCTGAATACAAAATAATTCAAATATTTTTATGATTTTTTTTATCCAATTCTCTCAAATTTTGTAGGCATGACATTCTTCATCTTCCCATGCTTCTTCTCCCTTCTATTTCTCCGTACACAATCACTCTCAGTGGTTCGTAACGTTGTTCTCTCATTACGTGTTTGAAGTATACCAATTTGCAATGTCTTTATCGATTGTTATTAGTACTCTTTCGGTGTAAAATTTACGTTGGGCCTCTTCATTTGTGACTTTCTCTATCCAAGGTATTCGTAGTATTATTCTGAATAACCACATTTCAAAAGGTTCTGGTTTTTTGGTCATAGATTTATTAAGCGTGATCGCTTCTATACTGTAAAGGAGAATTTGATATTATGAATTATATATATATATATATATATATATATATATATATATATATATATATATATATATATATATATATATATATATATATATATATAGCATGGAATCGTTCGAATTTTCAATACATTTTCTATTTTTCTGTAGTCGAAGAAATATTTCATCTTGTAGAATCTCTTGCGAGGTGTTTATATCCTTGTTTTTATTTTTTCGGTGTTATTATTCTTTGAATTGTTCCCAAATTCTTGCCGGTATTCCTAAATTCTTTGTAGGTCCTCGTTATTTTTTGCCAAAACGACTTTGTCATCAGCATACTGTATATTATATATTAATATATATATATATATATATATATATATATATATATATATATATATATATATATATATATATATATATATATATATAATATATATTAATAGGAACTCTATTTTTGCTACCACACCCCATGTTTCTTCTCGAAATGCTTCCAGAATGGTGACCTCTGAATACATATACATCGCTCTATGTGTATGTCTTCTATATTCTGCTTCTACAGTGACTCTAGCTGACTACACTAACTCCTCTTTCAAAGATCCATAAATTCAACTACCTTTAGAAATGTGTTAAGTAAGTGGCTCATAGTTCGGTGTTCTTTATACTTTTTTGCTTCGGAATTGCAACGAAAATTGAAGTCAACCATTCTGATGCTATAATACCTGTACTATAAATCGAGTTGAAAAGTTTATTATTTATAATTTATTATTTATATTTTATTAGTTTATTATTTATATTTATTATTTATAATATCTGTTGTTATGTATAGTTTGTCTTCTTCGTGTATTATAATTTTTTCTTGCCGTTTTTGTTTATGGCCTTCAAAAAGTGACTGTACATGTCCTGTCCATCTTTAAAGCTCGATATCTAATATCACTTCCCCATCCTTATTATCTAGTATACTACATGGTTTTCGTCTCAAAATTCCTGTTATTTCTTTAACTTTATTATGTATACTGAGGTCCTATCTTTGCTCCAACTTTTCAAACAATATCACAAGTTCAAGTTAAGTTAAGAAATTATTTATGGTTTTCAACCAGCTATCTTCGTTACTGATTTTTTTTTCATTCATATCTTACTTATCTGTTTATCTTAGGTGTTCCCTCCACTTTGTTTTTTTGATGTTTTGAAAGACATAAGTGTCCAAATTATCTAAAATATCTCCACGTGTAATAACTCAATTGCAATATTGTCATATAATGATATTTTTTCATTCAGCTCTTTATTCAAAATTGATTTGAGAAAAATATAGGGAATAACAAATAAAAAGAATACACAATCCCTCTTTGGGTAATTTTGCACCAGCTTTGTATAAGTTATGAGTTCGAAAAGTTCTCGGTCTGAAAAGATCCAGACAAGATTTTTCTATAAAAATTCGGAAATTAAAGTGTAAAAAAACGTTCTGAAAACGATTTTCCTAGTTTCGACCTCATTATTTTAAGTGGATCATCGTCCAGCATGCCATTTCTTTAGAGAATTTCAGAAAATCACGACCATGACTACTCTTTCTATGGATGTAATTGTTTTCGCTTTCTGGTACACTTTCATCTGTTCCAACCTTCTGTTTGAACTGTAATTTCGTCTCTGGCTAGTGATTATAAATCCGCGTTTATAAAACGTCGAAGAAACTCACTTTTAATCACTCTTGAGACATGTTTATTTTTGTTTAGTCGATCGACACAAACAAGCAACTAAACGCATGCGTTAGAAACTTCACAGCACGCCATCTAACGAATAATTCTTGACAAATATTACAGTCAAACCGAAAACTTTTCTAATGGGCCTCGTGTTGCTTCCACCACCAGGCTTTTCGTGCTAATACCTTTTGTTTATTCGCAATGACATATATCATGACAGTATGTTTTGAGAGTCGGTTGAAAAAACAAATTTAACTTTTAAGATGAGTAAAAGTGGGATTATTAAAAACTTTTTGAATGTTTATGAGAGTGAATCACTGCGCCATAATAAAGTTTTTAAGTGGTTTACACAAGATTCAGTAATGGCAGAGGGGACATTGAAGAAAACGTTCTTCGAAATGGTTTTTGATAGGTTTATCGAGGAACCAGGACATGACCTTTTCAGAGAAAACCCTTCGGACTAATTAGTGGCGAATATTTACCAGGTATGTAAATATGATACCGGAATTTTTGTATAGAAAATGCACGTTTATTGAACGAAAATGTATGAAATGAATGAAAAAGTATTACCCATCGCTAGCTATACATTTTTCCCACCTGCCTGACAATTTGTGGATGCCACTCCAAAAAAAAGTTGCTCTTTTGATGCAAACCAGTTATTGAGCCATTTTCGTAAGAAGTGAAGCGCTGCTCAGCAAAAGCGTGTCCCATCGATGCAAATCAGTAGTAATCGGACGGAGCCATGTCTGGTGAATTAGCCGCATACGAAAGTATTTCCCAACTAAACGCCCCAATCGTCTCCTTGACCAGTTTTGCTATATATGTGATGGTGCATTATGGGGTTTTTGATATTCTGGTCTTTTTTCACGCAGAGCTTGACTCAACTCAATCATTTGTTATCTAGACTTTCTAGATCTATGACTTTCAAATGTATAGTGACGGCTTTTCGGGTCACAGTTAATTGATCCGCGAGTTGTTGTGGCGTTCGAGCGTCATCTTCATCCAATAATACTTGCAATTCGCTGTCTTCAAACTTTTTTGGTGGTCTTACTCATTTTTCGTCAAAATCGCTACTTTTTATTGTTTTTAAACCACTCAAAATACTGTGATTTACCAAGAGCATGATCACCGTAAGCTTAATTAACAGCAAATTAATTAAATTTAAATAATTAAAACTTAAACAGCAAATCAATGCTGTCCCTAAATCATAGTTTCCAGGCACAAAATTCGACATACTCAATGCTATTACAAACCATAGTTCGATTATTCGATTACAGAATCGATTATTTTTTTCAACAGCATATGTTGTATGAAACTTGTATTGTTGTGAGTTGAAAATATTTGTCAGGTATCAACAAGGAAAGACAGCTTGAGCCATCTATGGGCAAATTCCGGTTTTCTTTTAAATTTTTTATACAATATTTTCAGACTTTTTAAATCTTTAAATATTCTTAGACATTATCTTTAGACATTCCCTAATCTTGTTTGCACTTTATCTTCCTCGCCAAATGCTTTTGCAGTCTTACAGGAATTCTCATTTTTTTTTCTCTTTTTGACTAAGCAGATGACCTCCCAGTTGAACAATGAGCTCCGTTTTTCTTCCTTAACCGAATCAACTTGGTAAGCGACGAAAAACTTTGAATCGGCGTCCTATATCCCCAGAACTCATCACCACACATTTCAAGCTTCCATTTCTTCATTCCTTCTATTGGAACCTTCGACGTGAAATAGTAAACTCGAAGAGACTTACCACTACATACCAAATCACTTTTTAAACTTCTCGCCGCGCGTTTCGCTGATAAGATAAAATCATCTCCTGATGATGCCAACATGGTTGGCGAAACGCGCGTTGAGAATTTTAAAAAGCGATTTGGTGTTTAGTGGTAAATCTCTTCGAGTGGAGCGTTTTTTGATTATTCACATGACAGTGATGGCAGAAGGGCCACTGAAGAAACCGTTTTTCGGAATGATTGTTGTGTCGGAAATTCAATGGCATTCCTGAAAATTATTCGACAGATAATTTTAAAGATTTTTTTTCCTCGGATATGGTTTCTTGGCTGAAAAAAATCGTAGTGCTCGAGCGTCCTCCATATTGGCCTGATTTGGCTTCGTGCGACTTCTGGCTCTTTCCCAATTTTTACGATCGATTTCGATGTTGTGTTGACACACAAAGATAAACAAAATAATAATAAAAACTATAAATACGTTTGCCTAAGGACACACTATTTTTTTTTAATTTTTTTTTCGAGATGCACCCAAGTTCTAACCAACTACCTCCGTCACTGCATTCTTTTTGTTGCTTTGAACCCCATAAGTCTCCGAATAATCTAAAACATCACTACTTACCTGCTTTCAAAAATTCGTAACAGAACAATTAAAATATGGTTCTAGAACGATAGTAGGGTTACATTCAACAGATATTTTTTTTTTAATTTTATTGACAAAGGAGTCCCTACGGATACATACACTCAATGTCAGAAAAGTAGACCCACTAGAGATATGAAAAAATAATCGATTTTAATTAATATTAATCGATTATTTTTTTCAAATAATCGATTTTTAATAATCGTTTTTTGAAATACAAAAATCGATTATAAATTAATCGATTATATAAAATATACATTTTAATCTTTTTTTATAAACAACGCCATCTATGCGCCGGATTGGAAAAGTTTGTTTCCGTTCAGTGAACAAATTGATCGAACGGCGTCATCTGAATGTTTGAAATAGGTAGGTACCATCGATATAGGTTGAACGATTCGTGTTAATGAGTAGCACAATAGAATCTATTTTGATAAATCATAAAAGATACCCCTATTGCTTCAAGGTAACAAAATTTTTCTGCTGAAAGAAATTGAAAAAACTTTAAAGCCTTTTCGAAAAGAACCGAGGAAATTAGTGCCGAAAAATGTGTTACAGTTGGTAAAGCAATAGCAGTAATCGAATGTTTGGGGACTCTATTACACACAATAACGCCAACGGGCGATTTGGTAAATTAATTGGAAAATTCTTTGCGTGCAGAATTAAGCAAAAGATTCGACAACATCCAAAATAGTGCACCTTTTCTCGGTTGCAACGTTTTTGGATCCTAGATTCAAAAAGACCCATTTGGATGAGGCATTAACCTTGTCGAGCTTTTCCTAAGCTATCCGAATTGACTCTAAAACACCTCCCGTTAATGGTCTATTCTGCACCAGCCGAAAGGCTGTTTTCCAAAGCAGGAAATATTGTTAGGACAACTCGAAACCGTATCTTAGCGAAGAGACCAAAATTATTATTTGTAAACTCTTTTATGAAAGATTCATGGCAATAATTGTTTTTAGTTTTATTATTGTTTAAATTTCGAAAACAGTTTGTTTGTCTATCTTTGTTTGCAGTTTGTTTTGTCAAATTTTACTTTTAGTTTTGAGAACAGAAGATTGTTTTCGTTTTTCGTTTTCGTTTATTGTTATTTTAAAAAATTATTAATATAATTTCTATATCGTCTATTCTTTAAAACTAATGTTTATAAAACATAACGGCTGAGGGGGGTTATTTCTTAGTAACCTGTGAGTACTTCTTTGTCCTGGCGAAAAGTTATCATAGATAGATATCCAACTCGATTATAGACACTCATATTCGTTCTACTATGTAGAAAAGTATCCAGATTTTCTAAAAAAATCGATTATTTTTATTATAGATTTTTTTAAAATCGATTTATAAGTAACGAAGAAAAATCGATTATTAATTAATCGATTTTTTCGTTCAATGTCCCCTCCCTAAATCACATTATAGAAATTTGAAAAAATAAGGTAGTAAGGTTTATAATTGTTTTTTGTGTTTTTTTTTATTTGTTTAAAATACAACTTGAATGAAAATATAAATCTTATATTTTTATAAAAATATAAAACGATAATTAATAAATATTTTCTTTTTTTGGTCCGTCAATATTTTAGACTTACTCGTTGATAACGGGTCTTTGAAATTGAGCTGTTTTTTTAACTCTTGTATAAGATGGCGTTGTAACTTTGCTTAGGTCTAGTCTCATTTTAGATGTATGTGTAATGTATTATATTATGGATTGTTCAAAAATTTCAATAAACTGGTTCGGTGGAAGATAAAAGAAAGCAATATTAGTCGTAGCTGTCGTTCGAAATAATTTGGGCTGAGTAAATCCACGACATGGTGCATTTTACGAAAGGAAAATGTTCATAAACAAAATGGGGGTGAGGAAATTTCATGATTGATTCCTGAGAAACCTTTACCTCTTAAACAAATTACTGTTTGGTGTGCATTATGGCCAGGAGGGGTAAATTGGATCGTATTTCTTTCCGAATACTGCTGCTCAAGCTGTAAGTGTGAATGGTGTTCGATATCGTGAGATAATATCTGGATTTTTGCGGGCTGAATTGATTTGGAGAATATCTGGTTCCAACAGGATGGCGCTACACCTCACTCTGCTAATGAAACAATTGATTTATTGAGAGAAAAATGTCCTTTCCTGCTCTTTAGGGTTATGCGAAAAGCCAGATCTATAAGAACAATACACAATCGATTCCTAAACTAAAAGATGAAATTATTAGAGTCATTGGTGAAATAGAGCAACGGTTATGCCGAAATGTCATCCAAAATTTTGACAATATAATTGACGTCTGTGCAATATATTGCACTGGCAGATATTGTCTTTCGTGTCAGCTTTAGTCATCTTGTATATAAGTCCTTCATGTCAGACCCTGTCAAAGATTCTGGTTATGTCCAGAAGATTACTACTGTGGCTTCTATAATTTGGAACCCTTTGGTGGCAGTTTCGACCAGTTTCCTCTGAGTGTTTCTTTTTGAAGTCAAACTGCTCTAGAGGTATTACGTTCAATTTTTCAGTTTCCTGATTACTCTTGACTGAAGTCCTTGACTGTACTTCTTTCTGCCACCTTCCTTAACTTGATTTCTTTTCCTGGTTTGTTCAACACCTCGCCTTGTTTCCACACTTCTGGGTAATATTCTGTTCTCATTATCGTCTTGATTACGTTTGCCAGTAGACTATCTCTTTTCTGTTTCAATTAGTCAGCCAGTCCTCCTTACATTGCTGTACGTATAAACCTCTCACTGATCTACTCTTTGACAATGTTTGCAATCTTCCTTGCATGGACGTCTGGATAGAGCATCGACATTCCTATGAAGTTTCCCCGGTCGATATTTAATTTCGAAATCATACTGCTGTAACTTTTCTATCCATCTAGCCAGATGTCCTTTGGGATTCTTCATTTCCAGAAGCCAATGAAAAGTTTGCGGAGCGGATATAATAAAACAAGTTTATAGTTGAAAAAATGACTTTATTCGTCCGTATATTCTCCCTTAAGCTCAATAGATGTTGTCCAGCGGTTCTCCAATTAATTTATTCCATTTCTGAGGTGATTTTCTGGACGTCCTTCAAAATACCCATCGACGGCTGCTATGGCTTCTTTATTTGATGAAAAATGCTTGCCGCGAAGGAATTTTTTGAGGTTTGGAAACAGATGAAAGTTAGACGGGGCCAGATCTGGTGAATATGGTCGATGCTCCAACAATTCGTGGTGTAACTCCTTCAATATGACCATTTCAAGAGCACCTCTGTGAGAAAAATTATTTTTTCTTTGCTAAACCAGGTCTTTTCTCAATCCAATTGGTCCAATAATTTTGAGTAATACTGTCCTGTTATTGTTTTACTGGTTTGAAGGTAATCAACTAACAAAATGCCTTTTGCATCCTAAAAATTGAGGCCACAACCTTTTTGGTCGATTTTAACCACTTTGGCCGCTTCGGAGCTGAACAACTGGAGTCAGTCCAGTTGTCGCAGTTCAGGATCATAGTGGTAAAAGTATTTACCACCAAAGTATCATCCATAATTGCTCATCGACGTTTAAAATGTATTTTATTCTTTCGACAAAGATCCAAACGTTGTTTAGAAAATTTTACTCGAAGTTGTTTTTGATCAGAATTTAACAAATGCAACTGCTACCTTGCCCATAGCTTTCTCAAGCCCAATTGCATTTACAAAATATGAAACACCCATTCAGTTGTTCTATTTTATTCAAAGACAAGTGTCAAGTTATCCATAGCCATGTCATTGCATAAAATTAATTATTTGTTCAGTATTTGCATTTATTGGACGCCCAGAACGAGGATCATCATCTAGGCTTATACGACCACGTCGAAACTCACCTGCCCACTTACAAACCATTGTTTTTGAAGGAACAGTCTCTGCTAATACATTTACCATTTTACTATGAATTTTTATTGCCTTTCAATATTTTCCATTAAAAAAAAATATCACTGATACGTTTATTTTAAACTGCTTTATTTATTTGTATGGCATCATCAACATATAAACATATAATACAATAAGTGTATACAAAAGAAGAAGAAGAATATAAAACAAACATTGCATTCAAAACACCCATGAAATCGTTCCAGCTGTCCTGATAAAATCGTAGGAGGCACTATCCACTAATATGTCTGATGGATTGTTTCAGTACACCACAGTCACAACTCAGAGACTCCACTATACCCCATCTATAAAGTGAGTCAGCACATCGACCAAATCCAGTGTGGATTGTATTTAATTTGACCCACAGTTTTCTGTTAAGGTCGATGCCCGCAGTATTATTACAGTTGTATCTCTCAAACCATTCCCACAGTTGTATCTCTCAAACTATTCATGTTTTTTGGGTTTTTCACCACGATCTAAAACTTAAAAAAAATAACACAAATGTTCTTATGTGAATAAATAATCACTGAGTAAAAAACAAAAAACCAAACGGAGACAAATTTCTTAGTGATTATTTTTCTGTAATAAATTTGCTTAAGGAACAAAATTTTAAAAAATACAAAAAATTTCTAAAATAAATACACACTTTTGAACGTTAACATTTCGGGAGGTCTTCTCCTCCCGTTTTCAATACGAATCTAAAAATAAATTATATTATTTTCTATATATAATGAAAAGATAGAAAGTAAATATATTTTTGTGTATGTCAATGATATTTGCATTGAGAATAATTTATTACAGAATAAGAATCAATGAGAAATTTGTTTCCGTTTGGTTTTTTGTTTTTTACCCAGTGATTCATTATTTACATAAGAACAGATATTTGTAATATTTTTTCGAGTTTGAGATCGTGGTGAAAACCCCCCAAAAAAAAATATGAACACGCCACAATTATTCAGATATTTCCCTTATACAATGCTGTATTCTCTGAGCAAAGTCTTGGGTCTACGAATCGGAGGTAGGTAGATATTATTTAGTAAGGGAAGGAAGTATTATAGGTAGGAGTTGGTCTGATTGTTCCAGTGATTATGGTACTGTTACTTACTTACTTACAAGGTACTGTTAAGCTGCTGTTTTTGTACGAATGTTCATAAGAAGGAAGACACTTCAAAATGTAGTAAGTTATATAGTTCTTTTACTACTCTGTAGGTGTCGCTCCGCGAACTTTTCAATTCGCCTAGTAATGAATATTTTCATATTATCTCCGCCTATGTTTCGATTTTAATTCATATCATTGTATTCGCATCAGTTTGACGTTGCCTATTTGTGTTATGCTTTAAGAGTCGTGCGGTTTTAAACAATAATCATATGATCACGGTTACCTACTGCCAATAAATCTTACTAAACCAAAACTTTTTTCTAGTACCAAAGTACAGTGCATACCCGTGGCAATAATAATTTTCAGATTTGTCACGTGATAAAAAATTCTCGATAAACAATATCAAAACTGATTTCCAACAATTGTCATTAATAATCCAATCAATCTTTTTCTTAGAGCCCAAATATACAGGGTGTCCCGAATTTTATGGACCAAACTTTACTATCCTGTTTTACGCCAAAAATAATGATACTTAGTGGAATAATGCGCCCTAAGAGAGCTACACCCACCCAAATAGGGCATCCTGAAGACAGTTTTTCACAAATATTTGCGAAACCGTTTATAATTAAATTATAAAATTTGGTGATTGTTGTCGAAACAAACTGTATATTTCAAATTAAAAAAAAAACAGTCATAGGCGTAACGTAATGAAGGGTCAACGTTAATAATTGCCCAATTTTTTTTGTACGTTTTTTTTAAATTTTTATTCAAGATTATAAAATCCCCGACTTTTTTACATAGAAGTTCGCCTCAATAAGATGAACGGTTTTCGAGTAAATCGCTTTTAAACTTTTCATGAGCAACAACTTCAACACGTTCCTGACATCTCCGGACAACACATTGTGTTGCGCTGCCAATAAAATTTGGATTAGCCCGCAAATCTTCACCTATGGTATTTACAGGGATTACATAGACTTTATTCTTTAAATACTCCCAAAGACACCACCCCCCCCCACCACCCCCCAGATGAATAAATCTCATATGGTATTTACAGGGTTTACATAGACTTTATTATTTAAATACCCCCCCACCCCTCCACAGCTGACAAATCGTGATAGGTCAGGTCCGATGAACAGAGTGGCCATTGTTCTGACCCTACCCGACCGATACGTTGTCCGGGGAAATTATTATTTACCTGCATACGATGTTCAGCAGCATAATGTGCTGGAACATCAAAATCTTCACTTATCTTATTGCGAAATCGACCGAGGAACTAACCTTTGTTTGTTTATTTTGGGGTTTAATATCGAACGATGGCGTTAACACTCATGACATCAAAAGAAGATGGATAGGAACATAACAAAGAACCCTTTAGTAAAAATCTTAGTCTTTCCAGTATTGCGACATTCCGATGAAACATGCACCATTCAAAACAAGGACCAAAACGTTAATTCCTTTGAATTTTGGTGCTGGAGACGGGCCCTTCGCATTCTATGGACTGCCAAACGAACAAACGCATGCGTTATTCAAGAAAATAATAAACCCACAAGGCTATCCTAAATGATTCATCAACGAGTATTAATTAAAGGCTTAACTGGTACATATCTCTAACATGCAACCAAGAAAGCCAAAATAGAGAACGCTGGCGAGAATTAGTCCGAAACGTCCGCAACCGGAATGAATTTCCATAAGTCACGACTCTTCTGCAAAGAATAACACAAAGAAGAAAAAAGAAAAATAAACAAACCTAACCTTATCGTTTATGCAAACCATGTATTTATTAACTCGCTCTCGTATTTCCAAAAATGTTTATTCCTGCAACACTTGGCGAAATTATAAATATTATCTAAAAGCTTCATTTAATTCACATAACAGCATGTATAAACGTGGCAGAGAACCAATGCTTTCATATTTGTTTTTGATATCAGTTTTATTTAGAATTCTATTATTTTCAAACCGTTTTAAACTGGTGGGCGACCAATTTGAATGCGAAAGCGATAATGTTATACAAATAACGTTCTGGTAAAATATGTTAACTCTTTAAAACAGATTTATTGCGTCTGAAAAAAGATATTAATAGTAGGTAATGCTGGAAGTTTGTTTATTTTATCTGAACAATGAAATGTTTTGTTTGTATTACTGGTTGTATTACATTATGTACATATTTTTACGGTGTTCGTTCCCAGATGGCAGTAACTTATAGAAAAATGCCAATTTTGCTTGGGGTTTATTATGCAACACTTTAATCACAACCAAACTTTTTTTAAATATAAAGAATTGATCAATAATCAGAACTTTGAAATTAATCACAATGATAACTACAAGTAATAATTCGATAATTTTTATTTTATCTTGAAAAATAAATAATGGCCATTTGTTCTGAAAATAATGTCGTTCAAAAGACTATTTTTCCCCAAAGTGGGGATCGTCTTCCAATTTCTATACCCTGTTGAATCGTGTATCTTTCATAGTGAATTGACAATGTACTGAACACAGCAGCCTATGACTGACATTTACATTTAATATAGTGTTGCCGCTATTACGTTTCAATATTCTGACATTTTTATGGAAAAAATCTTTATGGCTTAAATTATCACAAAGGAAAAAAAATGGTATATTTCTGCAGTGGACTTAGTGGTATCAATTGAATACAGCTTATTTGTATGTGATTTTTTTCCGCAAAAACCTTTCTAAGTATCTTTAACACTTTGATTTGAAATGAAAGTTTTACCTGGGTCCTTGGCGAGTGATCAAAGATGTGTGGGATCGAGCCTTATAGAATACAATACCTTTACAACCAATTCTTTCTAAGCGATTCTGTTTCAAACCATCATTGAGTTGGGGCAACTGCTGATAAGCCAGCTGCACTAATAATTCCAATAACTATACAATATGCCATTCTTTTGATAAGCATCCACTTAGGATTTCGTTATTTACGAAAGGTATTTTTTAAGTAGGTAATAATCTGATGATGCCATATTCATTAACAGTAGAAAATGAAGGAGTGAGTCCGATGTGGATTGCTGAGAAGCTCGTAAATTCGACACTTGACAGTCCGAGGAAGTGAACATGACAACGCGCTATAAAAACTGTCTAAAACACCGCTATATTATCATTATTCCGCGAAGTCTTCCTCGAGTATGCAACACTACTGTCTATAATTATTTGACTACCAGTAGAATTAAATATAATGGCAAGAAGCAATATGAAGTTTATCAATATCAGTTTGGCGATCAATACCATCGGCGTAAATCTATTATAAATATTTAATTGAGTGATGAATATATTAATTGCTTATATAAGTGTATGAAAATTCAATTACCGGAAATTCCCATTTTACCATTCAGGTAAAGGAAATAATAAAGACCCTGTTTTTGGACTGTTTTATTATGATCGGTGCGTGATACGAGAACGAGCAATACATAATTTTTTTCTTCCGCTAAGTGTCTGGAGGTTTTTTGGGTTGCCTATATTAGGACACATTCAAATCTCAACCGCATTTGGCGTCGCTTAACTTTAGTTATTGAGAACTGATACAGAGGGTGTTAATAAAATACTCTCCCAACATTTTTTGGCAAATTTTACGTCACAATATAACACAAAAATGTCATACGAACATGGGTTCGGAAATTTGCTTAACGAGAATTCGGAAATTTGCTATAACGTTTTGAAGATTTCAATTTCTTTTTTCATTTTTGAATTATATATTCCGCATAAAGAAAGGTATTGTAACCAAATTTAATACACATCATCAGCCTTCCGGTTGTCATAATTTGGGAGAATATCAAGTCCTACCAGCAGCCAGTGTCGGAGTCACAGGATTTTGGTACTAATTAATTTAAAAGTTAATTAATTTATTTTTTGTTCAGTATTTGTCAGTATGACCAGATTGAAACTCACCTTCCCACTTACAAACCATTGTCTTTGAAATTTTTAAATATTTTTTTTCAGACAGTATTTAATCACTGCACGATTTTGAAGATTTTTCATTATAAAAAGTATTACTGATAAGTGAAACTTCAAAATGTAATAGATTATATAGTTCTTTTACTGCTCTATAGGTGTCACTCTGCAAACTTTTCAATTAGCCTAGCATATAAGATATATTATGAATAGACTAAACGAATAAGCGTTATATTGAATGAAAAAGAATTATAATAACACTGAATATACTAAATATTATGTAACATGTGTTGAAATACAAATATATATTTTTATTTTGAACCACTTCAGCGTTCATAGTTCAGGATATTATTAAATTTTTAAAACGAAAACATATTGAAAAAATTCGTTTTCAAACACCAAGCCAAGAAGCTGTATTGTTCAACGCTGAAAACATTTTTTTTCGAAAATTTTAATTGGTTCCATGACCGGAGGTGTGTACGTGATACCCTACAAAAATAAGCTTTATCTGCGTTTTAAAATTGATGGGTAAACATCTCGTCAAGCAGTATTTTTAAATTATTGTTTATCTGCGAAAAAATTCTAACATGTTCAAGGCGATGCCGGATTAGAACGCTTACGCAAATTGAAATTTTGTTTTTTAGGTAAGAAAAACAAGATAAAAATGTATTTTTGAATTCGCATGTGTCGTTACATAACCGGCATTATTAAAAGGATTTCGATGAAATATATATGACACCTTTAACCGATGGATCCGATGAAAAGTTTTACGCGGAAATATCCCTAAATAACACATCGTTTAAGTTCCCGGTCTGACATATAGGACGAAGGACGATATCACAAAAAAGGCCCCGCAGGAACCAAAAAGTGATGTTTCACCAAGACAATGCACCATGTTACAAATCATTGGCAGCGATGGCTAAATTATATGAATTACACTTCGGATTGCTTCCTCGTCCACGGTATTCTCCAGATCTGACCCCGGGCGACTATTTCCTGTTCTTAGACCATAAAAAAATGTTCGCTGGAAAGGAATTTCGCTTCAGTGAAGAGCTAATTGCCGAAACTGAACGATATTTTGGCAATTTATGAAGGCAAATCGTTCTAAAAAATTTGTAGAACTGTTAGGAAAGAGTTAGAATGCTCTGTTACTGCTCTTCAAAGGGAATATTCATTTATTATTCACGTATTGACCCTGGTGAACCACGCGCAGTACAGTTAGGGGCGTTTGTTGTTGTAGCCTTCCTTTGCGCCCATACTGATATACTCATGGATTCTTCCTCTGTATAATTTAGATAAAATTAGTCATCTCAACAGTTACACTGTCATTTTCTGAAATATTGACATTCTTCATCGATTCTATAGCCTTCCTCACTTCATCCCCCCGAATATCTGGCATTTGCTCTTCCGTGACCATTGGTCTTGTTGACTGGTTCTGATCTTCATTCTGCATAAAACCTTCTGATAATCTCTAACATTTCCGTATGTGCCATGCACCCTGCGATCCTGTGCCGTGCGATCTTTACGCATTAAGGCAAAAATGTCCGTCCTTTTATTTTTAAGACTGTGTTTTAATTTTTATATCCTCTGTTTTCTTGAATTAGTCAGACCAAGTTGTTCCAGTCTTCTTACATTTTTCTCTCTGGCCAACCTTCCAAACGTTAACCTTGTGTCTGAAACAGCTTCTATCCTGAATTTCACTTTGTGTAATATTTGCTGATCTTAGGTTCTCTTGCAGCAATCCATTTAATTGTTTCTGTTTTAGCTCTACTCCTTTTTTCATAAAATTCAACTATTTGTTTAGTTAGCCTACTCGTTTCATCCGTTTTATGTATCCGGATTAGGATCCGGCCTAAGATTTTTCTTATGATTTTCCTTTCCTTCTTTTCAATCTCCTCGATGTCTCGCTTTCTATTCAAAACGAGCGTTTCTGCCCCATATAGACATTCTGGCTTAATAAATATGATGTAATGTCAGTTTTGTATTTTTACATTAATACGTACAATTAAATAAAAGTATCAATTAAAAAATCTCCTTGTCTCACTACAGTATTAATTTCGAACGGCTCTGAGATATCACACGGGAATTTAACTTTTGACCTTGGGTTAGTTAGTGTTGCTTTAATAATTGCCAGCGTTTTCAGATCTAATCCTTGTTCTTTCAAGATTTGGAATAAAGATTAATAAAGTAAATAAAATCATATGCATTTTTGAAATCCACAAATGTACAGACGAGATTTTTATTGTATAGTTTGTAATGTCTTAGGATCAACTTTAGATTCGGGATCTGCCCGGTCGAAAACCTGCTTGATATTTACCAATTTTAGGTTCTAACTGTCCCTGTGCTCTGTCTAGTAGACATTGAGATAGAATAACAATTACAATTTTGTAACAAACTGGGAGAAGAAATGTCTCTCTGTAGTTCTTTACATCCATTATATCTCCTTTCTGATGTAGTGGATGGATTCGAGCATCTTTCCAATCTTCCGGAATCCGCTGGGTTCACCAAACTTGTAGAATTTTGGTTATTTCCGTTTTGTGCCTGGCCCAGCGGATTTCAAAAGTTCAGCAGCTTCTTCACCAGAAGCTTTGTTATTTTTAAGTCGTTTGATTTGCCTAATTATTTCATCTTCATTCGGTGGTAATGAATCTGGGTTTGTTTGTTTAGGCTTTAATGTTGGTAATCTGTTCAAGGGACAGTTTAGTAGTTTTGGCTTTTAAATATTTTAGTTTTTAAATATTTGGCAAGTTCATTGCAATTGTCTTGGTTATTTAGAGCTAATCGTCCGTTTTCCTTTCAGAAGCAAATATTTTGGGGTTGATTTTTTTGGAAATCTTTTTCTATTTCAATAAGTTGATTGTTTTCCTATTTTGTTTTAGTTTGTCTAATTAGCTTCAATGTTTCTTTTCTTACTTCAAAAAAGATGTTATAGTTTATTTCTGTTTTTTGACTATTCCATTTCAACTTTAGGGCTGTTTTAATAATTTTATGTTTCAGTTCTTGCCAGTTCTGTGCTGGTTGTTGATCAAGCTCTTCTGTTAGGGATGGTTTTATTTTCGTAAAGTCGAACTTTGGGCTTAGTAGTCTCTTTTGAATAAGATTTTTTTCATAGTTCAACCAATTTTCTGCCAATATGGTGTGTCCACTTATAAGGCGGGAAAACTGGCGACTGTTTTTCTGTAGCTTCTTTTTTTTCCCCAGTTGGGCAATGAAATCACCTAATAGGATTTTACGGGGTTACAAGGTATTTTAGAAATAGTCTTTTCCAGAATTTCCCAGGACTTATTTATTTTTTCAGGATTAGATTTATTTTCTTCGTTAACTGGAAGGTGTGCATTGATTAATGTATAGTTTTTGTTAGCACACTATAGGATAGTTTTATGAGTATATTATTTACTGGGTGGACATTAGTTTTAGAACCAAGAATGGTTTTTGAGATAGCGAAAGCCACACCGAGAGGTGATGTGGTAGTATTCTTTTGTCCGTTTTACTTTTAAAAAGGCTGTAGTTGCCGAATTCCAAGGTGTTATCATCTGTCAACCTGGTTTCTTGCAGAGCTAATATTTGAATTTTTGCAGATTTATTGTTTGCCCCAATTCGTGTAGTTTTCCTGGGTGCAGGAGTGAGTTGATATTTACCGTTCCAAAGAAAGTTTTTGTTTTTGGTTTGAGAAATTGGCCAGGGGGTCTCCGACTTCCTCTGAAAGATTTTGCATTTAATCCCGGACGTCTCAGAATCCGAAAGTCCGGTTGTACCAGCAACACTGGCAGAGGATTGTTTACTGCTACCAGTACCAACCCCAGGAGGTTAGTTTTGTAATTACTAGAACCCTTTATCTTCTACTTGGAATTAAAAGTTTGAACTATGATGATTCAGAGGTTAAGACTGCAGGGGTTAGTTTCAGAATTTATATCTCAGCCACACCACTGGCGAACAGTCGCTGACCACTCTTCCACCACCACCGTTTGATACAAGTCAGGCGGTAAGTGGATTTGGTTTTTTTTTAAGCGTTAAAATGATGGTATTGCTCTGCCAAAGAGAATATATTGATGAAAAAGTCGAAATTTGCAAAAAAGTGTTTTATTTGTCAGGGAATTATTGACCAATGTGTTATATAAACCTATTTGACTGATGTTGGGCATGTAGTTGTTTTGATGGTTGATACTCGTTATTTTAGTTTTCTTCTCGGTTATTTCTGGTCTGTAAAGACGACTTTCATCCCTAATTTTTTCTTCTTAACTAAACACAAAAATTACTTTGCTTAGCTTCTCGTGCGCGCGTTTCGCTAATCACTTTAGCATCATCAGGAGATAATTCAATCACTGCACAAATGTTTCTATGTCAAGCCATTTCTGTTAATTTCGCAAAATTAGTTATTTTGTCACATTTTTTTCAAAGATTTTATATTGTAGGACTGGTCTAATATTATATTTCTTTTCGTTATTAGTGCTCAACGGTGTATACATTATGTCAAAAAATATCGAACAACCACCGTATTCACCTGATGTGGCTCCGGCCGACTTCATTCTCTTTTCAGAACTCGATTTACCACTTCGAGGCACCCGTTTTCAGTCGATAGAAAACATAAAAGAGAATTTACGGCGAAAACTGAAGTCTATGCCGGAAAATGCGTTTAAAGAATGTTTTGAGAATTGAATTATTCGTTGACATAAGTGTATTATTTCAGAACAGACAACAACCTGCGTCTCCGCCTTAATGAACATTTTGTTGCTGTGTGTTCCACATGAGATTGTGGAACCCAACGGTTGGATGTATGATGACACTCAACTGCTGTGGTCTTATTGAACGCAGTCCATGGAAATCTGACAATGCATATATACGCCATCTGACGGGAAGTCGGCGAAAACATGGGTTGTTGGCTGGGGGTAGGGTCTCCCTATTCTTGATGGGGAGCATGTGTGGGTACCCTGAAGAGTCTAAACTCATCTGGAAGGCATATGTTTCATCAAGAGATGAAACATATGCCTTCCAGCTCAAAACAACCAACAGAAGCCAAATGAATATGAAAATAGGCCTGTAACAGTTCTGTCGTACATCAAAGGTGTCACAGACCACATTGGACGACTGCTTCGAAGACATAATATATCAGCCGCATACAAGGCACATAAAACAATAAAATCAGCCATTAGAAGTCCCAAAGATCACATCATTCTAGAAAATCCGGGCGTATACAGCATATCGTGCGGGACTTGTAACATGGCATACGTCGGACAAACCAATAGAAGAATATCAGCCCGGCTCGAAGAACACAAATTGGCGGTTAGAAATAAACAAACCACATCGGCCCTGTTCGAACACCATCTACAAACAGGACACAAAATCGACTTCGACAGTTGCCGATAAATTGCAAATATCCCGAATTACAAAATAAAAACCATACGAGAAACAATAGAAATAGAAAAAATCAGACGCCTAAACAGAAAAGACGATGCCCTTAATTTGCCAGACACGTGGAAACCAGTAATCAACCGACAGACCGAAGCTCACCGGCTGCAGTCGGGAGAGCAAGTGACTACCACTGTGGCACCCCAAACATCGTCCGAGGGGGCGGGGCCAACACCAGAATCAATAAGAAGTACGCACCATCACAATCTGCGACCCAGAAGAATATAAATCTTACGGGACAATTTCCACAGTTTTCAGTCTTCAGACAAGCATTGAGAATACCAAGTGTGACCTTGGCGAAACATTTCAATTGCTTTACTCTTCCAATGATGTCACAGACTTTTGTTTGTTCCCTGATCCATGCGCAGGACTTCTGCCTCGACTTGTAATGCCAAGCATACATCTTTCCATTCCCCTCTGTGCCACCCGAAGTTTTTGAATTGATTGCGATGTGAGTGTCCAGGTTTCACTTCCGTATGTCATAACGGGTAGAACGCACTGATCGAGGACTTTTCTTTTCAGGCAAAGTGGGAGTCTGCTCTTAAACACTATGTTGAGCCTACCAAATGCCTGCCAGCCACATTTAACACGCCGTTCCACCTCCCGGGTGGTATTCTCCTCCATTGAAATTCTAATAAATAATCTAATCTTATAAAGCTGTGCACAATCTCCAAATTCCTTCCTAAAACTGAAATTATTCTGTCCTGAGCGAAGTTATTGAACATAACCTGACTCTTTTTCAGGTTTATTTTCAAGCCAAATGGTTCGCCAGCCCTTTGCAGTTCTTGTATGCGTCTTTGCAGCTCCTCTGGGTCTAGTGAAATGAGAATAATATCATCTGCAAATCTAAGATGGTTTAAGTTTGCACCATTGATCTTTACACCATCCTGTTCCCAATCCAGATTACGGAACACTTCTTCCAGGCAGTCTGAAAAAAGAAGAGGCGATATTGCGTCACCCTGCCGTACACCTCGTTCTACATTAATTCCCACTTCAAGATCATCAAGGTGAATTGTCTCTGTAGCTCCATCATATATCGATTCTAACAGGTTTACATAGGCTCTCTCTACACCTTGGCTAAGCAGTGCATCCATTATCGCATGCTTTAAAATGGAATCAAATGCTTTTTCGTAGTCGATAAAAGCCAAGCACAGTGGCATGGTGTATTCGTTGTGCCTTTCTATGACCTGCTGTACAACCTGGATGTGATCCATTGTACTGAATCAACTTCTGAATCCTGCTTGTTCTCTTGGTTGTGCGTCATTAATTTTTTTTTATATTCTTTTAGAAATTATCTTAGTGAAAACTTTGTACATTACTGATGGGAGGCTTATTGGACGGTAGTTCTTTAACTCTTCATGTGCTCCTTTTTTATGCAAAAGGATCACTTCTGCATTTTTCCATAAGTTAGGTACTTTTTGTTCTTTGAGGCATTTTGACTATAATTTTGCCAGTGTTTTATGTAACGTCCGACCACCAGCTTTTAACATTTCGACAGTTACACTGTCCTTTCCTGGAGCCTTGCCGTTTTTCATCGATTCTATAGCATTTGTTACTTCCTCCACTAGAATATCTGGCATTTGTTCTTCCGTGGGTATTGTTGTCTTTGATTGGTTCTGATCTTCATATAACTGGGAATAAAATTTTGTGACAATCTCTAACATTTGGGTACGTGCACCGCACACTGTGTCATCCTCACTCTTTAAAGCATATATTTGCGTTCTTTTGTTTCTCAGCTTCTGTTTAGCTTTGTTAATTCCTTTGTTTTCTTCCAGGGTTTTTTGAACTAGCTGCATATTGAATCGGCGCGTGTCCTCTCTGATACGTTTTCTTATAGTTTTTAATAATATATATATATATATATATATATATATATATATATATATATATATATATATATATATATATATATATATATATATATATACATATACATATACATATACATATACATATACATACATACATGCATACATACATATATGAATTACGTGTGTATCGAAATTAAATGAATGACTCTGTAGTTTTATATTTGAAACAGATACTGCGTGACGAAACAGTTGATATACAAATCTTTAATGCCTTTCTAAGACGTAAAAAAAGGTTTCTTTTTTGGTCATCCCATGTACGTTAACTTAGCTACAGTTCTTGATTATTATATCTAGCCAAAAAGTACTTAAAAATATTTTGACTGCTGTTAAGTGAAATGTGATTACTGTTGTCGTTTATGGTCAACAACTCTCCACGTATTTGTTAGTAATGGGTTCTGAATGACACGCGTTGCATATCAATAGTTTAAAATTATTAAAAGCATTAGCGAAAGAATTTCGAGTGTATGTTTTCGAGTGTTTCTAAGTGCAGGTTTTAATATAACTAATACTTGTTTATATCAATTTAGTGTAGTTCTCTTAATGTGCGGAAGTAGGAATGAATTTAAAGTAAGATGATGCAAATATTTATGGTGAAACCAGAAAATACACAAAGAAAAGTTACACGTAATTTCAACGTGTCACATCGCTATCTTAATATTTGGAATATATATCTATATACTGGTTCTACATTTATAATTCAAAGTATTGTCAATCGTTGGCCACTAAACTGGTAATCTTTTTAAGCGATCCACGAATCGATCTAATGTTTGACTTCTTCACAAGACCGAAAGTGCTGGTCAACCAGGTCGTGTGCGCCATCAATCGAAACAGGTGATCGAGTCAGAGGAAGCAACGCCTGGAGAATAAAAAAAAAAAATAAAATAAATACACACTTTATTTAGCATATGCAGCTAATAGTAACAAAACAAAATCAATATACAAAAAAAAAGTAAGAAAGATTCTAAAAAATCTTAACAAAAGAAAATACAATCAAAAGGCAATAACCAACATTGTTCAAGTGATAAAACACTCTATTGCTTAAAATAATAATTTAACAGTCTATTAAATACATGCACATTAGGAGCGCTCCCTATGTGGGCGGGCAAAGCATTGAAGAGACAAACACCTTCCCAAAACAATGTCTTCTGGAGAGCAGTAGTTCACACAATTGGTACATCATAATTGTTCTTAGAACGGACATCGTAAGAAGGCATATTTACTCTTTGTACCAAAAAAGTATTCAAATAATGGGGCAACAAATTATGTTTTATTTTATATATCAATCGAATGTTAGCCCCTTCAATGGCCCGCGCAACTGAAAACCAATCTAATGACCGCAACATTACCTCTATCGGTGTATACCTATTACAGTTCAATAGTACACGCATAGCCTTGTTCTGCTGTATTTGAAGTCTACCAATACTCTCCTTATTACATGATATCAGCACAGACATACAATAGGTAAAATGGGGTAAAACTATAGTATTATATACAAGCCTCTTGGACCATGGTGATAAATGTGACGATATACGACTAAAGAACCCTATTTTTTTCCCAATCTTTCTACATAGATAACTGACATGATTACAAAATGTTAGCTGAGGATCCAACAGTACTCCTAGGTATTTAATTTAATTTACAATTTCAATATCACAATTATTTATATTTATTTTTAACCCTAACTCAAATCTTTTGCAGTTTGCTTTAAACCCTATCACATGCACCTTGTTTTCAGTTCGTTTAGTTTAAGTTTATTTTTGCATAGCCATCTAAATAGTATTGCCAGTTCACTATTCAATGTTTCAACCATCTCAGGCAAACTATACCCAGGCACAGATATGAGAGTATCATCTGCAAAAAGACCAATAAAACATTTATCCAATATTGTAGAAATATCGTCATCAAAAACAGCAACGGGCCCAAAACACTACCCTGAGTAACTCCCCACGCACTTTCCCTCTTTGCCGACACTTTTCCCTCAACCCTCGTCCTATGATGTCTGTCTGTTAAGTAACTCTTGATCCATTTGGGAATGAATACGGCGGGTGGGGTAGGACTTCCCATTTCAACGGTTCCAAGTACGTTTTGACTACTTTCGCAACATCGGACCGAGCATCAGTCGGACTTTATCGTGTATTTCGCTGTATTGAGGCCGTTTGTCTTTCGATGCTTAACTTAAACGCAGTAATTGCGTTCGATAACGATCGCCTCTGATTGTTTCAGACGGTTTTAAGAGCTGATAATACACTGAGCACCGACCTGGTTCCTCCAAATTCAGAATATGGCCTTGGAGC
Organism: Cosmopolites sordidus; assembly: GCA_031761425.1. Lineage (NCBI taxonomy): Eukaryota > Metazoa > Arthropoda > Insecta > Coleoptera > Curculionidae > Cosmopolites > Cosmopolites sordidus. The sequence continues at coordinate 735,236 of JARFXV010000391.1, read as the reverse complement.
CGTGAACTTTCAGTTTGTCGTTGGCGTGGAAGCGTAGCCGGGATATCCCCAGATTTTCTACGCTTGGGGTTATGGTAATATACCCATTTTTCGTCCCCAGTCATAATGCAATGCAGAAATTCCCTCCCGTTTTTGCCTTTCAAGCAAATAAAGAGCGTTCAACATATCTCGGTTTCAACTGGTTGCGTTTTGGGGTTAGAGACGCATCAGCAACTGAGAAGGCTATTTAGCGACTGGACCTACAGCTTAACGTGGGTTCCGAACCACGGTCATCAGCTACCGAAAACCCCGGTCAGCACCGCCCCTCGGACTATTAACCCTTGGTTTTGTGCTTAACCGAAATTATCTCGAGAGGCCTACCAACTGACGAGTAGAAAACGACCAACGTAGAAAACCTCTCAGAAGGCATCCGGCCTCGAGGCAAACCATTCATTGATTTGAATTTATTATATAGAATCAGTTTCAATTCTCTTAATGCGGCGAAGCAAAAGCACTATTGAAGTAGCTTCAAAGAAGCTGTGTTATTTGTTGTAATAAAAGCAAGTAAACCAGGAAAAGCTGCACGTGATTTCGCCTACAAATGCAGTACTTCTTCAGGATTACTTTTTTCATTGTCGTGTCTTTGTCTATCGTATCTTTGGCCTACCTCTTTTTCTGTTACCCCCTATTTGCACCTGCATGATTTTTCTTTGTATTCGATTTTCTGCCATTCTCATATACCTGCATATTTATTGCAGTTGTATGGCACAGTAATAGCGATACTTTGTTACCCCACTCCAGATAAAAGTCATTGTCCTTCCTTCTGGATTTTTCCCAATGCTTGTAGACATTTGGAAATCCTGGATTGGGAAATAATGAATACTTCTGCCAATTGTTTCAACATATGACTTGAGTTTTGATTCAATAATGCTTGCAAATCTGCATCTTCAAACCTTTTCGGCTGCCCTGGACGCTCCTTGTCTTTCCTATCAAAATCACCACTTCTAAAGCATTTAAACCATCGTTAAAACATCGTTTTTTGGGTTACAGCCTGTTTACCATAAGCGTCAACCAACAATCGATAAGTTTAACTTAACCTTTTTTTTCCAGCTAAACCATTAATTTCATTTTTCAGCTAAACTTTTAGGATTTTTTCTTATATCTTTAAACTTTCGGTGAGCTGGTAAATTAAATGGATTGAAGCACCGATCGCCGTAGGGAGCGATAAATCAACAAAAATGATAAAACTTATTAACGAACGTAAGTCACTAGACAACCGCTTATGGGTAAATTGATTGTTAGGCTAGAACAACGATTAAAAAAATGACGGAAAACAAGCGTGGCTTCGAGTCATACTTCTATCTCCTCTTTTTATTATATAAGTTTGATTCGTTTTGATGAAGTGATTATTTTCGCAACTAAGAGATGGCGTTATTATTCTTATTTCGTCGTTACAATATGAGAAAAAATCACATAAAATAATGTTTTATTTGTATATTGCTTTCTACACATATTTTTGTTCAAAATAATACATTTTATTTTAAATTTAGTCATTAAATAACATTATAATGACATAAATAGGTAAGACAATAATACATAATCAATATTATTGAAATATAACCAAGGCAAAAAAACTAAATTCACTTAGCGTCTTACTTGTATCAATCAGTTGAGTGGTCAGCGTCTGTTCACCAGTGGTGCGGTTGATATTTAAATTCTGGAACTAACCGCTCCAGTCTTAACCTCTGAACCGTCATGGTTCAAACCTTTAATTCAAAGTACAAGATGAAGCGTTCTAGTAATTACAAAATTACCCCAAGAGGTAGACAATCCTCTGCCAACATCCTCTGGTACAACCGGACTTTCGGATTCTGGGGCGTTCGAGTTTAACGAGTTCGAGCCAACGTCTAAAACCGAACCTTTGGAACGGTAAATATCAATCCTCTCCTGCGTCCAGGAAAACTACACGAATTGGAGCGAACATTGAATCAGCAAAAAAATCCAAATTTTAGCTTTGCAAGAAACCAGATTAACAGATGATAACACCTTGAAATTTGGCAACTACAGACTTTTTAAAAGTAAAACGGACAAAAGAATACTCAAAAATACACATCTCGGTGTTGCTTTCGTTATCTCAAGAAACATTCTTAGTTATATAACTAATGTTCAGCCAGTAATCGAAATATGACACTATCCCTCAAGTGTGCTAACAAAAACTATACATTAATCCATGCACACCTCCCAGTTAACGAAGAAAATAAATCTAATCCTGAAAAAGTAAAGAAGTCCTGGGAAATTCTGGAAAAGACTATCTCTAAAATTCCCTCTGACAATGTAAAAATCTTATTGGGTGATTTCTGAATGAACGCCCAACTAGGGAAAGAAAGAAAGTACAGGAAAACAGTCAGGAGTTTTCCCGCTCATAACAAAACAAAAGACCTGGAGGTACCCAAACACGTACATGGGTGAATTTCAAATTGACCGTGTTGCCATTTCGTACCCCAATTGTAAAGAGATTTTGAATGTTCAAGTCAGGAAAGGAACTAACATAGACAAGGATCACTACTTGACTAGAATCATACTTAGCTTAAAAGCTCGAAAACTTATTCAAAAGAGACTGGTAATACCAAAATTCGAAACCTACGAAAATAAAACCAACCCTAACAGAAGAGCTTGATAAATAACCTGCACAGAACTGGCAAGAATTGAAACAAAAATTATTAAAACAGTCTTAAAGTTGGTCCCTTTACAAAAACGTAGAAAACATCCGTCGTGGGATGAAGTTTGCGAGCAAGCAGTATTAAGCCGAAGTAAATCATTCAAAGATTGGAACAGTTAAAAAACAGCAATAAACTATAGCATATTTTTTGGAAGTAAGAAAAGAAACATCGAAGCTAATTAGACAAACTAAAAGAGAAAATGAAAATAATCAACTTAATGAAATAGAAAAAGATTTCCAAAAAAATAACACCCGAAACATTTACAAAACATTTAAAACTAAATTAACAGGCTATCAACCCCAAAATCTTTGCTTCCAAAAGGAAAACGGACAATTAGCTCTAAATAACCAAGACACTTGCCAAGAACTTGCGAAATATTTTGAACAACTACTAAACTGTCCTGAGTTCTTAAACAAATTACCAACACTAAACCCTAAACAAACAAACTCAGATTTATTACCACCGAATGAAGATGAAATAATTAGGCAAATCAAGCGAATCACTGCTGAACTTTTGAAATTCGCTGGTCCAGGTACAATCAAGGAAATAACCAAAATTTTGCAAGAAGTTTGGCGAACCGAACGGATTCCGGAAGATTGGAAAGATGCTCTAATCCATCCGTTACACAATAAAGGAGATAGAACGGATGTAAACAACTACAGAGGGATCTCTCTTCTCCCAGTTTGTTACAAGAATCTATATCAATGTCTACTAGACAGAGCACAGGGATAGTTAGAGCCTAAAATTGGTGAATACCAAGCAGGTTTTCGACCGGGCAGGTCCTGCCCTGAACAGATTCTGAATCTAAAGTTGTTTCTAAGACATCAAAAACTGTACAATAAAAATCTCGTCTATACATTTGTGGATTTCAAAAAAGCATATGATTCTATTGACCGCGAATCTGTATTCCAAATCTTGAAAGAACAAGGACTATATTGTGAAAACGCTGGCAATTATTAAAGCAACATTAACTAACACAAGGTCAAAAGTTAAATTCATGGGTGTCATCTCTGAGCTCTTCGAAATTAAAACTGGAGTGAGACAAGGGGATAGACTCTCGCCACTCTTATTTAACTGCGTTCTAGAAAAAGTAATAAGGAGTGGCGTGAAACAAAGTCGCCCTGAATATTGATAAGCCCATTAAACTGGGGAGAACCAACATCAAAATTGATTATCTGGCGTTTGCTGATGATGTAGCAATTTCGGCTCAAGATATATTAACGACACAAAAACAGACTGAAATCCTAAAAGAAACAACAGGAAAGGTAGGACTCCAAATTTCTTTTGAAAAGACACAATACATGACCTGCAACAGATTAAGAACACCATTTCTATAAACAATATATGGTAACATCAGACGAGTATCTCAATTCAAATATTTGGGTGAAATAATCATGGAAAATGGGTTGGAAAAAGCGGCCAATAAGAGTAGATGTCAAAAAATGGAAACGGCATTGAGACTTACACATAATATTTACAACAAAAAATGCATATCTAAAAACACAAAACTGAGACAATACAACACAGTTATTAAGCCAGAATGTCTATATGGGGCGGAAACGCTCATTTTAAATAGAAAGAGAGATATCGAGGACATTGAAAAGAAGGAAAGAAAAATCATAAGAAAAATCTTAGGTCCCAAACAAATAAATACCGACTTCGAGAAAACCAAGAAATCAAACAATACACAGATATACATAGCGATATGAGAAAAAGAAGACTTAAGTTTTACGGACACATTAAACGGATGAATCCGAGTAGATTAACTAGACAAATAGTCGAATTTTATGAAAATAGGAGTAGAGCTAAAGTAGAAATAATTAAATGGATTGCTGCAATTAAAGAGGACCTAAGATCAACAAATATTACACAAAGCGAAGTTCAGGATAGAGGATGTTTCAGACAAGGTTAACGTTTGGAAGGTTGGCCAGAGAGAAAAATGTTGAAAGACTGGAACAACTTGGTCTGACGAAAGGAAAATAACTCATAGCGAAGGAATGAAATTAGTATGGGCGCAAAGGAAGGCTAACAACAACAAACGCCTCTAACTGTACTTCGCGTGGTCCACCAGGGCCCATACATGAATAATAATAATTATTGAAATATAACCAAACGTTTTAAATCAAGGTTTTAATGTTTACATCACCAACTAGTGGTATCGCGCTCAGAGCGACATGTACGTCTAATTGATTTATCTCCTAAACTAATTTAGATCCTATTTTGGAACTTCTATGGTAAAATGTATAAATGTTAAGCTTTATTTTACAATAAAAAAATTAAAATTAAAAAAATATTTCAGATATTTACTTCCGGTTTAACACTAGAAAAAAAAACTCAAATTTGGAATCGGATTTGAAAATAAAAAAAAACAGTCAATTTTCTATACAAAACATTACATTTATTATTTTATAATAATGCATTCAATATGAAAAACTAAATCTCAAATAAAAAAAATATATATTATGTATACACGTTCACATCCCCTAGAAGTACAACTACGTCAATACGAACAAATTTCAGAATCTCACTTTTTTTTCGTTGTCTAAACAAAGTGCTAATCTAAACATAGAAGTTTTATATCATTTTTTGCAAATGTGTTTTCAAACACCTTTGCAACTTTGAGTGGAGCTATTCGATTGAATTTTAAGCTCTTAACAGTAAAGCAAAAAAAAACTCTGAGAATTTACAGTATAATTAGTATGCTTCTAAATATTGACTAATTCGATAATAAATATAATGCTTAAGTACTAAACGTTTCCATTCAACTTCAATGTCATAAGAATTATCACAATCGATTTTTTTTTGTTTTATTTAATTTTATCATTTAAATCTAGAATCCTATCAAAAAAATATGTATACAATTCAACTTTATAAAAAAAATTTATAACTAATGTGATATCTTTTATTTATATTTCATTTATTAAATAATGTCAAGATACTTTCGATTGTTGCAGTTTGTCGAAATTTGGGGAGAGGTGGGGGGCTATTAATATAATACATAGTTGGCCTTGACCGTTTCTAGCAGCTGAAAATAAATCGTGTTTCTACGGAAACTATTGGGTAGATGCAAAAGATCGTTCTATTTTTGCAACTAGATTGCATTACATATCCAATGTTGACGTTGTTTGACAGAAGGAATTTCAGCGAGTACTAGAGGAAAACTGTGTTGTTTGGTTGGGTTTTGAAAGTTTTGTTAAGCATTAAAAATGGCAGAAAGCATAGAACATTTTCGACATATACAATGCGTCCATTAAGTATGGGTTGTGGTCTGGGAAAATGTGATTAAAATAAAATACCTGGCATTTTTTGTGAATTATTATTCGAATTATTCTCCTCTTGTTGTATTCCGGTTGTCACATCTTGTTGACACATCTGTTGCATTGATTCAATATGAATAGCGTCCAAAGCATGCGTCGAAACTGTTTGAATGATCTGAATGTCCTCAAAGAAACACCCTTTCAACTTTGAGAACAAGGAAAAGTCACAAGTGAAAAGTCACAGACTTTACAAGAAATCATTTTGCATCTTATTCAACCGTTATAAACTTGATTGCGAATTTTACTCGTAAAAGAAAAGTCATTATGATCAAGAAGAGCTTAGACTAGCTCAATAATTTATCAGTGTCAACTGGTATAAGTATTTCAAGTCTTACTTCTCTCAGACAAATTATTTTTTTATAATATTACAACAAATCTAAACTGTATGTCATACATGGCCCATTTATAAAAACTTTTAATCAATTGACCCCCAGACTTATTTCCCAACAATCAAATCCTTATCAAAAAAAAAAATATTTTTAACATTTTCTTTCTCAAAATATTGACTTTTTTTCTGTTTGTTTCGTCTCAACAGAATTCAGTATTGGCGAGGAGATGAAATGAGAATAAGAACATGGCACGGGGACTTTTAAGATTAGCAAACAAAAAAGTATTCAATCTCAGGGTCAAGAAATCTGCAGTATTTGAAAAAAGACACTTCTCTAGCGAAAAGAATGTTGCGCTGCGTGGAACTCCATATAGTGATTTGACAATCGGTGTACCAAAAGAAATATGGAAAAACGAAAAAAGGTGAGTGTGATAGATTATTACTTGGTTTAGTTGGGTCTGGTCCATATATAAACGGGGTGTTAGGTAAACATGCGGCAAAAATGCAAGGGGCTATTCCTTGTCCTGTGATGATTTTTGAAAAACCCCTTTTTTTCGAAGATACAGGGCGAACAAAATTTGCGACAATCATATTCGATATTTGTTGAAATCATTAATGCCAATAAAAGTAGGGTGTACGTCAATGAATTTATCAAGTAAAAAAAAATTCTTCGATCTCGATCGCTTGTGTCTTAAATAGTGAGTGAAGTCCTCTATCATAATGTATACAAACGCCGAGATGACTGACATACACTTCATGTATGGACTTGCTGATGACAATGCATTATAAGCTAGGCAATTGTACAGTGAACGATTTCCAGCCCGTAATGTCCCTGACCCGACTGAAAAATCGTTATTATTTCACTACTACCTGCATTAAGTTAAAAAAATATTAACCTAATGTTTACCTTCCTTCACACTTTACGAAAAATCGAAATATCTCTTGACATGTCAGAGATATCGATTTCGGGTTTTCACTGGATGATTCCTCTTTAAATTACCTTTCTAGCCATGTAATAAAAGCTGTACCATATTAAGACCAATTTTTAATTTAATATTACGGTAAAAATTAAAACTAACTGATTTTTTCAGAAAAATCGAAATATCTCTTGACATGTCAGAGATATCCATTTCGGGTTTTCACTGGATGATTCCTCTTTAAATCACCTTGCTAACCATGTAATAAAAGCTGTACCATTCCATTTGAAAAAACTGAACAAAACTTCAAAAAAGTTATTGTTGAATGTAACGCCACCTCGCGGTTTCATTTATAAACTAAATAATTTATCTCCTAGATTATCTGATTGTCCCAGCAATTGCCTTTTAAATGAATCCAAATTGAGGAAAATCAGTTTAGGCAAACGGACATTAGACGACCCCCCCCCCACTTCTTTATTCGCGAAGTTACGACAAAATGTCATAAAACAAAGTTGTAGGAGACAGTTTGCTAATTATAACTGAGAATTTTTCTTACTCGGTTAACACTTGAAAATACACAAAAAAAAAATATTTTTTAAATGTTTAGCTCGTCACGCCCTCTTGCGGTCGTTTTAGAAGCTTAAAAATATTTTTGGTGAATTTCTCACAGTCAGTTTTAGTATAATATTTTTTTCCGCAAAGCTGTGGGATAAATAGTTTTCAAGATACGGCCGCGATCTATCCTTAATGGGACACCTGGTATATATATATATATATATATATATATATATATATATATATATATATATATATATATATATATATATATATATATATATATATATATATATATATATATACCCTATATATATATATATATATATATATATATATATATATATATATATATATATATATATATATATATATATATATATATATATATATATATATACCCTATATATATATATACCCTATATATATATATATATATATATATATATATATATATATATATATATATATATATATATATATATATAGGGTGTCCCGAAATAATGCCCCCCCCCCCCCCAATGGGGCATCCTGGTGCAAATATTTCAGAAATCGTTTATGATAATGTTATGAAATTTGATAAGTATTGTAAACTTTGAATACTAAAACGAACTGTGTATTTCAAATTTAAACAATTCCCATCAGGGGCATAACATAATGAGTGGTCTAAGATAATAATTTCCCATTTTTTTTGTACGTATATATTTTTTTTAAATTTGTATTCAATATTGCGAAATCCTTAACTTTTTTATGTAAAAGAGTTACTCTTATTTCAAGATGCACCATTTTCAAGTAAATCGCTTTTAAACTTGTCGTGAGCAATACTATAAAGCACATCAAAATAAAAAAAAGAAGAAATTAAAAAAAATGTTATAACTGTTAACCTCATTATCTTTCGGCCTGATTGATTTTTTTTATTTTGAAATATATATAGTTTACAACACTAACCAAATTTCATAATTATATTGTTAACGGTTTCTGAAATATTTGTGAAAAACCGACTTGAGGATGCCCCGATTTTATTTGCTTACCACTGATCTAAATGTTCATTTTTAGGGTAGCACTTACACCTGCAGTAGTCGAAACATTATCCAAGAAAGGTTTCAAAGTACAAATCGAAGAAAATGCCGGAGTTTTGGCAAAATTCCGAAACGAAGATTATGAAAAGTCAGGCGCCAAGTTAGTAAACAATGAAAAAATATTCAGTTCAGGTTTGTAGAATCATTGTGAGTTAAATATTGAATTATTCGTGACTTGTAACATGTTGTAGATATTATATTAAAAGTACGACAACCCGTGGAGACAGAAATACCCAATTTCCATGGAGGTTCGACACTTATTTCGTTTTTGTATCCAGCTCAGAACACCGAACTAGTTAAGAAAATCGGCGAGAAGGAAATCAACGCTTTCGGTAAAAAATTCTGCCGGAATGAAAGAAATAACACTTTTTTTTTCACAAGTTGATTTAAAAGTTTTATTCTGCACCGGTACCAGTTCTTCTTAAGACCAGTCAATCCTTAATTACGTCCTGTGAAAACAAAAACATAATTGATGTAATCTTCGTCAAGCCAACACCGCCATCTATGAATAAATTCACGTATTAGACAATGACATATTTATATTTTCACCATCAGCGTCAGTTGAAAAATGAACATAGACACATACATATATCGAAAGCAATGGGACATGAAAATATTTTAAGTGGTTTTACTTCATATTGAAGAAACAATCCAAAAAATGGCAATGGCTCTGGCACTAGTCAATCCACTGTATATCTCATTTTATTTAAAACTACTATCGACTATCCTCAGTTTTCTCCAAGCTTAATACTTTTGTTGAACTAAAATATTCAGAAAACCTGAAGGACTCCACTCCTTGGTTATGTCCTATTAGACACAACCAAAGCATTCTGCAAGAATCCCGAAGTCAAGTGTTGAATTATCAGGAATATCTGTAATATCATAAAGTGATATCAAAAAAGTGTTATTTCATTATATTAAATATAATTTTATAAACTCATCCACATTAGCTGTGGTCTCTAAGGCGTCAGCCTTATGATATGGCAGTTAATGTGTAGTGGGTTCGATTCCCGCACTAGGCAAGAGAGTTTTTTTTTAATTCTTGTGAATGTTTCTGGTAAGAGTGTAAAATCTGACAAGGATTCACCCCTCAGTCACGCCAGTTCGAGGCTGGGTAAGGCCGGATGCCTTCTGAGAGGTTGTTTTCTACGTTGGTCACTCGCCAGTCGGTAGGCTTCTCGAGATACTTTCGGTTATGCACAAAACCAAGAGTTGATAGTGTAAGGGGGGGGGGGGTGCTGACCGGGGTATTCGGTAGCTGATGACCGTGGTTTGGAACCCACGTTAAACTGTAGGTCCAGTCGCTAAATTGCCTTCGTTGCTGATGCTCCTCCAACCCCAAAACTTTACTTTTTAAACTCATCAATTAACCGCTTATTTTAGCTATGGATTGCATTCCGAGGATATCCAGAGCTCAAGTTTTCGACGCCCTCAGTTCCATGGCTAACATATCCGGTTACAGAGCCGTTGTAGAAGCCGCCAACCACTATCCCAAGTTCCTCTCAGGTTAGCTCCAAGTTCCACTGTGTTTCCGAACTTTATCTCGTAACATTTTGGGAACATTTCAGGCCAGATCACCGCTGCAGGGAAAGTACCACCCGCCAAAGTTCTTATCATCGGTGGAGGTGTAGCTGGATTAGCCGCCATAGGGCAAGCGAAATCCATGGGAGCCATTGTAAGAGCGTTTGATACACGATCAGTTGTCAAAGAGCAAGTCGAATCATTAGGCGCAGAATTTTTAACAGTTACTATCGAGGTAAGTGAGAGAAACGTGTTTTTATGTACATCACGGTGATTTAAATGACTTTAGGAAGAAGGTGGTGGTGCTGGAGGTTACAGTAAAGAGATGTCCAAGGAGTTCATACAGGCTGAACATGATCTATTTGCTAAACAGTGCAAGGATGTTGATATTATTATTTCCACCGCTTTAATTCCAGGAAAGAGGGCTCCCTTATTGATATTGAAGGTAGTATTCGTGTAAATTAGGTATTGAGTATTGTAAAGTTCATAGCAATATCGCCAGATTCGAATTATACTAGCTCTAAACCTCACTTCGACCCAATCAAATAACGCTACACACATTTATTTATTTATTTATTTATTTACTTAAATAATAGGGTTATCCCACATACAGGTGACCTGTCGTATTACAGGATAACACAATTTAACAAAGCTTAACTTAACCTACAGAACATAGCAAGTACTTCAATCTAAAAATCACTTAAATCTAAAAACTAAACCATTTAATTCCTAAATAACTGCAAGGCACAATATGCAGGTCATAATACATTTAGATTAATATATACATTAAGAATATTATGAAACTGTTTTAAATTACTAGAGTAGAAGAAGTCAAGAAAACTTAAACTCACTGGGTCCGTCGAGCTGCCTGGTAGTAGAGGCAAGTCACTGGAAGCTTGCGTCCATCCGAGATGAGGCAAATTAAAGTCACCGATCACAAGTGTATCACTTTTGTGACATTTCTCCAATACTCCTTCCAATTTGGTAAAGAATGCTGTATAATTATTTAAAGAGGCATACAGTGGAATATAAACAGTACATATCAAGAGCCTCCTCTCTCCCCTCAAAGTGATAGAGATCCATAAGTCCTCCACAATATTATCATTGCCGCACAAATATGTTTAGGTGCTACCTTTGAATGATTCACGAATTCCCAACAAGACTCCATCACCGTCCCACTTGCCCGTCGTTATGGGATTTCTGTCCAATCGAAAGACCGAATATCCCTGAGGAAATAACTCACTGTCCGAAATTTCTGGTTTTACCCACATTTCATGTTATGCATATAATATCATAATCGGCGTCACAAATTGCTTGGAAGAAGTCAACGCATTTTGTTTTTAGGCCTCTGGTATTCTGATAGAAGATAGACACAGCGTGATCATCCATTGAAGTAAGACAATCTCAGACCGTTTTACAGTTTTATACTTAATGAGACGAGTTAGAGATGAAGATTGTTAAGGTCGATTTCGGATAGGATGCGGAGTCCTTCACCCAGCAATACTTGAATTGGAGATCCCTACAGCGTTCCCGAGACTTAGCAAAGATTGACTTGTACTACGCTGACAGGTGTTCACTTATATATATTCTGGTATTTGCATCAAATCCCAATTTCTCCGATGCAATATTAGAATTTTTCAAAGCTTTGGCAGCTTTGAGTAGTTGGTTTCTCTTTTCTAGGGATTCAAATTTTACCACAATATTTTTAGGTAAAAGGTCTTCCAGTGTCTTTGTGCGGAAAACGCATTACTCTATGACAGGTTACTACATCAGGTTTATTAATCTCTACATTTATGGCGTCAGCGATTTTTATTACCAGGTCCTGGACGTTTTCACCGCGCCCCTCCGGGACACCGCAAACCTCTATATTGTTTTCTCGTGTCTGCTGCTCCGCAGACTCCACCCTGGCTCGCAAGTCGGCGCACTCCTTCCTAACAGCTACCAGCTCACTCTGAATATTATCAAACCCTCTCGAGACCTTTTTAAAGTGCTCCATCTGCTTGTTGAAATCATCTATCTTAACACCGAGACCAGATTGTTGTTGTTGCACAGACGAAACATCTCTTACGATTGAGTTCACCTTTGCAAGAAGCTCCCGAAATAATTCACTAGTGTCCAATTTTCTACATTCATTACAGGACCAAATCACCCCCGAGACATCGGGCAACTCACCCAAAACCACTGACAATTTAATGCACTTTAAATGAAAATCGCGACGGCAGTATCCACTACAACAAATGCCTGGGTTAGCGCGGCTAACAGAAGTTGAATACGCAGCACAACAAGCCGACATCGCAAAAAGTCAGTGTTCAGTGTTCACTATGTCTAAAATTCAAGACGTTAACAAGACAAATCAAGACGCTACTACGATTAATACTTTAGTACACACAACATTAAACATACTGCAGCAAAGTTTATCAATTAATTTTCGCGATGACGCAACAACAATGGATTAAACACGGGAGCAGGATCACACGCGATCGCCACACCTGCTACGTTCTCGAATTTCTGCATTACACGCATCCATCCAGCGTAAACTACCCAATTTTTTAAATAATTTCAAAATAAAGAAGGACTGGAATTAATAAGATCATTGATTTAAACTAATAACGAAGTATTTTTATCTCTAATTGGTTAACCGGAAAAATTTTTAAAAATGTATTCTATTTAGAGGCGAAGCGAAGACCGTCCTAACTGCGCAACCCATATTACATAAACGCGCAGACTAATCAGGCCAATAGAATAGACTGTAGTTGAAGTATTTTTTATGGCGAAGCTCATTTGGTATTCGAAATTATTTTGTCTCTTTTTGGTTAACGGGGGAGACCAAGGTAAGACAGCCTTTGCAAGCGTTGATTGCTCCCCCCGTCCACGAAATGCACAAAATTCAAGAGAAGAGGCAGCAATACCATCCACTAATATCACTACCAAACCCAAACCGATTGCCCTGAAGGACAAATCAGGGTTCCAGGATGTTATGCTCATCCTGAAAAAGTCCAAAGTAGCTGTCGGACCAGCTAAAACGAGGCCGAAAGGGGCTTTTATGGCCTCCAAGATGGAATCCTATCGAAAGGCCAACGAGAAAGAATATTCCTACTCAACACCAATCTCAAGCAACAGGAAACTGCATATCCTAATCAGGAAGTGTTAAAACCTATCCCAACCGGAACAGAGCCTCTGCATCTAGGAATTGATCCTGCTTTCATCACGAGATGGCAGACTAGAGAGAAGAAACCCATGGCGATCTTACTGTCATTCTGACAGTCAAGCAACTCTGCGATCAGCCCGTCAGAATAGAGTTGCGAAAGAAACCAGCATGTAGCTCTGGTAAGAAAAATCAGTGTTTGCCGCACCAGAATGAAGTGAACAAGACTATCCCCGCATCAACTCCTGAGCCAGACAGCACAGGAAAACAACAGAGCTCTGCCGAACAGACAAAGCAAACTCGGCAGCAAGCCAAAGCTATGACTGAGCTTGCAAACAAACTCCAGAGAGTCCTGAATCTAATTCAGACGCAATTATATTATTTCCTGTCAGTACACTGGTGCAATTCATATTACATAAACGCACAAACTAATCCTACCAATGAGTTAGACCATAGCTGAAGAATTTTTCAAGGCGAAGCTCAGTGGATACTCAAAATTATTTTGTCTGTTACTGGTAGGCCGGAGAGTTTATTCTATTTAAAGGCGGGGCGCAGACTTCTTCCTAACTGCCCAATTAATGTTACTTAAACTCGAGAACTTTTCATACTGATGGAATAGACTGAAGATGAAGTATTTTCTACGACGAAACTCATTGGGTACCTAAAATCATATGATTCATTGCTGTTTAACTGGTTTAGACTGGTAATTTTAACTGGTATTCGAAGAAATTAATTAGTTTGTTTTTGTTCTTGTTGCTTTTTAATTGATTGGCTAAATAGATTGATTTTACAGGAACACATAATGTCCATGAAACCTGGAAGTGTCGTGGTGGATCTCGCAGCCGAAGCAGGAGGAAACATTGAAACCACTCGCCCTGGAGAAATATACACCTTCAATGACGTAACGCATGTTGGTTTAACGGATTTCCCCAGTTTACTACCAACTCAAAGTTCATCTCTTTACGCCAACAACATTTCCAAATTCCTCCTCTCTATGGGCAAGATAATACTCCCTTATTAACAAAAACATCCAGATCTAACCTGGTTTGATTGCAGGAGAAAAAAATAATTTTTACATCGACTTAGAGGATGAAGTGGTAAGGGGAAGCATCATCTTGGACAAGGGCAGACTGATGTGGCCTCCTCCAAAACCAGTCGGACCTCCACCAACTCAAGTTCAGAAGAAACCAACTGAAGTCGCCAAAGTGGTCGATATTGAATCTAGTCCGTTTAAGAAAACTTTAGATAGTGCCTTGTTAACAACAGCAGGTTAGATTTTTGTATATACAGAGTGTTTGGTGCATTGTTTGCCAAATTAAAAGCCAGGGGGGGGGGTTGGTGGGTTCAACCCCCCCCCCCCCCCAAATATTACCCCCAGCCAAATATTACCTAATATTATACCGAAAAAATACGAGGAATGAAGAGGAGATTATTACATTTGAATTGAATATATATCAGAACTAGTGGACGTTGCGCACAGTAACGCCATCTCTTGTCGAGTAGTATATTTTTGTTGTTTTATTTACTTCAAACTAAACCCACTCAAAACTAAATCCTGGCTACGCCCGTGAAAAGCAATCATGTTCTTCAAATTCTTTTAAAAAAATCTCTGGTTTATCCTCTTTCTAACGGTGCATTCATTCATACCATAAAAATATTTGGAAGCTATACCAATAACTTTTTTTTTAATTCAAGTTTTAATACTGACTTGGAATGTTTCAAAAACTGATTTAAAAATTAACATAAAAAAACCTGTGAGCCCAATAATGATTTATGTAGGCTGAGGAGATAGCAAAACACCCCTCCTATCGGCCAGTTTAATTTGGCAATTGATGCACCAAACACCCTGTATTAAGTGAAGTTTTTGTTAGCAAATGTAATATTTTTTCTGACCAATGTTAATGATTATTTTTCCAGGTGTTGGTAGCATTGTGGGTTTGGGAATGTGCTCACCAAATGCAGAATTCACTTCAATGCTCACGGTACTTGGATTATCAGGAATTGTTGGATACCATACAGTATGGGGAGTTACGCCAGCGTTACATTCACCCCTAATGTCGGTGACCAATGCTATTTCCGGTATCACTGCCGTCGGGGGTTTGTTGTTAATGAACGGAGGTTACTATCCCACAAACGCCGTGGAGGTATTGATGAAGCTACCAACTGAGCGAGTCAAAACTGAATTATTTAAATTTTTTCAGGCCCTGGCAGCCAGTGCAGCTTTCATTTCCTTCATCAACGTATTCGGTGGCTTTCTGGTAACGAAACGAATGTTGGATATGTTCAGAAGGTAAGTGCTAAAAAGCTACACAAAAAACAACACAGGTTCACACAAAAATATCAACAATCATGGTACAAAAAGGTGAATCTCAGTACCCTCAACTCGAATAGATGTATCTGACGCTTATGTTGATTTTGATTTGGCTTTAATGTTTGATATTTAGCAGTTTTGACGTCAAATACGGTACTTATTGCTGACTCAGAAGACAACCAACATAGATTACTTTATCCCTTTAACCAAACAAGAAAGCAATTAAATGTTGTTATTTACACAGACAAAATCAAATGCCTAGTAACATCCTAAAAGCCTGCAATATGCAAATTAGAGATCGACCAGAATATTATTGAGCAAACCACTTTAAATATGTGGAAGCTGAAATAATAAATTCTGGAAATCTACAGATTCTATGAACCAACTATGAAATTCCGGAAAAAAACTTATGAGAAGTCACCGAAACGCTGGTGGAAATGTAAGACCTCTACTAAATGTAAGACTAAAGAGGCATAAGAATCTATTTAGATATAGTCATCCATATTAGACAAAAAGAAAAAGAACTGGATCCTTTTCATTATTAGGATTAATTTTATTTTCCAGATCAGGAGATCCTCCAGACTACAACTCCCTTTACGCAATCCCTGCAGCTGCCTTCCTCGGTGGATACGGTTATGCTACCATGGCTGGTCTCGCTGAAGTTCATCAAGCAGCATACCTAGCAGCATCATTGTGTTGTGTGGGTGCTTTAGCGGGTTTGAGCAGTCAGGCCACATCAAGGATGGGAAACAACTTAGGAATAGTAAGGATTTAAATTAGAACTAGATTTAGAGTAAACTGATGTACGATGGTTTCAGATTGGAGTCACCGGTGGAATAGCTGCTACTTTAGGTCAAATTGCACCTAGTACCGAGGTGCTTGCGCAGATGGCAGCGGTGGCATTGGGTGGTGGTGCCCTAGGATCAATTATTGCAAAGAAAATTCAAATTACAGATTTACCTCAACTTGTTGCAGCTTTCCACAGGTTAGTATTTATATATATATATATATATATATATATATATATATATATATATATATATATATATATATATATATATATATATATATATATATATATATGGGGTGTCCCCAAATAATGATATATATATATATATATATATATATATATATATATATATATATATATATATATATATATATATATATATATATATGGGGTGTCCCCAAATAATGAACCCTTAGGACCACCCCCCAACCCCAATAGGGCATCCTGGTGACGTTAGTTCGTAGTGTTTCGCGGATGGAAGAATACGCTAGACTATTAGTCCGGGAGTACATCCGATCGTTTGTGTCCCGTTTGTTGGGTACGTGCAGACGATCTTATCCTGCTGCTCTTGGAATTTGCAGCTGGAATATCAGGAGTATTAACAGCAATAGGGAAAATATTAATTCACTATTGCAGACAGTGTGGCCCTTATTGGAAGGAATTTGAACATTCCTTCACAGATCGATCTGGACGTCCAGTCCATTTTTCCTCTTTTAAAGAAAGAGATCGTTTTGGCTCACCACCGGTAATGGGAGGATATAAATTTAAACAGTAACTCTTCTTATTTAAAAATAGTGACAAAATTTCCTAATAAGCTTTGGTTCAATAATTTTAACAAACTGGAAAGAGAAGTAATTTCTACCATTTCAAGAATGAGGTCAGGTCACCTATATAGTAAGTCTCATCGTTATAGGATCAACATTGTCAATGATCTTTCTGCGACTGCGGTCAATCGAGAACACGTGATTTTCGAATGTCTAAAATACAATCACCTTATAATTTATCAATCTCCGCTTAATCATGGTCTTTCACCTATCAATATGCAGATGGTACTGAGTAATATTACAAAAAAAAATTGTTGATTTTCTGAGTAAATTTTTTATCACCAACATAATAAAACTGAACATCTTCCTAGATGATGTAGTCGGCAAATGCAAGCCCTATAAATATTCTCAAACTAGATTTGAAGTAGTGTTGATTTTTCCAATGTATATTGTGTTGGACTATCGACCCTTTGCGTCTCTTTGTCAAATAACTCACTCTTAGATACTAACAAACCTCGGATAAAAAAAATCACAAGGAAATACAGATTATACACACATATATATATATATATATATATATATATATATATATATATATATATATATATATATATATATATATATATATATATATATATATATATATATATATATATATATATATATATATATATATATATATATATATATATATATATATATATATATATATATATATATATATATATATATATATAGATACAGAATACAGAATACAGATAAACTAGTGGTGAAAGCCATCGAAGTAGTGTTTTGATAATCCGTCTTCAGATTTAATTTTTTGAGAAGTTTATATTAGTGACTGTTATTGTGTAGTAATTTTTATTGAACAGTATTCGACCCATTGTCACGCCGGTAACCAGGCCGGATAAAGCCGGATGCTTCCAGTGGTTTTCACATTATATAATAAACTACTATAGTATATTAGAGTGACGAAGTTATAGCTTAGAGCCAGACTAATCTTCAGCAGAAGCCAAGTTACTTAAGAAGAACAAGAATAAGAAGTAAATGTAGCGTTTCTTAGATGGTTAGAAAAAAGTGGACTAATGAAAAAAACATTCACTAGATAAAGCTTTAAACTCGTAAGAAATTTACCATTAAGCACCAAATCACTTTTTAAAACTTCTGGACGCACGTTTCTCTAACCGTGTTAGAATCATCAGGGTGAGGCATCAAGAGATGACTCACTCTCATTGAATCAATCAGATTGGACGATCAGATGATTGAATTATCTTCTGATGATGCTAACATGGTTAGCGAAACTTACGACGGGAAATATAAAAAGTGATTTGGTGTTCAGTAATAAATCTCTTCGAGTTTAGTGTTTCGAACCGAAAATACCAATAGAAGAATTGAGATAAAACTTAAATATTTTATATTTTTTGATAATTATTTAAATTATATTAAACTTTAAAGATGTTTGCTCCGTATTGTACCTCCGATACATCCTTAAGCTGGGTCCACATCAATAAAAATTTGCGTTGTGCGGTCTGTATGTCTTGTAGGTGCTATGTGTGGGCGGCAATGTAGACACACCCAAATTCACACACAAATATTGTCGCTGCACAGCACGCACACGAACCATCTGTTGTTCACCAGATAATTCAAACAAAATGTTCCAGTAAATTTAACACGCACGCAAAATTTTATTGGTGTGGACCCAGCTTAAGAAATTCGAAGGATATAATTATATGACCGGCGGCTCTATCATATCGTCACAAAAAAGAAGATGTATTGAAATAACAGGTGCTAAAACACATCGACGTTGCTCGCAATTCAAATTGTGTAAGTAAACTAATAAGACCAATTTTTATAATTTTTTATTCAATTGAAATTAGAATTCTACATTGTCTCCTTCAAAGGAATTGTTTTGGAAAGCCACACGGCGATGACAGTTTGTCCACTCTTCATAGCAGTTGGGGGGTTATGGGCTTTTCAATGTTCTTTAATGTCCCAAAATGATGCGCCCTTTGATGTGAATTTTCAATCTTGGGAAAAAGCTTGATTTTGATATTTGATTTACTGATTCTGGCTTTGCTTTCTGGTGTCGTTTTGTGAGAGCGCTATGTTAGCATAAGAATATTTCTATAGTAGTAGTAACATATTTAGCTTGAAACTTGTGGTTTTTCAGTAGACAGATTTGAAGAGATAAAATGAAAGAAAATATATCAATTATCCAACAAACGGTTGGTCGACTAATATGTATCTAGGAAATGTAATTATTGAATACATTTTTTTTCAGCTTGGTGGGCATGGCAGCTGTCCTAACTTGTGTTTCTACTTTCATGCATGATTTCCC
Source organism: Cosmopolites sordidus (assembly GCA_031761425.1). Lineage (NCBI taxonomy): Eukaryota > Metazoa > Arthropoda > Insecta > Coleoptera > Curculionidae > Cosmopolites > Cosmopolites sordidus. The sequence continues at coordinate 715,472 of JARFXV010000391.1, read as the reverse complement.
CACATTTGCAACTGATCCAGCGGCTAATGTCGTTAAAACCGCCTTGTTTTTGGGTACTTACATTGGAGGTGTCACCTTCAGTGGTTCCCTCATTGCCTACGGTAAACTGCAGGGAATACTGAAATCAAATCCTCTGCTGCTTCCTGGTCGTCACGCATTAAACAGTGCCCTTCTGTTGGCCAACGTCGGTGCCGGAGCCTACCTGTTTTACGATCCAACATTGGTAGGTGGTTTGGGAGCTCTGGGAACTACCGCAGCCCTAAGTACTGCCATGGGCGTTACTTTAACTTCCGCCATTGGAGGTAACTTAGAAAATCAGTAATTTTTGCTTGTTTATTTATAATTTTTATTTAAAATTATAGGTGCGGATATGCCTGTAGTAATTACTGTTCTTAACAGTTATTCAGGCTGGGCTCTTTGTGCGGAGGGCTTCATGTTGAACAACAACCTCATGACTATAGTTGGTGCTCTTATCGGTTCCTCTGGTGCCATTTTATCTTATATAATGTGCAAGGTATATCTCTCATACAAGGGGGTATTGTTAGATAGTTGACCTAAATATTTGAAACAAAAATAACTTCGAGATTAGAGTAAGTAGTCGGATACTGTTACAATAGATGGCGGAGCGATCGCAAAGCTCATTGAATTTCCGCTATGTAGCTTTCTGTGTACTAAGGCTCCATAAATTTTAAATCGATATGACACTTTTTTGTCCAAAATAAGTTCAATATTTTTGTTGTTAAACATTTTAGACAATTTGTTGATTAAACACCATTTTTTGAGTGGAAAAACTATGGCAAAAGCAAAGAAAAATTAAAAAATTATTATGGGGAGTCTGGTCCTTTACATTTCGTGGTTCATAGCTGGTTTACTGTGCTCGAACGAGTACGAGTGACGCCCAGGACGCTTTGTTGAGGTCAGTACTGAGGAAACAGTTAACCAAATCCATGAGATCGTGTTGGTCTATAGCAGAGTGAAGGTCAGAGAGATTGTTGAAATGATAACATCTCAGACGAATGCTTGCGAAGCATCCTACGCAAACATTTGAGTCTGAAAAAGCCGCCAGCGCGATGGGTGTCGCGTTTACTCATTGTGGACCAGAAACGGAATCGAGTTACCACTTGACAGTGGTGTTTAAACATTTAAAACCCTAATTCAAAGAAGTTAAATGTACCAATCTAAAAATAGACCATGTTATAAAATAAATCGGTTTTCAATCAAACAAAGCAATATTTCTTTTAAAAAGTGTGTGAGTTTTCATTCTACCATGGTCCATATCAAATAATTAATATTGCAAACGAAAGGAGAAGCAGTATTAAAGTGGAAACGTATAGTTTCTTTTTATTTAGGACAACTATTTATCAGTACTCCTTCCTATTAAAAAACAATGTTCTGCAATTCCCTCTTCTAGGCCATGAACCGATCACTTCCTAACGTCATCCTTGGGGGTTATGGTACTTCCAGTACCGGCACTGGCAAACCCATGGAGATTACTGGAACACACACGGAAGTGAACGTGGAAGGAGCCGTCGACGCCATCAAGAACGCCCGAAACATCATCATAGTACCAGGATACGGCTTGTGCGTTGCCAAGGCCCAATATCCCATTGCTGAGATGGTCGAAGTGCTCAAAAAGAAAGGAAAAAATGTCCGATTTGCCATTCATCCAGTTGCTGGTAGACGAACGATTTTAAATGAGCAATAAACGTAATCTAACGGACATATGTTATTTCTAGGTCGTATGCCAGGGCAGTTAAACGTTCTCCTCGCCGAAGCTGGTGTACCTTACGATGACGTGTTCGAAATGGACGAAATCAATGAAGATTTTCCTGAAACCGACTTGGTTTTGGTCATTGGCGCTAATGACACTGTCAACAGTGCTGCTGTAGATGATCCCAACTCCCCCATAGCAGGAATGCCCGTCCTCAACGTGTGGAAATCTGATCACGTTATTGTCATGAAGAGGTCTCTCGGTGAGTTATTATATACAGAAAATGACCAGAGTGTTATTTAACAATTGTTGTCTTCAGGCGTGGGATATGCTGCTGTAGACAATCCCGTGTTTTTCAAACCAAACACTTCAATGCTCCTTGGAGATGCCAAAAAGACCTGTGATGCTCTGTTGCACAGAATTGTATCGGAAGAATAATCCTCGATTCTTTAGAACAATACTGTATATAAAGATAATTATAGTAGGGAATTAATTTTAACACTGTACATATATCAATGAAGGTCATAAAGTGTTCCAAATTTTTAGCCAAACGAAGTACACGTCACAGTCCGCTTGGTTAGAAATATTTAGCGTTAATTTCCATGTCTTAGTATTGTAAGATGTCTATAAACTATTTTACTTTCGACGCAGTGTTGGTTCCATGTACATTTCTTCATTTCCTGCAAAAAAATATAAACAATAAAAATAACTATTTTGCATGCGTATTAGAACGACTCAATCCTAAGTATTTGTTCTTGTAATTTTGTAATTTAAAAATAAGGAGAAACATAGTCTGAAGTAAACTTGTACAGTCCTCTGTACAGAAAGATGAACAGAAAAAATATCCTCAGGAATTTGACAAACGTTGCTGTTTTTTTCTTTTGATTTCTTGTATATAACATGATGTAAAAGAGAAAGGTGTATATTTTCTCTCAAGGTTCTCATAGGAAAATGTATTTTAAAATAGGAAATACGAAGCTTTGATAGATTTTGGTCAACTGAACGAAAAAGTCTCTTCTTGACGGTGCTGTACAGAATTTAGTTGTAGAGTCAAGAGCGATAACTTTTTCGATGTATTTTATGGAACAAAATGAAAATATTTTTCATATTTTAGACGATATTTTTTTATAATAAAACAATTTATAAACGAAAAGTGTAATGAGTTTTTTTCCTTAGCCATTTCGTTTAACCCATCTACAGCCAAGTTATGAAAAATAATAAAGAACAACTTTTGTTTGCATTTTTATTTTAAAAATAACATTTTGACATAGTTTTTGTGATCAAAATATTGTATTATTAAAAATTGACATATACAGGGTGTTAGGTAAACTTGCGGCAAAAATTAAAGGGTCAATTCCTTGACTTATTAAGTCAATTCCTTGACTTCCTTAAATAGTGATGTGACATTGACTGAAAAAAAACGATTAATTAATAATCGATTTTTTTTCGCTACTAATAAATCGACTTTTAAAAAATCAATTTAAAAAAAAAAAATCGATTATTCGGAAAAATCGATTTTTTAGAACATCTAGATACTTTTCTATATAATAATAATACCAAACTAAGTGGTCTTAAGACGAACGAATATGGATATCTATCTATGATAACTTTTTCCCAGGTCTCACCTTTTTCCCAAGTACTCACAGGTTACTAGGAAATAACCCATCAGAATCAGCCGTCATGTTTTATAAACGTTAGTTTTAAGGCATAAACGACATAGAAATTTTATTAATACATTATTAAAGCCGGTCGCGTTGGTGCGGCGGTAAGAGCGTCTGCTTTGCCGAACCCGCGCTGGAGCGGTAGCTGGTTTGATTCCAGCGCTCGGATGGTTATTTTTCTTTCTTCTGTCCGTTTATCTTTCCTAAATGTTTGTGATTGTTTCTAGGCAAGAGTGTAAAATCCGACTACGAATTACCCCTCAGTCACGCCAGTTAAAGGCTGGGTAAGGCAGGATGCCTTCTGAGAAGTGTTCTACGTTGGTCACTCGCCAGTCGGTAGGTTTCCTGATAGACTTATGGGTAGGCACATAACCAAGGGTTTATAGCCCAAGGGGGGTGCTGGCCTGGGTTTGTAGGAAGCTGATGACGGTGGTTCGGAACCCACGTTAAGCTGTGGGTCCAGTCGCTAAATAGCCCAGTTGCTGATGCGCCTCTAACCCAAACACTTTACTTTACTTTACATTATTAAAATAAAAATCAACGAAACCGAAATTTGTTTATTTCGGTTAAAAAAACAAACTTCTGTTTTCAACATTAAAAGTAAAATTTGACAAAACAAACATTTTTCAAAATGTAAACAACAAAAAAACTAAAAAAGAAAATCTTCCATAAGAGACAGTTTAAAAATAATAATTTTGGTAATCTCTTCCCTAAGATATGGCTTCGAGTTTTCGTAACAATATTTCTTGCTTTGGAAAATAGCCTTTCTGCTGGCGCAGAAGAGGCCATCACCGGAAGGAGCTTTAGAGTAAACTCGGATAGCTTAGAAAAAGCACCTACGTAGTTCTTCCATATAGCGAGAGAATCTACTTGACCCGATAACAAAGCCGTAATATAAAGGTCTAATTCAGCCTTTGGCGTGCTATATATATCTTGCTCGTGCTCTGCCATATATCTTGCTCGTTGACAGCCGCTGCTGATGGAGGCGATGAAGGCGTGTTTAAATATTTGTTTATATAATTTATTGTTTTCGACAAGGCCAATGCCTCATCTTTTTGAATCTAGGATCCAAAAACGTTGCAACCGAGAAAAGGTGCAGTAGAATTCAGTAGAAATTCTACAATAAAGGATGTTGTAGAATGTTTTACTTAATCTATTTTGCAAAGAATTTTGCAATTGATTTGCCAAATCGCCTGTTGGCGTTATTGTGTCTAACAGAGTTCTTAAACATTTGGTAATGGGTACTGCTTTACTAGCTGTAACATATTGTGGCGAAGTTATCGACAGTCCCCGGTAATACATTCCAACGAAAAATCATTTAAGTGACAGTGTCAATATCGGGGAGTGTCAAAAACAGTATTTTTTATTAGTAGAAGTATTAGTGTTGTATTGTATCTTGTTGTACTGTACCAATCGAATTGTAACTATCCTGTCAGAGGTACAAAATTCGGAAGAACATGTCATCGAGTATCACAGTCATGTTTTGTCTAAATCAGAGCAGAATTATTGTGTCACAAGAAGGGAGCTACTTGCCATTGTCAAGGCCGTCGACCATTTTCACCACTATTTATATGGCCGTAAATTCCTAATTCATACAGATCACGCCGCTCTAAAATGGCGTCTTGAAATGAAGAATTCCGAAGGACAGCTGGCCAGATGGATAGAAAAGTTACAGCAGTATGATTTCGAAATTAAACATCGACCGGGGAAACTTCATAGGAATGCTGATGATCCAGACGTCCATGCAAGGAAGATTGTAAGCATTGTCAAAAAGTAGATCAGCGAGAAGGTTATACGTACAGCAGTGTAAGGAGTATTACACAAAATAATTGTACTACAGAGCAAATGAGGACAGATCAATTGGAAGATCCTGATATTGGACCAATCCTGTATCTCAAGGAAAACAGTGAGTGCAAACAAGAATGGAATGAGGTCCCCAGTAAAAGCCTAACTTTTAAGGCGTTATGGGCCCAATGGGATTCATTGGTAGTCGAAAATGGATTGTTGAAAACAATTTGAGAAAGTGTCGACGAGAAGTTTAAAAAGAGCCAGTTAGTGGTTCCAAGGAAGAGAATTCATGAAGTGTGGAAAGAAATACACGACGGCACATCTGGAGCCCACTTTGGAGTCAACAAGATTTTGGAAAAGGCTCGGGAACGCTTTTACTGGGTTAAAGCCTTAAAGCCTTTTACTGGGTTATAAGGACATTAAGGAGTGGTGCCGGAAATGTCAGACCATAATTTTTTTTCTGTTTATATTCCTCCAAAATCAAATATTCACCAATACAAACTAATTTTTGATTTTTGACCTTCGAATCTCTTTCTTATATCATGAATTATTAAATTATAATCTTAATCTCCGACTTCTAGGCATTTTTTGATATTCACCAATACAATCACATATTTAATTTACAAAACAATATACTCAACTTAGTTATTGCGATGGCGGGAACGTTTCTGTGAGCTTACTCAGTATATCTCAGCTTTTGAGAGGGTGCTGGAGGCTCGTGCGGTGATGTGGAAATATTTTTTTTAATGATCTTAGAATTAATTTTTATTTTTTATATAAATACTTTTGTACCTTTGTTAGGTTAAGTTCAAATTATTCTTGTTATATCTATTTGTGTTTTGAATTGTCTTTTAATCGGTCAGTAGCCTGTGACAATAAAGCATCATTCACTCATTCATCCATTATTCCGGATACATAAATAGCAACCCTCGTAGACTGTGGCTGTGAATTTTAGAGCCACTTATCATCTGGTCAAAAGTCCTGAGCGTTCTTCTACTTGCCAGAATCAGTATATCTGTCTTGTTTGGCGTGCTATATATATCTTGCTCGTGCTCTGCCATATATCTTGCTCGTTGACAGTCGCTGCTGATGAAGGCGATGAAGGCGTGTTTAAACATTTGTTTATATAATTTATTGTTTTCGACAAGGCCAATGCCTCATCTTTTTGAATCTAGGATCCAAAAACGTTGCAACCGAGAAAAGGTGCAGTAGAATTCAGTAGAAATTCTACAATAAAGGATGTTGTAGAATGTTTTACTTAATCTATTTTGCAAAGAATTTTGTAATTGATTTGCCAAATCGCTCGTTGGCGTTATTGTGTCTAACAGAGTTCTAAAACATTTGGTAATGGGTACTGCTTTACTAGCTGTAACATATTGTGGCGAAGTTATCGACAGTCTCCGGTAATACATTCCAACGAAAAATCATTTAAGTGTCAGTGTCAATATCGGGGAGTGTCAAAAACAGTATTTTTTATTAGTAGAAGTATATCTGTCTTGTTGTTCGCGACTTTTATACCAATTTCCTGAAGATTTGTGTTTGTTCGCATTTTATTTTCCAGAATTATCGTGTCCTTGTCACTCACCGCCAACGCTATGTCATCTGCTTATACAATTAGATCTACCCCCGTTTCATGTCTAACCTCTAATACTTGATTGTAAAAAATATTCTACAATGTGGGTCTGAGGACTGACCCTTACAACATTCCGCAGGTAATCTCTAGTTCCCCCGCCTGGCACTGTAACTTTCTTTCTGGGAGATAATATTTAATTATCTCTAAGTACCAGTGCCAGTACCAGTACCAGTACCACAATTTCCGAAACAAAAACTTACATTTTATTTTTATATAAAACATAATTGTTCAGTTAACTAAACAGTCAGAAAACTCTACCTCGTATGAGATGCCTGGGAAGCGCAACCAGCACGATCGATAATACCGCTGCCAAATTCCAAATTTGTTTACGGAGGTTGCCATGGTAACGCACGAAGCCGTCTTCTAAATACGTGAGGTAAAAATAGAAAACGGCGCGGCGCGTGGATGCTGCTGCAGCAGGCTTTATTGCACGCGTTTCGTTTCCTTAAGAATAAAATTTAGTGAATTTACATCGTATCGCGCCGTGCGGGTGGCTGTTAAAGTTTTTGAAAATGTTTCCATTGTACGATCCGGTGTGCATTTTGTTGGAAACACCATTTTCCAGATGGAAAAACGATGACAAAAAAGACTTTCTGCATACAGAGGGACCTAACACCAAACCTTTTCTTGAAATAGAAAAACAAGGAAAATCAAAAGACAGAGTTTTCGTTCGAAAGTTTCGCAATCAGTGGTATGCTGATTATAAGTGGTTGTGTGGAAGTGTTTATTTGAAGAAACTGTTTTGTATGCCCTGTTTGACAGTAGGTGTAAAATCAAGTGTGTGGAATAAAGAGGGTTTTAACAATTTTCGTAACGTAACAAGGGGTTTTAGTAGACATGAAGCTTCTTCAGATCACATTCACTGTGCATTATCGTTTGCCAAATTAAAAAAAAACCTCAGCACAATTGAAGACGCGTTGAAGGAAAATTCCAAGTTGTATTTAAACATGTTCAATGACAATGTGCTTTTAAATAGAAGATTCATGCAGTTACCTATTCGCGCCACTGTTTATTTAGGAAAACAAGAGTTAGCATTTCGAGGGCAGAACGAATCTGATTCCTCGGATAATCGGGGAAATTTCAAAGAACTTTTGGACTCTTATATATCAGTGAGCAGTGTGGACATTCAAGAACACTATAAGAAGATATCCCCCATTTTTTCTGCAAATTTAAAAACAATCCAGAACGAATTGATAGATTGTATTTCGGATTACATCGATGAACATGTGGATTGTGAAATAAAAGACAGTGATTTTTTCTCTATTCAAGTCGACGACTCAACGGACATTCTTCAGAAATCTCAGTGCAGCATTATACTTCGATACGTTAATAGTGCGGGAAAGTTAGTTGAGCGGTTTTTGGGCTTCTTTGAAGTTAGTATCGACCGAACAGCGGATGCTCTTTTTGATTTGGTGACTAAACATATTGAAAAATACGATTTCCGTTCAAAATTAGTAGGACAATGCTACGACGGCGCTAGTGTCATGTCAGGACATATAAATGGTCTCCAATAAAAAATAAAAACCGAAGCTCGACAAGCCATTTTTGTACATTGTGCATATCACCGTTTCAATTTAGTGCTTCAGCAGAGTTGCAGTACTATACCACAGTGCGGTATTTTTTTCGCCATCGTGAATAGTTTCCCGACTTTTTTTCATCATTCTACAAAGAGAACTCAAGTAGATGACACAATAATGAAAAAAAGGGTACCCACATTTATTTCAACCCGTTGGACATCGAATTCTAAGATAGTGAATGTGATTGATAATGAATGGGACGGTTTAAAAACAGTTTTTACTGAAATTAGAGACGACAAAACTTCGGATCAAAGTTCAATAACTCAAACTGTGGGCTTCTTAAATCATCTCAATAATTTTGAATTTGCTCTACTCAGTGCTATTTTTAGTGACATTTTCAAAATGACTGATATTCTGTTTGATGTGTTACAGAAACGTTCACTTAACATTAATCTTTGTATAACACAAGTTAGGAATACTCAACGTCTTTTAAATGGAAAAAGAAATGACGAAAATTTCCAAAAACTTTTTGATTCAGTCAGTGTAAAAGTGTCAGTACCAACTAATTATCGTGAGGGACGAAAAACTTTAACGACTGAAGAAATCTTTGAAAAATACAAAGTGTTGTATTACGAAATTTTAGATACTATCTCTGGACAAATTGACACACGATTTCAAGACATGGATAAACTTATTTTCGTTACACTCATGGACAGAGCACGGTTTGCAGAGTATGCAAAAACCTTTCCTTTAGAGTCAGTAAATAATTTAAAAGCATTTTTTCCCGACCTATTTCCCGATATATCAAGGCTGAAAAATGAATGAACCTTCATTTATAATGATGAAAATTACCACAAAATTCAATTGGATCGAATGTTGGAACTTTTACACGAGAATAGAGATATCTTCAAGGAAGCTTCCAGATTATTATGCCTGATTGTGACGATTCCCTCGACTAGTGTCTCAGTTGAATGTAGTTTTTCCTGTTTGAGAAGAATCAAGACATTTTTACGAAATTCAATGACAGAAAACAGACTAAGTAATTTGGCGAAAATTTCTATTGAAAAAAGACTTTTGAACGAACTTTTAAGTGTGGAACCATTTTATGAGGACATTATTGAAAGATTTGCAGCTTTAAAAGACCGAAGAATTGACCTTACATTTAAAAAATAGAAACATTATGTGCGGTTGCAGATCTTGCAGTGCCCCTACGTTAGTCGCTGTTGAAGTGCGGGTGAGTAAGCTTTCTTTTTTTATGTTATTGTTATGTTTTTATACACTTTTGGATTTGCTGCTTATGATATACCTATTATTTTTCATGCTGCGCTTCACCTCCTATTTAGACCACGAGCCGCCACTGCTAAGTACTCACTAAATCATCTAGGCTGCATTTCTTGTAGAACGTGAGTAATGACCCCAAACCGACGGATGTCCATTGCTTAACGCTGAATAAGCTATAAGTGTATATTTAAGGAGAATCTGTATTGTAGAGGTAATCAATATTATAGTGTCAAAGCTCGCGCTGTTCACGATATTGTTCATTAGTTTTAAGTGTCCTTATTACAAAATAAAGTTTTTAAAAACCAAGTTTGTCGGTTTTCGTATTTAACTCGTGAACAAGGAAAATTGTAGGATTCAAATCCTACAATTTTTTAGAGCTAACGATAAATGCTGACTCTATCTTCGTCTTATGTTTGTATCTTCTTTCTCTGTTTTCCTTGATTAAAGAAAAGAAGATGCAAATTTTTGCAAATTTATATTTAACAATAAAAAAAATATTAAAATGAACTAGTCGAAGTTTTTTGTGATATCAAGTCCACTTCTTGTTTCTCCGGTATAATTTGTTTCTTTTGTCGTTCTTCAAAATTCTAAAAAGATAATTGTCAAAAAATACCGGTCTAGTTCTAGTGGACAGGACAAAACCTGCTTGGCAATCCTCTTCAGATTCGCAGAAGTCCCAGCTCCGGTCTTCCTCACCAACTCTGACAGGTATCCGGTAGAATTCTGGAGTAGTATGTGGGGATGATCAAATTCCACTGCCTGTCCAGCATCCATGACTAAAATCTGATGAAATTTCAATGATGCGTATCCTGTAGCGATAAAACTTTTTTTACCTTGTCGGAATCCATGACGGTGTGTAATCTGTGAGCTATGGTGAGGACCGTACAGTTAGCAAACTTGGTTCTGATAGTTTTCCCCCCCCCCGCCCCCCCCCCCCCCCCCCCCCCCCCCCCCCCCCCCCCCCCCCCCCACCCACCCCCCCCCCCCCCCCCCCCCCCCCCCCCCCCCCCCCCAGCCCCCCCCCCCCCCCCCCCCTTTGTACCCCCTTCTGACATCATCTTGTCTAAACAAGCTAGAAATGAACAAAACGTTAGCTGTTAAATGTATGCACCAAGAAATTTAACTATTCTCCTATATATTACCCTTTCCTTTAGCCAGAGCACATTTATCTTCGACATCAATCAGAGCATTGACCATTGCTTCATCTTCATATTCGTTGAAAGGATCAAGATTATACCTCAGGGTACCATTAAAAAGAACAGGTTCCTTTGAGAAAAATAAACTGTTTAAAAATATATGGTGAAAGATAATGTCGGATACCTGAGGAATAATGGATATTTTTCTTCTTAAGTCATGTAGTCCCAGAACGCTTATGTCTAGGTGGTCAATGTAAATTTCTCCGTCGAAGTACGCCAAACGAAATAATGTCACTATCAACGAAGATTTTCCCGCGCCTGTTCTCCCCACAATTCCAATCTGGAGAAACAGAATTTTATTCTTGTCAAAAGAAAAATTTTGATAAAAGGAGATTTTCCGTGGCAAATCAAACAAACGTCTTCGTGAAAAGAAATGATAAAGGTTTACGATGAAGAAAAAAATATTATGTTTAAAGTTACAACTCGTAGAAAATGCATACGAAACAAATGAACCGGAAATCAACCCAAAACCAATTGAAAAACTAAAAGAGATAAACATGAAGGGAATAAAAAAGAATAATACAATTTTTTACTTTGTTATATATCACTTTAAACAAAATTTGTGTGAATATAGTTTCGTAAACGATAAATCTGAAAATAATAGAAAAATAGAACTGCAAAAAAATAAAACTAATAGAATAAAATAACGGCTTCAAAGAAAAAGAAATTATCTACATAATAAATAAAAAACGGAAACAATTAATAATTCATCAAGTATATCCAAAAGTAAAACAAACAAATGATAAAAAGTACTGGAAAATTTCAGATTTCGGTCCAATATCAGAACAAATAGCTCGCTCTTTGAGGAAACATAATTTGCAAATAGCGTTTAAAACCACCCAGTCAATCAGTAAATTAATTTTTAATGCCAAAGATAAAACATCAGCAAATACAAAATCTGGAGTTTATATGTTAAGTAGCAACGAGTACAGTAGCTGCTATGTTGGACAAACCGGCAGAAATTTTCAGACCAGATACAAAGAACATAAATCTGCAAACATATTAAAGAAACAACACTTTCATTTTGCGAACCATTTCATAGATACCAGCCATATATTTCCCGAGATTACAAATTTGAAAATTTTACATACAGCGCCCAAAAGCAAAAAATTAAACATTTTAGAAGCTATTGAAATTTATAAATATATTAAAGATCCGTCTAGACAGCTATTAAACGATCAGACGGATCTCCAAAATTCCCCACTATTTAAAATATTGTAAAAAATTAACCCCAATAAAAATATAAAATTAGGTACTTAGAATAGATAAACAGCTCTAAAACTTTAGTTTTAAAGTAGTGTTTGAGAATGTAAAATCGTTTACGAAACTATAGTCACACAAATTTTGTTTAAAAATAAAAGTGATAGATAATAAAGTAAAAAATTGTATTATTCCTTTTTAAAAAATGAACTACCACAAAATAACGGACAAATCAATCAATAATATGAAGGGAATAGATAAGGCATTAAAAAAATCAAAAAGGAAAGGCAGAAGAGGAAGATGAAATTAAATCTGAGATAAAATGGTTAAGCGAAGAAAGTAAAAAAAAAAATTATATATGAAGAAGCACAGGAAAAAATAAGTAATACCTCTAGAGCTGGAAGAAAAATACCTACTTATAAGAAATAAGAATAGTCCTAATGTGATAAACACAGACCAATAAGCCCCATTCAAAACAAACAAACATACTAATCGCAATATTGAAACAAAGGAATAAAAGAATTTTATACTTTGTTATCTATCACTTTTATTATATATACATATATATATATATATATATATATATATATATATATATATATATATATATATATATATATATATATATATATATATATATATATATATATATTTATATCACTTTTATTTTATATATAAAAGTGATAGATAACAAAGAATATAATTGTTTTATTCCTGTTATAAAAAACATGAACTATCACAAAGTAACGGACAACTCAATCAGTAATTATAACAAAGAGTAATGTAGGAAAGGAAAGTAGAGAAACACTATACTTAAATCTCTCGTAAATAAAAAAAACTAACACAAATGATTATGAGGTCAGGACTGTTCTGTAAAGAAGCATTCGAAGAAAAGAAGAGGAGACGAAAGAAAGAAACTGATATCGTCATGCCAGGTCTCTAAATATAAAACCGGAATTTGCCCATAGATGGCCCCAGCTGTCGATGTAGTTACCGTCAAACCCCGTCATTGGCGCCATTTCCTTGTTGACATCTGACAAAGATTTTCAACTCACAATAATACATGTTTCATACATCAGCATAGTTTGTAATAACGTTGAACATGTCGAATTTTGTGCCTGGAAACTACGATTTGCAGACAGCATTGATTTTCTGTTACCGTTCGAGGAAAACTGCTGCAGAATCGCATCGAATATTTGTTGTAAGCATTGTTGGACGAGGATGACGCTCAAACGCAACAACTCGCGGATCAATTAACTGTGACATGAGAAGTCATCTCTATACGTTTGAAAGACATGGCAAAAATCCAGAAAAAAGGAAAATGGGTTCCACCTCAACTGAATGAAAGACAGCAGGAAAACAAAAAAACCACTTGCAAAATTCTGCTCGTCAGGTACAAAAGAAAGTCATTTCTCCATCGAATTGTGACTGGCGATGAAAAGTGGACATATTTTGAGAATCCTAAGTTTAAAAGACCATGGGTAACTCTAGGCGAATCATCGGCATCGACTGAAGGGCCAAATCGCTATGGACGGAAGACAATGCTCTCTGTTTGGTGGGATCAGAAGGATGTGATCTATTATGAGCTGCTAAAATCTGGCAAAACCGTTAAGGCTGAAAGCAACCGAGAACAAATGATCGATTTGAATCAAGCTTTGCGTGAAAATACAAAGTGATTTTGCTTCATAATAATGTACCAGCAAATCTGGTCAACGAAACGATTGAGGCGTTTAGTAGAGAAATACTTTCGCATGCGGCTTACTCACCAGACTTGGCTCCGTCCGATTACTACGTATTTGGGACACGCACTTGCTGAACAGCGCTTCATTCCTTACGAAAATGACTTTATGACTAGTTTGCCTCGAAAGAGCAATAGTTTTTTTGGCATGGCGTCCACAAATTATCAGCAGGTGTTTAAAAAGGTATACCTAACGATGGGCAATATATCGAATAGAATAAACATGTATTTATTTTCTATACAAAAATTACGTTTTCATATTTACATACCTGGTAGCATTCGAATGATGAATCCAGAAACACTAGTCAAAAAAATATTTGAAACAGGAAAGGATAAAATAAAGGAAGAGAAGTAGAACAAAAAGACAATTTGGAGTGAATACAGGAAATATGATTAAAGACAGGGAAAAATACAAGAGATGATAATAATGGCACAGAATCGAAACAAATGGACAAATAGATCTGCAGAAGTTCTACTGCACTCCATCCATATAAGGAGTAAGGAAAATAAGAAATTCCATTTATAAACTGGAATTTTTTTCTAATATCCAAATAGTTAGAGGAACACTCGCTTAGAGACTAAAAAATAGTGGTTAAGCATTTTGTAGAAAGTCTCCTTGAATAAAGTTTATTGTGTTTTCATTTGCCTTCTGTTTGGGATAGATAATAATGTTGAGCTGTTTCAATACTGGCGGTTCTGTCAAGCTGTATCTCATACTGGTGTTGATGAATTCAATCTGTCCGTTCTTCGGCCAAGACGTTGGCGGTTTCTTGTCTGGTTGCTGCAAAAATTGAATCAATTCCATCCATCACATTTTTATACTTTACTAAAAGTATGTAATATATAAAGTAACGAGTATATAAGTAAATTGTTGCCAATATAAGTATCGTTGACATACACAAAAAAATATATTTACTTTCAGGTACTTTTCATTTACTTCAGGTACTTACATTAACAACGAATGTAAGTATCAATACATGTAAGTATGAGTAGTATGTAATGTTGTTGTCAATGTAAGTATCGTTGACATACACAAAAAATATATTTACTTTCACTCGTTACTTTATATATTACAAATTAATATAATTTATTATTTAGTTTAGTTTTGAAAACGGGGGGAGAAGACCCTTCGAAACGTTAACGTTAAAAGTTTGTAAATTTTTTTATAACATTTTTATATCTTTAAAATTTTGTTCGTTAGGCAAATTTATTACAAAAAATAATCACTGAGAAATTTGTCTCCGTTTGGTTTTTTGTTTTTACCCAGTGATTCTTTCTTTACATAAGAACCGGTATTTTTTATATTTTTTGAGTTTTAGATAGTGGCGAAAAACCCAAATAAAGGAAAAAAATATATGAACACGCCACAATCATTTAGACATTATTTAATATGTTTCTCACTTGCCGAATATAAATCTGGTTCGTGCTCGACTCTGGTAAATTCCAACACCCTCTCGACTGAGGTCATCTGGTTCTCCAGCTCTGCAGACTGTCTCATACCCCACTGGATCAATCCGGTCAGTCCTATACATTGGGTTATGGCCAGTCCCACATCACTGCCATAGAAATCTGAGGAAATTACAGAAATTGTACAGGGTCCGTCACTCGAAGTGTTACCAACACTGCTGTAGCTGCCGAATAGCTGATCACAGAGCTCTTTGACAGACTTTAGTTTATAATATTGTTTACAAGTGTACGGAAGCATATCGTTGTGCGTTGTAATTGAAAAGGGATATTCGTAATGGAATTCAAACGTAATAGGTTGATTGCTTTGTATTTAGCAGGAAATTCGCAACCACCTGTTGTTCCTGAGCTACCGTATTTACGTGTTAATAAAATGTTTGTGTATCGAAACATTAAACGTTACAATGATACTGGCAGCATTGCAAAACGCCATGGAGGTGGTTATAAAAAATCCGCACCATTATCAGAAATGGTTCCAAAGGTAAGGGTACGAATTGAATGACGATTATTTTTCAACTGATCTAAAAAGAAACCAACATGTTTTCTCCCGAAATATTACTAGTCACGCCACCTATTATGCACGGCGATAACTTAATAACTATAAAGCTAATAAATTTTTTTTTTTCCTTTATTTGGGTTTGTCGCCACTATCAAAAACTCAAAAAATATCAAAAATACCTGTTCCTATGTAAAGAAAGAATCACATCCAAATAAAGGAAAAAAAATATATGAACACGCCACAATCATTCAGACATTACTTAATAAATAATTTAACTCACTGTCAGAAAATACGATGAAATTAAAAGTCACTACGCCAATGAATATGGCCGTGAGCCAGTCCAACCACAAGCTGAACGCCCTGGACGTATACAAGAACATGAACCAGGCACTGCTATGGACGTCCTGGAGGTAGTCAAACTCTGCCACGAGAATCTTCTCTGCGTTATTCGATCGAATGGTGGGCAAACCTTGCAAGGTGGCATTTAGGTGGGCAAAAACAGGACTTCTGGCTAAAGAAATATTAATTAAATTATGAGTATTGATTCATGATATTAAAACAGTGAAGGGATTGCCGGCCAATAGTCGTTCTTGTAGTGTTTGAAATAAGAATTTTTGGTGCTGTGAATGATAATGGAAACTGCAGGATCAGATACAGTTTCGAACTCGAAGCACAGGAAGAAAAAGAAAAACAAACAAGACACTAGAGATAGAGAAAGAAATATAGACATAAGGCGCACATGTAACATTATTAAAACAAAACCAGGGCAAGAAAGGAAGAAAAATGGAATGAGATTAACATATTGGAAGAATGGCAAACACGGGGTAGTGAAGATCACAAGAGGTAAATCACGTAGTGGGAGGACTCTAGTGAGATTAACATATTGGAAGAATGGCAAACACGGGGTAGTGAAGATCACAAGAGGTAAATCACGTAGTGGGAGGACTCTAGGACGATCAAGAAAAGATGATGTGGCCACTTATAAGCCGGGAGGAAACTGAGAAAGAATACAGGCAATCTGGACAACATTTGCATAACAAGACGAAGAGGTCGACCAGAAAAGGTGCTCATTCGATGACGCTGTCGGGAGAATAAAGCAGGTTTTTCATGCGAGTTCCACCTATGTGTCCTTCGCAAGTCTTGCACCATGTGATTGCATATTACCAGAGAGATCTTTATTAAGATTTATTCCTGTTTTACCTATCCCTTCCAGTCTCTTCACGCTTCTGCTGGTTTTCAGATAAAACTTTCTGAGAAAATAGAACAGGACTACCATAACACTTACAGGTATGACTAGCCAGTAATGCACTAAGCACACTAGGACAATGGCACCAACGAGATTCAACATTATCTAAAACAAAACCTACTCAACGATCCTCGGGTAAAAAATATTCTTAAACCAATTACCTGAGTTGTATCAATAAAGGCGTTGGGAAGCAGCTCGTCAACTTGTCCCAGATCTTTAGAGAATCTATTCAGTATCCTCCCTGACGTGTTGGTGTGGAAGAAACGCATTGCAGCATGTATAATGCTTTCAAACATTTTGTTATGCAGTCTGGGCATAGATATCAAACTTAGATCAGGTTTAAATCAGGCAGGCAATTGTCAAACGATTTCTATGTATCTCATATATGTTGTGTATTTCCAGCCTTTTTCCGAAGTTGTTTGATAACTTTCGACGAATCACCTTTTTTAACTTTTCGAAGCACGTTTTGTTAACCATGTTATCATCGTCAGGATATGATTCAATCTCCTTCTCTCTCTCAGATTCGCGCGTCGATAAATTTACTGAAGTGAGTGACTGAGATTTAAAATCAGATTGAATAATCTCCTAACGATGGTTAGCGAAACGTACGTCGAGAAGTTAAAAAAAGTGATTTAGTGTTTACTAGTAAATCTCTTCGAGCTTAGTGTTTCACACCCAAAGTCCCAACAGAAGAATTGAAAAAAAATTCTTTAGCAATCTGTTGGTTGAAGATTGAATCATCTCCTGATGATACTGACATGGTTAGCAAAACGCACGAAGAAAAATTTAAAACAATTTGATTTATTTTGATGAGATTTGATTAAGAAGATTGAATCATGTCCTGATAACACGGTTAACGAGAGGTGAAATTAATGTGTGAATGATTGTGGCGTGCTCATATAGTGTTTTCTTTTTTTTTTGGGTTTTTTAACAAAAAAAAAAGAAAAAAGTATATGACGAAAGGTGCGTCGAGACATTAAAAACAACTGCTTTGCGGTTTAGTGTTTCATACCAAAGGTCCCAATAGAAGAATTGAGTCATTCGATTCTCCAAAGTCACATTGGTCACTTGAATCACCAGGTTTCCACTCTAAATTAATGGTTTTTGCTTGATTGCAAAATATTTGACTTAGGAAAGAGCATATATGGAATTCATGTGAAATCGTTTCTTCAACTCCTGACAAACGACTAACAAAATTTACCTTAGCGATGCTCTCATACAAAGAGAAAAGAAATAAATGCTTCTAAGTAATGCAACTATTATGGTTGCTACCATTAAAACGGTGTAGATATTGACGCAATCGCTTCGCCCTAATCGATCCCAAAAGCTGTGAGTTTCGGTTGATCCAAAAAAGTGTCGCAATTCTTCCAGTATTACCCTTAAAATTGTCGATTTGAAAAAAACACGTCAAATATGATCGAAATTAATTGTTAAGTGTAATATAATTTATGTTAAATAAAATTTTATTAAATGAAACTTAACTTAAAAGGAAACATTTTTTTAACCCTTGTGAATTAGGTCATCAACTTCGGTTCGACCGTTTTTGACTACTTTTATTTACTACATTTATTTCCAGTTAGACGTCCAACCTTTCTCGAAGCTGAATGTGGAGGTGACCATCTACTAATATATTACAGATTTTACATAAAATTGAAAGTACTTCTCAAAAAGTCCATTCACAAGAAGCTACCAGTCTAGCATTCTTGTGAATTACAAGAAATAATTCGCGAAAAACTGGATATATCTTCATTTCCCCTACATAGTCTCCTTTTAAGTCGATGTACTTTTACCACCGATGTTCAATAGCTTCGATTCCAAGTTTATAGAGAGAATTGTCAAGTTCCTCAAAATAGCCATCAACCACAGACTCCACCTCTTCATAGTTGGCAACTCTTTTACCACCGAACCATTTTTACACGTTTGGAAACAGAAAATAATGCGAGAGGGCTAAATCTGGCGAATAGGGTGCGTGAGGAAGTGATTTTGGCCATCGCGATAATGGATGTGTGAACTGGTGCAGTGTCTCAAAATACTGACGCCACTACATTGCCTGCAGACGGAACTGTCTTCGCCTTTTTTTGGAGTTGATTCTCCCCTTTCAGTCCATTGTTTTGACTGTTCCTTGGTCTCAAGTGTGAAGCAATAAATCCATGTTTCATCGATGGTTATAAATCGAGGCAAAAACTCAGCTTTATTCCTGTGAAACTTTGCCAAACACTCGATTGAAATATTCTGGCGACGTTGTTTTTGTTCCATTGTGAGTAATCAAACACAACTTTCTCATGTCCAAATTTTTGGACACTTTGTCCACTCTTTGAAATGCATAGCACATCTGTTAGCTCGCGCACTTTCAGTCCAAGGTCATCCAATAACATTTTGTGGATTTTCTTCACCATTTCTGGCGTGGTTACCTCATTTGGTCGACCACTGCGATGGTCATCTTGTACGGCCTCGTTTAAATTCTGCCGGGCAATATTTTATTGTTGTAAACGAAGGAGCAGATTCCCCCAGAGTAGATTTTAGCTCCGCTTTGGTATCGGTTGGACTGACCTTTCAAATGAAAGTATTGTATCACATAATAATGACGAATTTTTTCCATGTTTACAAATTCACTGAGAACGTTCACTATCAATGGCTGCCAAAGAAATACTAAATAACGTAGCGTCGTCAAACTTCAAACTTTAAGGTTAGTACTTTCTACCATAGTCATTATTGTCAAACAACCCCCATATATACGTCAGGTCACTTCTGGGGCTACCCCCGTACAAGTGATAATCGGGTAATATTTATTTTATCATGAGAACCCAATTTCGATGACTCTTTTACACATATCGCGTGGTATATTTCTTCAATGGTGACCTGAATGTTCCGTTTAAGGTCAATAATTGTTCGGTGTTTATTTCTGTAAATCAAAGATCTAACATAACCCCCCAAAAATTAATCCACTTGCCAGTTGACATTACTATTTCACGAAATAACGTGTCCAGAGCACTTTTCTTGCAATAAATGGATCGTCGGGCAAGACGTGTGGCAAATTCTACCGTCTTGTTGATAGAAAACATTGTTTATATCCACATCTATCAGCTCCTGCAGTTCTCAGGCACTATATCAAACACTGCAGTTATGTTTGTTCACAAACCCATGAAGCGAGAATTGCGCTTCGTCAGAAAAGCATTTAAATCGGATATCTTTCCATGGGAATACATCAATTTATGAACGACATTTACATTTCGAACAGCGTTGTTGCTATTACGCTTCAAAGCTCAGACACCCTTATTGGAAAACGCTTTATAAAGACTCGCCAGTCGGTAGGTTTCCTGATAGGCTTATGGGTAGGCACATAACCAAGGGTTTATAGCCCGAGGGGGGTGCTGGCCTGGGTTTGTCGGAAGCTGATGACCGTGGTTCGGAACCCACGTTAAGCTGTAGGTCCAGTCGCTAAATAGCCTAGTTGCTGATGCGCCTCTAACCCAAACACTTTACTTTATTTTACTTTGCTTTATAAAGAACGGTGAATTATTCAAATCGGGCAGTTTCAGAAAGGTTATTTACCATTTACTCAGAAAATAATCTCCGCCGCTGGCCAAAAACTGTGCGCCGAAAAACAACAACCACATGATCAGTATAGCGCAGCAATTGCCACCAGCCAAAAAATACTCCTTATAATTGGAAAAGTCCACTGCTCCCAAGGTACGCATCTCCGCCAACACGTTAGGTCCTTTCTGAAACACAAACCACTTCAAACCATCCGATTAGTTAATAGCACAAACGTTCACCTTTAAACCTTCTATGTCGATCATACTGTTAAAAGCAGTGCTGGTGATGGAGATCGCACGTAGGACTTTATCCACTTCCTTCTCCTCTGTCCCCTGTGAAATTCCCGTGACTGTTGCTGCCTCTTCCAATAGGGTAGCAAATCCCACACCGCTTCTTTTGATTTCGTCATAAGTTCCCTGCATCTGAACAGCGCCTTCGTTCAGAATCACTATGTTATCTGCTCTCTTCAAATACTGAAGCTGGTGAGTGACGAGAATGACAATTTTGGAGGACAGATATCGAACTATACAATCTTCAAATAGTTGCTGTCCAACCTACATAGAAAAAAAATGACAGGAGTTAATGTACTCTTAGAAAGTTTCTTTTTTTAGGAATATCCTGAAATGAGGAAATTTTGCTCAAATGTTTTGACTATTTTTTACTTACCTATGAGGGTTACTATATATGTATCCGGAATAATAAATAAAACAAATATTTATCATTGACAATGATTTTATTAAACTTGAAGAGATTTACCATTAAACACCAAAACGTTTTTTTGAACTGCTCGACGCACGTTTCGCTAACCATGTTAGCATCATCAGGAGATGATTTTTTGCATACTTTTGCATTGCAAATCGTTGACAACGTAGTTTATTTTCACCGGAGGGAAACAAAAATGAATCATTGGGTGCCAAATCAGGACTGTACGGCGGATGACCCATCAATTCGATGTTTTGACCCGTCAAATATTGAGTTCTTCGGTCCGATGTCTGAGAGCTCTCGTTGTCATGATGACGAATAATCCTGCGACCCTGGTTATTTGTTTGTGTACCATTCATAATTGAAGGTTCTACGATTGCCTAGTGGCATTGTAGCCACATGCCCATTTATTCCAAAAAAAAAAACAAGAGATTTGCTTTTGCTCCATTTGCTTCGAAGTACTTCTTGCGTGAACAGTTTTTGTTGGTATATTTTTTTCTTTATTTTGGTTTTTCGCCACGATCTAAAACTCAAAAAAATATCAAAAATATCTGTTCTTATGTAAATAAAGAATCACTGGGTAAAAACAAACAACCAAACGGAGACAAATTTCTCACTGATTCTTTTTTGTGTAGTAAATTTGCCTAACGAAGAAAATTTTAAAAATATAAAAATGTTCTAAAAAAATACAAACTTAACGTTAACGTTTCGGGAAGTATTCTCCTCCCGTTTCCAAAACGAATCTAAAAATAAATTATATTAATTTCTATAAATTCTGAAAAGATAGGAAGTAAATATATTTTTTGTGTTTTAATGACAGTGACATACTACCAAAAAAAAAAATATATAGGTGAGGTTTACTGTGTGATTGCGATTGTGTATTAAAATACTTAAATGTTTTAATCGTATTTAGAATCGGAAACCATATTGAATTTAAATCTACCGAAGGCATAGCAATACAGTTATTTTTGTTTAAATTAATTATAGCGGTTTCTTTTAATCTTCTGTATTTTGTTACCGATTCTTTTAATACAGTTTTGGAATTATTCCAGTTGATTTTATGACCCGATTCCCATGCGTGTTGACAAATTCTAGATTTATTAAAATCGCCATTTCTAAGAAGGTTTTATGCTCTTTTATTCTAAAATCTAACCGTCTGGATGTCTCACCTATATAAAATTTGCCACATTCACAAGGAATTTTATAAACCACATTTTTGGTATTCTGTTGTGTGTTTGGTTTAGTTTTTGTTAATATAGATCTACTCCTACTACCTCACCTATATATATTTTTTTTGATAGTATGTCACTGTTATTAAAAACTAATTGTTAATGTAAGTATCATTGACATACACTATCTTTTCAGCATTTATAGAAATTAATATAATTAATTTTTAAATTCGTTTTGAAAACGGGAGGAGAATACTTCCCGAAACGTTAACGTTAAAAGTTTGTATTTTTTTAGAACATTTTTATATTTTTAAAATTTTGTTAGTTAGGCAAAAAAGAATCACTAAGAGATTTGTTTCCGTTTGGTTTTTTGTTTTTACCCAGTGATTCTTTATTGACATAAGAACAGATATTTTTTGAGTTTTAGATCATGGCGAAACACCCAAATAAAGAAAAAAATATATGAACACGCCACAATCATCCAGGCATAACTTTTGTTGGGTTTGATTCATTTTGAAAGACCCATACATCGACTGCTGTTTACTTTCGTCACCTGAGTAGATGTTACACACGGCTTTTGACGCACCACGATTGTATTTTTGAGCATTTCTTTGCACCAATCAACAGGGGCCTTTTTTTGAGTTCAGTTCGCACACAAGTATCGATGTTTTCTGGCACAACAACCGATTTTGGGCGACCTTTGACCGACGATTGAATTCACTAAACTATTGACATACAGTGCCTTTAGATGGTGCTTTATCGCCAAAAGGTGAAGTGAATTGATCGATGCACTGTTGTTGAGATAATTCACGTGTAAAAATGAAACTTTACAATGTATACGTCAGATGGCGCCTAACAACGCCATTGTTGCCAATTTAGAATACATAAATAGCAACCCTAGTACATTACCTTACTTGTGATGGGCAAAAAAAATTCAAAATTTATTTACATATTCACTAAGGTTTTACTAAGATTCCTGTAAATCCCAGTATCAAATATTTAAGACAATGATTGTAATGATTTTTTAATAATAATTTAAATTTGAAGCAATGTCTAGCGTACTCTTGAAAACTTTGGGATATTGTGGAAACCTTAGTAAAAACACCTATATAAAAATGTTTAGAACAAAGTTAGTTCTTTGTAAGGAAAAAATATACTATATATCTTAAAAAAAAACGTTTAATTTGATCAAAATTCCGTACAAAATACACATGTTTTTGAAAAACAATCAGAATTAAAATTTTTGTTTTGAGTTCATTCACTCAGTTTTAAATTTTTACTTTATTACTTCATGCTTTATTATTAGGAAGATCAATAAATTGTTAGCTACTAACTTGTATATCAACAGCGGAGAGAGGATCGTCGAAGATGTAAATGTCAGCTGGTTTATACACAGCTCGTGCTAGATTTATTCTGGCTCTTTGTCCACCACTTAGCGAGATTCCTCTTTCTCCAACAATGGTACGGTCGGAATAAGGCAACAGTGAAAAATCTCTTCTTAGCGCACACACTTTGATTATTTGTTGGTACCGTTCTGGATTATAATCTCGCCCAAACAGTATATTTTGTCGAACCGAACCTAAAAGGAAAAGCGTGAGAATCACTCTGTTAGGTTAGGTTTAAGTAATGTCTGAATGATTGTGGCGTGTTCATATATTTTTTTTCTTTATTTGGGTTTTTCGCCACTATCTAAAACTTAAAAAATATTAAAAATACCTGTTCTTATTTAAAGAAAGAATCACTGGGTAAAAACAAAAAACCAAACGGAGACAAATTTCTCAGTGATTCTTTTTTGTAATAAATTTGCCTAACGAACAAAAGTTTAAAGGTATAAAAATGTTATAAAAAAATTTACAAACTTTTAACGTTAACGTTTCGGAGGGTACTCTCCCCCCGTTTTCAAAACAACTAAAAATTAAATTATATTAATTTGTAATATATAAAGTAACGAGTGAAAGTAAATATATTTTTTTTGTGTATGTCAACGATACTTACATTAGACAACAATAGATTTTCATGACAGTAACATACTACCAAAAAATATATATAGGTAATGTTTACTGTGTGATTGTTTATTGTACTGATTGTGTATTCAAATATTGAAATGTGTTTAATTGTATTCTTAAGAATCTGGAACCATATTGAATTTAAATCTACCGAAGGCATAGCAATACAGTTATTTTTATTTAAATTAATTATAGCGGTTTCTTTTCATCTTCTGTATTTTGTTACCGATTCTTTTAATACCGTTTTGGAATTATTCCAATTGATTTTATGACCCTATTCCCATGCGTGTTGACAAATTCTAAATTTTTTAAAATCGCCCTTTCTAAGAAGGTTTTTATGCGCTTTTACTCGTAACATCTAACGGTCTAGATGTCTCACCTATATAGAATTTGCCACATTCGCAGGGAATTTTATAAAGCACATTTTTGGTATTTTGTTATATATTGTTTGGTTTAGTCTTTGTTAATAGAGATCTCAGAGTATTTTTTGTTTTAAATGTCGTTCTTATGTTGTATTTATTTCCTACTCTCTTAATTGTGTCAGAAATACCGCGGATATAAGGAATTGTGAGGTTAATTGTTTGAAAGTTATTATTATTGTTATTAATAACTCGTCTGTTTTGTCTAGTAACAAAATTTTTAAACGATTTATCTATAAAACTTTTTGGGTAATTGTTTTTTATTAAAATGTGTTTTATGTGATTTGTTTCTTTTTGTAGTGTATCACTGTCGGTACAAACAAGTTTTGCTCTGTTATATAAACTTTTAATTACTCCTATTTTGACGATTTTGAGTGATTGGAAAAGAAATTGAAATACCTATATAGAATTTGCCACATTCGCAGAGAAGGATTTTTGGTATTTTGTTGTGTGTTGCTTGGTTTAGTTTTTGTTAATAGAGATCTAAGAGTATTTTTTGTTTTAAATGTCGTTCTTATGTTGTATTTATGTCCTACTCTTTTAATTGTGTTGGAAATACCGCGGATAAAGGAATTGTGAGGCCAACCTTAATTGTTTGAGAGTTATTATTATTGTTATTAATAAATTGTCTGTTTTGTCTGGTATCAAAAGTTTTAAACGATTTGTCTATACAATTTTTTTGGATAATTGTTTTTTATTAAAATGTCTTTTATGTGATTTGTTTCTTTTTGTAGTGTATCACTGTCGGTACAAACAAGTTTTGCTCTGTCATATAAACTTTTAATTACTCCTATTTTGACCGATTTTGAGTGATTTGAAAAGAAATTGAGATACCTACCTGTGTTTGTCGGTTTTCTGTAAACTGCAGTTTTTAATGTGTTGTTTTGTTTTAATATTAAAGTGTCGAGGAATGGCAATGTATTCTCCTTCTCCATCTCTAAAGTAAACTTAATTGTAGGCTCTCGAGAATGTATATCTTGTAAAAAAATATTTAGATCGTCAATGCTATGTTGCCATATAGCAAAAATATCATCAACATACCACAGCCATATTAATGGCTTTTTAAGAGATTTATTTAATATGTTATTCTCGAGTTCCTCCATAAAGATATTACTCATCAAAGGAGAAAGAGAAGAACCCATTGCCATTCCGAAATGTTGTTGATAATAATCATTTTCTAATTGAAAATATGTGGTTTTTAAGCATAGAGTTAATAATTCCAAAATTGTATTTATTTTTAGTGTAGTGCGGTCTTTTAATGTTGTGTCATGTTCTAATCTCTTTCTAACTATTAAAAGTGATTTATCAACTGGTACATTAGTAAATAAACTCACCACGTCAAAACTAACCATTAAATTTTGGTTTGTAATTTTAATGTTCGAAATTTTATCTAAAAAATCTGAAGTATTTTTAATATATGAATTTGTTGTACCCGAAAGTGGATTTAAAATGTTTAATAAAAATTTTGCTAGTTTATAACATGGGAATCTGTACTACTAACTATAGGGCGAAGTAGTATATTAGTTTTGTGTATTTTTCGATAGAATGGTAGACCATAGAAATGAGGTGGTTTACCATAATGTGGTGTAAGTTGTGATCTTTCTAGATCTGTAAATTCACGTTTGTGTTTAGATAATGTATTGTAAATTTGTCTCTCTATTTTTAATGTTGGATCTGTAGGTATTTTAGTGTAATTTTCCCCATCAATTAAAGTTTAAATTTTGTTATTATATTCTACAGTGTCCAGAATAACTGTGGGGTTACCTTTGTCTGATGGCAATATTTTAATAGGTGTGTCTTTTTTTTAATTTATCTATAGCTAACCTTTCCTCATGGTATAAAATTGATTTGAATTTAAATTGTTTTTCTAAGATAACTTTTAAAACAGGGGGAGAGTACCCTCCGAAACGTTAGCATTAAAAGTTTGTAAAATTTTTTATAACATTTTTATATCTTTAAAATTTTGTTCGTTAGGCAAATTTATTACAAAAAAGAATCACTGAGAAATTTGTCTCCGTTTGGTTTTTTTACCCAGTGATTCTTTCTTTAAATAAGAACAGGTATTTTTAATATTTTTTAAGTTTTAGATAGCGGCGAAAAACCCAAATAAAGAAAAAAAAATAGGTTAGGTTTATTCGCGAACCCTACATTTCATTAACTGCAGAACTTATTGGAATCAGATTTTTTCCCGTCGTATAGTAATTTGTAAAGCGCTATATATCAGCTTCAAATCGAGATATAATATACGAACTTACTGTGAATATACAGGATTCGTGACTCGAAGTGTTACTAACTTCAAACAGCTGATCACAACGCTCTCAAAATTTGACAGAGTTTAGTTTATAATATTGTTTACAAGTATGCGAGCATATGGTTCTACGTCGTAATTGAAAAGTAATATTCGTAATGGAATTCAAACATAATACTGTAATTGCTTTGTATTTGCCAGGAAAATCACAACCTGCTTATAGTTCGTGAGCTACAGCACTTATGCGTTAATAAAATTTTTGTCTATAGAAGCATTGATTGTTACAATGATACTGGCACCATCGCAAACGCCATGGAGGTGGTCATAAAAATCACCAGAAATGGTTCGAAAGTTAAGGGTACAAACTGAAAGAAATCCACGTCCAAATGCAACAAAATTGGCTAAACAGCTGAACGTGTTCGACTGAAGCGTACGCCACATACTGAAATATGAACTTAAGTTGAAGCCTTACAAGACACAAAAAGTATAAGATTTAACACCGGCACAAAAGGCAACAAGACTTGGCGAACTCGAAAATTAGGTGTTTTCTGCTGAGAGAATTTTCACTGTTCAGCAATGCGTAAACAAACAAAACGATTGTACGAGGTTAAAGGGCAAGTTCAGCAACAATTTAGATAACTGAGTTGCTATACGTAAACAAGCGCCTGCTTCTGTGATGGTTTGGGGTGGCTTAATGGGCGCTGTTTTCATCGATCAGGGCGTAAGGTAAACCAGCAAGTGTACCAACAAAAGATGAAGCGTTGATTCCTTGGACACACAAACAATTTGATTCCATGCGTTGGGCATTTCTTTAGGACTCGGCGCCATTCCATAAAGCTTATTTGACAGAAAAAAAATTACAAAATCACGCCCCACAGTTCATTTCTTCGCAACGATGGCCTCCATACTCACCTGACTTGAATCCCATGGACTTCTCCATATGGTCCATTTTGGAGGTTGAGGTGTCAACAAAAAAAAATGGGAGTTTGAATCTGTGGCGGCTCGTGGGTTTTTAAAGTGAGAGGGCGTAGAAGAAAATAGTGTTACTAAAGATTTTTTTGCTATTTTGACATTTTTTTTAACTTAACTCAAATTCAACACGGGCGTGGGACGACCCTTAGTTTTTAATTCAACTTTCTCCTCCAAACTTAAATTAGTAATTATTAACTGTTTTAAACCAGACTCCTTCATGTTCATGTTTTCAAATAAAAGTTCATTATTTTTATTTAAAAAGTACTAATCAGTGTGTACACACGTAGCAAGTCCCAAATCGAACGAAATACGCGACGCGAGTCATATCACAAGCTGCGTACCCGTCAAGTCAGGGTTTAAACCTAATTACCGATACGCTCGGTCGCAGGGAATCTATGTCCAAATCGCATGTTTAAGAAAGCAGTTAAACCCCCGAATTCTGGCAACCAACAAAACATGTAACGCCAACACGACGAGATAAGATGAAGGTGGCGTACGGTCGCTGTAGATAAACGTCCGACCAACAATGTAAATTGTGGCGAGAGGATGCAATTTCTATCCCTATTATTTGGTGTAATGGGTCGACAGACGTTCGTCTACATTTGGAGATTTTTATTTTTAATAATATCTTAAAATGAGTTAAAGGAAAGAAACTGAACGAAAATAAAATATGGTGTTTTGCTCTGAAAAATAATTTACTGTGATAAATGCTGGAGAGGTGGCCCCCCACCACAATCGCTCACGAGCCTCCACTGGATTGAACACATTAAAGTCAGTGTTTCGTCGGGAATGGCAACGAATTTCACAGGCTCACATTCGTACAGCGCGTCAAAGGTAGCCATATTGAACAGTAACCGACCACATGTCACTGCTTGACCAATCTTCCATATACTTTTCGTAAGCCTGAAAGAGCCTGCAACTCCATCAGCAAATTTTCTTTTATGTAATTTTAGCATCGCGAAAAGGAAAAAAATCACACGAAGATATGTCAGACTTTTGGTCAAAAACTCTGGGACAAAATTCAGCTCCTTCGGGACGAGTCGTGCGTCGACGCGTTTCGTATTCAAAATAACAGTCATAATGTTATGAACGGACTTAAGATATGTCCACTATTGAGTCGACTCACTAAGACCCACACGACGATTTTCCAGCACCAGTTTCTTAGTGTTGTCAATGTTTTCATCGTTTGAAGAGATTGAAGGTCGACCGGAACGAGACAAATCAACTATCACTCCTCGACCCCCATATGCCTTTTTGTCATGCATGATTCCCCGTCGGTCTTCTACATTTTCAGCTATTCAGCACATGAGCTAGCGAACTATTCAGTTTGAATAGTTAACACACGTTAACACACTTAACGTCAACTAACAAAACTAGCTGATATAAACAAACCAGTTGATCTGTCGCGCTCAAATTGGGCATCGTAAATAGGTACAGTGCTGCCATCCTACAGCAGAAAAGAAAATTAAAGAATATTTTACTCGGACTTTGTAAATGAAAAATTCCAGGTATCATTCTAGATATATCAATACTTTACCAGCAAAAAGCCACGGTTCCTGAGATGCATAAGAAACAACTCCATTGATAAAAATCTTTCCGCTGAACAATCTCAGCTCCCCCAAAATCAAGTTCAACAAACAAGTCTTGCCTGCCCCGACCGGTCCCACGACCGCAACAAGTTCACCCATCTTCACATTGATATTTACGTTGTCCAAACAAAGATTCTCACCTAAAAATCACGAGAATCAACTTATCGAAACGTTGATCCAATCATCTCATTACCATATTTTGCAATCGCCCTAAATATTTTAATCACATACAAATTATCAATGGACTTGCTGTCATCTACGTCAAAGATGTCATATCTCCTGTATGAGGTGTCACTTAAATCAGTCATAACGCTTTTATTCAAGAAGTGACCTTGTACAGGATGAGTGTCTGGATCTAGGACAGTGAGATCTCCCATTAATGCTTCTTCAGTCAACATGAACTCTTGAATTCTTTTTATGGAAACTGCTGTTTCTGCAATCTATAAAACACTTGATCTGAATGAACTTCTGCTGATATTAAGATGTTACCGCATTAAGTCCTTGAGGAAAAAACACTGTCAAAGTTTGACGAACTATCTGATAATACGATCCTATCAAGAAAACTTTTTCAGCAGTTATGTGGTTATCCTGAAGCACATAACTCAATATAGTCAGGAAAATACCAGTCCTGGAAGTGAACATAATAAAGGACATAGTAATCCCTCTGATGTACGATGTAAACAGCAACACTTTTAGTTCTCGTCTGAAAAAAATATCACTATCGATATTTTTCTAAGTCGTTAAGTATATGGTCTTCCAACAGGGAGTTTTTTTTTAATTTTGAAATAAACAAAATGTTTGAACGTCTTTTTTCAGCTCTTGGATTGTATGGGAATTATTCTTATACATTTAGTTAAAGTGTTTTCTTTCTGACTTAGTAAAAAAATGTTAAAAAATAAATGTTAATGAACCTGATCGTTTTTTCTTATGTGAGGGTAGGCGCAGAAATACCCGACCTGACGTAAAGACCATATGACGTCACCAGCAAGAAAAACATAAAAAACAGGGAACAATAACAGCTGTGGCGGTTAATAATACTTTTTTTTCTCAAAAATACACGTTTAATTTGGGAGAAAGATCCAAAATAATTTATTCAAAATATAGGCCATCCCTAGCTGCCCATTTTTCCCATCTCTCTGGTAATTTCTGGATACCCTTCCAGAAAAAACGTACATCTTTTGAGGTGGTCCCGTCATCAAGCCATTTTTGGACAAGTTCGTAAGTACTGAAGTATTTCATGGAAATTACGTAAGACATCAATGAAAACAAGCGGTAGTCGGAAGTGGCCAAGTCTGGTGAGTACGACGGGTGGGGCAAGAGTTCCCAGCCAAGTGCAGAAATGGTGTGTCCAACAGCTTTGGCTGTGTGTGATGGAGCACATTGTCGTGTTGTAAAAGCACATTTCCCTATATTGTACCCCATTTTGGTCACTTTTCGATCAAAGCATGGTTCAAATTGATCATTTATTGGCAGTAACGAACGGTATTAAAACTTTCTTGGAATGAGAAAGGACTATTCTCAAAGTAAATTTAAACAAAATACACACTCTGTTACCATTTTTATAAAAAATAAAAATACAGAAAAAAACTCATTGTTGAAAGCCAAAGCAAGAAGTATTACTTTCTCAATTTGTTAATCAAGTCAGCGAATGCGTTCTCCCATGCGTACATCTTGATTACTTGCATGGCTTGGATGATTTCGTTCATTTGTCTAACACGCTCATCAGTTTTGCTGGCTCCTTTATTCCTCAGAATCGAGGTACAAAAACTCAGAATAACTGAAATAAACGCAACCACTCAAAATTAATGGAACATTAATTAATTAATTAATATTATAATATCAATTAACTAATAAATAAACAAACATTTGTATCTAAATGTTCGCTATATTTAAAACTTGTATGTACAGAGTATGTCGGAAAAATAAAGGAATTTTTTAAACTTAAAGAAAACTAGTAGCGCCATCTACTGAAGCAGTAGAAAATCTGAAAGCTATATATCTCCTCTATAAAACGTGACCGCCATTATTAGAATCGATCCACAGATTGTCAAGTTGTAGCGCTTAAAATTGTTGTTGGCTTCTACTTGATGGAAATTCATTATAAATATTTAATGAAAGACTGTTTTGTCTATATTTCCCCTTTATTACTTTATGTTTGGCGCGTTTCGCTAACACTGTAGCTTCTTCAGAACTAGCTATTTGTGATGTTAAAATAGGTACAACTACAAAAAGTTTCTACAATAAAAATATACATTTTTTAAGAACGGTACAGTACATTTGTCGGTACGAACAGATAACTGCAAGTGTATTCCTCGGATATATTAATGCAATGTACAAAATTATAAAATTTACAGTCGAATTAGAAGAAAACAACAATTTAAACTTCCTAGATCTAACCATTTCACAATTCTTAAACAAACATAGTTTCAAGATATTCTGCAAATCCTCTCAAATAGATACAACAATACACAATAAATCATTACACCCACTACAACATACATTAGCAGCATATCATAGCCTTGTACATAGACTGAGCAATGTTCCTTTATCAGACGCTGATTTTAATAAGGGACTTATTTTAAAATTTAAATTTATTTAATAAGGAATAAAGAGCACCATTAAACAAATTGCGTTAAACAACGGATATTCAGAGAGAATAACAGATAACATTCTAAAAAGAAAATTGTACAAAAAGGATGTCTGTAAAATATACCCACAAAAGAATGAAAAAGATCATTCATTCAAATTAATAACATACTTTGGTAAATCGTCGTAAAAAATGAAAAATTCTTATATAAAAACAATGCAAAAGTAGCCTTTAAAACCAATAACGACCTTGGAAAACAAACCAAAAATTGCAAGGCAAAAACAAACAAAAAAGATAAATCAGGGATACATCAATTGTTTTGTAGGTCGTGTCGAAAAACTTACATAGGACAAACAGTCAGATATTTCAAGAAAATAATTAAAGAATACGAAAGAACCTTTCTCGGTCATAAACATAATTCGAACTATGCCTCACATTTGTTAAATGAGAACTATCTTTTTAATGATGAATTTAACAATGGCAAAAAACTAAAACATCTGGAGAGATTAGAAATAAACCGTCTCAAAGATGACCAAATAGACCCTTCTAAATGACCAAATGGACCTGAACAAATCCCCTGTACTGAATTTGTACAAACAATAAATAGCATCTGTGTGGATTTCTTAAAAAATGTATATTTTTACTGTAGAAACTGTTTGTATTTATACCTATTTTAACATCGAAATGTTAGCAAAACGCGTCAACTATTAATAATAAAATGGAAATATAGACAAAACAGTCTTTCATTAACTATTTATAATGCATTTTCATCAAGTAGAAGCCAACACATTTCAAAAACAAACTAAAACTAATACACACACTTTAAGGCCCCTTTCACACTATCCACTCCACGCCACTCCACGCCACGCCACGCCACACCAAGTACACAGGAGTAGATGGGGGTTTACACACCTATCCACACCACGTCACGCCACACAATTATACTCAGCCACAAGGGTTCCACTCGAGATCAACAAGCGCCACATGCACGCAACTCCCATCACGGATCAATAAGCAGGCGGGGGCCACATGCACGCAACTCCCATCCACGCCACACCACCTCTTGTCAACAGTAGGCCTGAAAGAACCAATGGGCTCTTTAAACAATTAAACTCATGCCAGCCAACTCTTCGAAAAGTCCATGACGATGGCAAAAACAGATCGAACAGAAAAGTCTCACTTTTCAAGTGGAGGAGGTGTTGATGGAACGTTGATAAGTGTGAAATGACGAGTGGAGTGGTGTGGCATGAACAAGTGTGAAAGGGACCAATATGATGTCTACATGTGGTGTGAAGTGGCGTAGCGTGGAGTGGATAGTGTGAAAAAGGCCTAAGCGCTATAACTTGACAATCTGTGGATCGATTCTAATGATGGCGGTGATAAACGCGTCAAATATTAATAATAAAGTGGAAACATAGACAAAACAGTCTTTCATTAAATACTTAGTTTGTTTATTTAAAATGATTTTTCTTCAACTGTTCGCTACTTCTGTTAAATAAATTTACTAATAATTAATTAATAAATATTCAATTTGGAAAAAAAATTTAGTCTATTTTAAGCTCTTTTAAAAAACCAAAAATTTTTGACATACTTTGAAGCGGCATTATGACCAGCACCGACAACATTCCGTAAAAGGCAGCACTACCCATTTCCAAATAAATAAAATAACATATCAAAACTCCCTGGAGCGGAGCTATCCAGAGATAATGCAGAAACAATGGCGCCATATCAAATCGCATCACGTCATTCGACATCAGGTTGATGGCATTCCCCACCGTTTTTCCCCCCAAAGAGGTCAGTCGTAATCTTAGGACCTAAAACAGATATTTTAAATCGTTTTTCGGTAAACGTTTTGCAAACCACGTTAACATCGTCAGATAATGATTTATTGACAATGTTCATTCATTACTAAACATCTTCATTAGATTCATTTAAATTTATTAATTCATTATTAAATATTAATTCATTAAAATGTGAGAATTAATTTAAAAATTACAAAATTAGATGTTGGTTTACAATAAGTAATTTGAGTTAATAAAAAAATATATTGCTAACCTTGCGATAGATCAACGAACAACACGCTACCCTAATTCTCATTCCCACATGTAAAGCTGCCATAATGTAAGGGTGGAAGGTTCCAACGACTATCAGGCTGCACGCCATGATGATTGCGGCAAAGAAATATGCTTCTCCAGTGGATATTCGGCTTTGTTCCATAGAGAAATAGTAAAAAACTCTCATAAACCATGTGGGAGGATACTGGCTAAAAATTAAACATACAAAATTACACTGAATACAGCGCTACAGGCCTTAGAAGCCGTTGGATTTTTAGTATCTTTAAACCGGTATCTTCATAAGTGTCGGTTTATTGGGTTGCCTATATCCGACGTCGCCTAATATATATATATATATATATATATATATATATATATATATATATATATATATATATATATATATATAGCTATCTAGGAAGCCCATCGCATCCGACGGCCGAATTACCATCTATTATGATACCGACAT
The DNA here is from genome assembly GCA_031761425.1 of Cosmopolites sordidus. NCBI lineage: Eukaryota > Metazoa > Arthropoda > Insecta > Coleoptera > Curculionidae > Cosmopolites > Cosmopolites sordidus. Next base: position 680,786 of record JARFXV010000391.1, on the reverse strand, counting down.
AATGATCTGATATTATGTGAAAGATCTCCATATAAGAATTAACTTACCGTTCATTACTCAATTTATTTTTTGAGTTAAAATATCTGATAAAGAGCCCTATAAAAATAGGCTGTGACATTCGGACAAATATCTCCATAATAAACAGTATAATTCCGTAAAGGATGATGTCATAACGGAACGTTTTCACAATCACTCTGGACAAACTGGGTTTCTGTTTCTTCTTTCCGGCTCTGCGCAGTTCCTTGCTCCAGTTCCGAGCCAATTTATTACCAAGAAGGGCAGACTTATGTTCGTCCAAAGGCTTCGTCAAGTCATCCTCATCCAGATCTCGTTTTCTCCCCAACATAAAAGTTTTCAACGCATACCAGAACGTTAAAGTTGAAAAAATATTGGCCCCCTTTTTGGGATTCTCTCGTCTTTCGAATTCCCCCGATTCAGAGTGCATTCTGTCAAGGATTATGACTTTGACTTAATTACCTATCATCATCCATCAAGTACAATGTCAGAACTATCGAAAAATCGTATTAAAACTTCGAGAAAATTCAATTTGTGTAGGTGTTGTTCTAAACAACAAGAATCAAAGAGCGGTACTGATGCTATTGAGAGTTATTTCGGTAAAGAATTTACTGAGTACGAATACGTCATTGAAAATTTAGCTATTAGGCCTGTCCCGAAAAAACTTTTGGACTTGGTACCCGTACACAGTACTGCATCCAGAAAAGACGACATATACGACCTTCCTTGTATAGAAAACCCAAGCGAACCTGTTCCAAAACGGCCAACTGGATCAGTTTTCGACTGGGAAGATAGCTCCCCACGTTTGAAAATATTGCCTGATGATGAAGACAGAACGTGTCATCCAAGAAATCCGTTATCTAAGAGTTTTAATCCATCTGTGGATGAAACGACAAACGATAAAAACATTTGCGGTTCTTTTGCTCTGGAGCCATATAAACCATTAGATTTTAAAATTACCGAAGAAAATCTTAATGCCAAGGGTTATAAACATCCTAAAGAGGTATGACTATATTTTTTTTAAGTACAATTATATCTAACTGCTATTTTCTTCTAGTAAGGTTATCACAGATCTGTTTAGAGCTAGCGAACAGACCTTAAATTTTAAATCAAACCCCATGAACAATAAACCAATACCAATAGAGATACAAAACACCATTGATACATTGAAGTTTAAGAAACCAGCTCTTCAGTTTTATCCTAAGCAAGCTAAACCGATTTTGCAAAGTCCACACTTGTATTTTAGTAGAATTGATAGTGATATACAAAGCTTCAAGGAAAAATGTAAGGTAAATGAGATATCAATTCTTGGCAATTATCAATTATTGTGAAAATTTTAGTGCCCTATCAAAATTCCGTTAACACCATAGAGAGTTTTAAGATAAACAACAACAAAAAAGAAATCTCTGCGTCAATGGCTGACTCAGTAGTTCAAACAGAGGTAGGTAAGCATTGTTAGAAAGTGAATAGTTTTGACACGATCAAGTGCTCATTGAAACAACGCGTAATAAGAACAAAAGTCAGGTTGGCACCTCTGAAAATTTAATTTATTAATAAAATCAACTTAAAAGATGTTACTAGTGAAAAATTTTAATTTTATTATCACATTGAGACAGATATACCAGAAGTGTAGGATAATCCCAAAAACTGACCCCTTTAAAAGACCAAAATGGAGCAAAAGCTTTTAATTTTGACAGCAATTTGACAAGGCTACAAAAGAAAGCGGTGGTCAAGGCCTACTGAAGGGCAGTAGAGTCACAGATAGAAGAAGAATGCTTCACTTTAGCAAAATTAAGGCCTATAAAGCACTCATTCAACCAGTAGTCAGTTAAGGATGCAACACATTGACCCTTACAAAGGAAAGAGAGAGAGGCAAACTAAAAACACAGTGGTAGGACAAAAGAACTGTACTGTACATCAAAGGGTTGTCGTAAATTGATGGGTTATTTAAGGAGGTTTATTGTTGAGCTGTAGCACCAGAGAAATAAGATGCTTCATTTTAGAGAAAATGTTTAATCCCATATCAGTATATTATACACTGTACAATGTTCAAAACATACATTTTTACAGAAACACTTTATACCTTCCATACAATAAAAGAATCTTCTAATATAACTTTTTTTAAGGCATTAAGAGAGCCATTCTTCAAGAAAAAGAACTTAAAATGGAAAATTATCATCAATAAGCATCCAAATTGTAAACCTTGAGGATATAAATAAAACACTTTAATTAAATATACCAATATATTCTTAACGACTAGAGTTTTTTAATCTTAACTATGGTTATCACAAGAAGTATACGTTAATAGAGTATATTATGAACTGTTTTGCAAGGCACTTAGGTAAAAAGCAAGTAAATATAAAAACTGACTAAAGAAAAATTAATTGTAAAACTTCTAAAACAGGAAAAAGAGCTGATACATCTGAACTACTATGCTTCTGCTTTTTCTTCTTGGAACCTTCTGCATTAATGGCTTTCTTAGTATTTACTCCATCATTTTTAAGATAGTTATTAGTCATATCTTGCTCTATAATAACCCACTTTTTATAGGGATAATTCAGCTTTAAGTTTTCAGTTATTTCAAGGAAAAAATCACTTGATTCTGCATATCCATATATCCCCACTGCCAAAGGTGACTGTATACTACAATTAAAATCAAAATATTTCTGTATTCACTATCTTATAATATGTACCTATCAGGCATTTCGATGACGTCTTGTCCACATGTGGCAGAATTCAAAGTATATGTTTCTGAATCATACGTTGGATAAATATTTGAATCAGAAATGTATAAATCTGCATCTCCTGTACTGAAAATTACGTTTCTTTCAATAACACTTATCGCCGTTAAATATCCACTTACAAAGAAGTTAAATTTAGAATAATTGGCCCGTGAAACGTTAAATTGAAGTAGGTAAAAATGCCTCTTTTTACAGTGCCCCAACTACGAGCTAAAATTTTCGGTTTTGTTTCAATATCCAGGTTACTAATCTTAATTGACTAAAAAACAAATAAACTAAATAAGGTGAATTAAAAACATTTTAAAATTGCCGCTTACTATCGATATTGTTATACAGAATAAAATAAAAATTAAATTGTACATGTTTATATATATTAAGGTTAATAACAAATGTCAAATAAAAAAGCGAAATTTTGGGTTGCATATATACATATAAAAAAATATATATATATATATATATATATATATATATATATATATATTTAATCTCAGTTGCTTTGAAAAAATATTTGTAAATCAATAAACACCATAATCATCTACAAAAATGAAAATTAGTGGGCTTTTCTTTTTGTATGTTATTAATACTTTCCTAAAAGAAACTTAAATTTGCAATATAAACTCTATATTTATATAAAGAGTTATAGTGAACTATTATATTGTCTTTTAACTGCATCCAGCAAGGTTTTTTGACAGCTTCTTAGCTCATATAGCTCATATAGCTTCAGCTCTATATAATATTTTAATACATGAGCCGAACCTTTTACTGCTGAACTATGATAGGCTAATTAGAACACACAAAATATTATTTTTTTCAATAAAACACTCATTTAAATATTCTTGCATTTTATTTCATTATAAAAATACTTCAAATTCAAATCGGACAATCGCCTACCTTCATTATGTTATGTACGATAATTTTGAGTTGCCTATATAAATTATGATTATAACGTTTTTTAAAAATCAAATTAAAAAATATATTTTTAAAATTGTTATGATCTTTAATAAAACAAGTAATTACATAATAAATTAAATATATATTTTCTCAATTAAACATGTAAATAATAAAATAAATCGAGCTTTTTGAGTGTGCGCGATCTTTTACACCAACAAATTTTCATTGCTGGCCGTTAATAAGTTTGGTAAAGATTTGCACGTGCCTGGTGAATGGTCAGTCTTGTTGGACGTCAGTTTTCTACTCCCGTTGGCCGGACACTCGATGTCCAGAGCCACCAAGTTGTCCCTTAAATATTCCACGTCAGCTGGAGTTTCACAGAGATCCTCCACATGTACATCTGCTTTCTGGACAGATGAAGCGCAACTGCCCAGTCGTTTGACCTTGGGACGTTCGGCTTCGAACACGTAACACAGTTGGACGTCGCTCTGCGAATTAGAATTGGGATCTGAGGGTGGGATGTTATAGTCGGGCACCTGGGGAATCGGCTGCTGGAGCAGGTTCTCTTTGGAATAGACGTATTGAGGTGACGGAGGTGGAGGAGGTTTTTCTGGTGCGTTTTGGACAAGAATAATTCTGAAACAAACAGGTGCATTGGAGGATTTTGTTATAAAGCTTCTAAGTGAGCCAAGGAAATACATATAAAATCAAAAGGTACTGTTGACTCAGAATTGAAAAAAAATGGTTAAACGACTCTAAATGTTAAGTATTTTGAAATTTATGAGGAGTACCATAAAAATTAAATGATAAGATAATTTTAAGATCTTGGTAATATTTACATAAAGATATTGAAATGGCGCGTAAAAAGCTTATATTATTCAAAAAAGGGGGCAACTTATTATCAATCAAGGCAGATTGATTTGAAGATTTACTCAAAAGTCACTTGTACTTTAGTCCTATTGTTTTTTATTTTGCTTAATTGAAAAACTGATATAAAATTTACTGATATAAAATTTTTCACCTACCTGTTATGTGCTTTCCATCTGGAAAATAGATGTAAGTACTGTCGACACTGTATGTACATAAAGACAGCACCACCAGTAAAACCCACTGCCACAACCACCAATTTCGTCCAAAATGGCCAGGCTGAAACAATAAATTTACCTCCATGCTTCCATGTTCTTCCAGGGCCATTTTCCTTACCTATCAAGCCCTTTTGAACCTCCTCGGCTGCTCTATCAATAAGTACAAAAAGTGACCAGACCACACAAACAGCAGCTACAAAATGAAATAATATGGCACATAAAAGTCTTCTCCTTTCCACACTGCTCATTTCTAAAATCCTCCACTAAAACACAAAAGGCATATCAATGCTAAATTTAACTCAGTTTAATGAGTCAACTCACCTCTGATAAAGGTTTAATTTTTGTGTGTAGAATAAAGTTAAATTTACATAATTCGCAGGATCTGGTATCAGAAGCAGCCAGCCATTGTCTCAGGCAGTTTTGGTGAACATATTTTAAACTACCTGAACAGTAACAAGGGGAAAGCAGAGGATTTTCTGCGTCAGCCTCACAATGACATATTCGACAAATATCTCCAATAGAACTGGAGTAATTTGAATCTGTATCACATTTGGAAAAGTCCTGTTTTTTAATTGACTCGGAAAATGCTTCTTTGGAAACGGTTCCGCGCGTCTCCTTCACTTTAATAAATTGTCCGGGCATGGCATTGGAGGAAATTCAAAAATAGAAGGAAACTTTGTATATTTATGTAATCACAGCACAAATATTAAGATTCACTTTTCGCCTTTTCAAACATGTCTCCTGGTTAAACAGAATTTTTAATACTAAGTACTTCTTTATGCGACGATATTCAACAAGAATACTGATTGTACTGTGAGGTTTTTTCAAATATATTTTGCCTCAGCAGGCTTATCTTTTCTTGGCAGGTCGCAACGTCAAAAACAGCTGATCGTACAGGGTTTGACGGTTGACAAGGTTTGGGGGCGCATGCGACATAACCTGACAAATCGAAGTTTTGTGTGTATGTATCGATTGGGACTATGACGATTAATAAACAGATCCCCAGTTTGTTGGTGTAGGTGTTCGTGAATTTCTGGTATCTCTACAAAACACAACACAAACAAGCATGACTGAGCTGAGAAAACGTCGAGAATCCGACGGCAAATTGTTAGAATCGGCTGAATCAGACCACGTAAGTTATTTTTTTAGTTTAAAGTTGAATTAGCAACCCAAAACTTTATGGTTCGCTGGCCTTCAGTCATTGTTATTTCAATATAAAGAAAATCTCTAGAAATATTACAATACAAAAATATCTAACGGGATATTAGACAGAAAGAAATAAACTGAAAAGAAAATTATAAATTGTTTTGAATTAATAAAATCAATGTTTTTATACAGGAAGTGGGCTTAGTAAGTCAAGGGGGCGATAATTCCTATAATTAAATGAATAGACCGGCATGACGCTTTGAAACCTTATATAAACATTGTACATTAAAAAAAAAATAGTTTCATTTAGCAATTATAAAGCTGATCTTTGCAAAATTTTTAAAAAATTGTGTGTATATATGTCAGAGTGAGATTATATTATCCTGGTTATTTGGGGAGATTATGATATTAAATAAACACATTTTTTTGATATAGAAACATATTTTATTACATCGTAAAATGTAGAACCTGGCTTGAATAAAAAAATATGACAATATTTATTTGTCATACAATTAAAAATTCAATTATACAAGAACAACGTTCAGAAATGATTGGTTTATATGGGAATAGTCACCATTCCTTAAAATATTGGTTTTAAAATATCGTTTTTGGAAAAAGTTGTGCCTTTACGTTATTTTTATCTCCTATATAGCTAGTTTAGGTCAAAAAAGGTCAACATTAATTGAAGAAATATCGGGAGAGTAATGAAGGGCGATGTAGAACTGTCAAAATAACGATCGTTATTATTGGAAGATATATCGACCTCGTTCGGAAACGTGTGAATGAACGGAATACATATTAAAGTAGTACGGAGTAAGGGCTGTATACTGTATATGATGGTATACATTTAACGGCACTAAGTTTGGAATAAATTTAAGGTAGAAAAGGCCCTCATAATTTCTTCAATGCTCTACTGCTTAAGGTGTGGAAGAGTATGGGAACACAAACTGACTCAGTCAATAAGTTTCTCAGCGATGGTGTTTTTGCTGACACGTTTCATGTTATTTTTCCTGTATGCAAATAAAAGGTAAAGAAATTCACAGGAAAGCCATAGAAACAGGTTAAAAAGTATAAGGAACTTTTGGAACGATAATTGAAAGGAATGGCAAAATCGAAAAAGAAATATATAAGAGAATAGGAATCGCAGTAAAAATTTTCAATATGATGAACAAGAGAATTACCAGAGGGTGTTTTTTTTAGTATGTCCGAACTTCCGACAGGGGTCGATGTCAAACGAACGTGAGTTTACGCGTCTTAATGTCAAAATTATTCAGATTATTTATTTATTTTTGACATCGGAGCAATGCTTGCAATTTGTCGAAAATATCGCAAAATGTAATTGGTCTCAAGGTCACATGATTCAACGCCTTTAGATTATGTAAAAATTCTTAAAATGGGCTATTTGTAAGAAAGATTTTCAATTTATCTCGCAATTCCAAGTCTCGTTAGAAATTATGCCTCGAGACAACCACCTGACTTCATTATGGAAAAGCCGTGAGTCGTATTTGGTACTCATTTCTTCGCATGATGTGGAAAGCAATCTAGTCGGCAATGGTCGCCTTAATAAAATTGACAATTTTTACGGCTCCTGACAGAACATTTTGTAAATTATCTGGTATATTTTTTGTAGGAAGCGCATTTCTGTGAAGAAAGTAGTGTGTCCATTTCATATGTGGCATAATGTCATCATTATATACCGCAATACTTTTATTAATATGTAAATTTTCGTTTTGCGATGCATGAATAAAAACTTTAGTCTTTCGACATTGTGGCTTGTCATCCAAAACAGTGAAGCCATGGTGTTTTTCTTTACTGTTTCACCAGATGTAGACGGTGCATTTCGTTTTGTCACAAATTTGTCAATTATATTTAATATTATTAATTTATTTTATTACCATATTGTTATTAATTTATTTAAAACTGAGCTAAGAAGAAATCGTAGTATTTAACACTGGATGAGAGAAGAAATGGTAGTACTTGTTTTCGCAAAAACCTAATTAGCAATGAAACTCTTCGTCTCGTTTCTTTATTTCTGTTACCAAAGGATATAGAACCTGCCTAAGCGCGCTTGGGACGAATGATCTGTTTCGCATGTTCGGGCCGGTGGCACAGGTTCGAACTAGTAAAAATAATATAAGAACAAGGGTGTTATAACCATATCATCATCATTTAGCAATTGTCGATCCACTGCAGGATGAAGGCCTCCCCAGCATGCTTCCAACTCGCACGGCCCTGAGCTTTCATCTGCCATTCGGGTCCAATATACTTCATGATGTTATCCGTCCAGCGTGTTTTCGGCCTTCTTCGCCGGGGTTTATGATCAAGCGGTATCCATTCCAGAATTGCTTTGGTCCATCTGTCGTCGCATCGTCTCGCTATATGACCTGCCCACTTCCATTTCAATTCTTTCGCCCTTCCAATGATGTCACATGCCTTCGTTTGTTCTCTGATCCATATGCAGGTCTTTCTGTCCCGCTTTGTAATGCCAAGCATACACCTTTCCATTCCCCTCTGTGCAATCCGAAGCTTTTGAACTGATTGTGATGTGAGTGTCCATGTTTCACTTCCATATGTCAAGACAGGCCGCACGCACTGATTAAAAACCTTTCTCTTCAGACAAAGTGGGAGTTTGCTCTTCACTTCAAATCACGATACTAAAAAAAGGACGAATCCGTGTTAACTGGCCGATGTAAAACTTTAATAAACGTCAAATAAACATATTGTAGTGAGAGGGTCGCAACGTTTTTTACTGAACTTTTTGGCTATATAGTAGATTGCGACACTGAAAAAGTTGTGAAAAGATGCTCTAGGTTGTTGATGGTGAGGTGACATGTTTTCGACCACTTTATTCAATCTGATTCTTGAGAACATTACACAGAAGGGACTATCTGCAACCATAGACACCAGTGTCTTGTATATGTTGATGACTTTGAGCCAGTGGCGGCTCGTGTGTTTTTAAAATGAGAGGGCCTAGAAGAAAATAGTGCTGCTGAAGATTTTTTTGCTTTCCCCTATCTCCTTTTTACTTTTCGTGCTATTGAAACCCTATACATGAGGTGAACCAGGCAAATGAGTTAAAGGAAAGAAACTGAACCGAAATAAAATATAGTGTTTTGCTCTGAAATATGGTTTACTGCTATAAATGATGGAGGGGCGGTGCCCCAACGCCCTCCCTCACGAGCCGCCACTGCTTTGAGCTCATGACGAGAACAACGAAAGAATTAATGGAAACAACTGGAAATCTCGGCTAGAATGAATAACACTGGGGAACAATTTGAAAAATAATTTCTGTTGAGTTCGATATTTAAGCTGTTTTATACGTAAATTGGCATGCTAATTCCAAAAGTTTATTTAGTTTAGTTTATTTATTTCTATCACGTCAAGTTTTTTCTCTACAGTTGTTGCGCATCCGACTAAGCTTGGCAAATCACAGAAGTCACTACTGCTTTCCTACCGGCGAACCTTCTTCGACCTAAGAGTGGGGGCGTGGGTGACGTTGCGTCATCCAAAACTAGTTCGGTCAGTTACGCATGAGATCTGCGTATCTGCGATCAACATCTGTGTTGACCTTAAAATGTTTCTTTCTCTGGCCAGCAACGCGGATATACCAGGTATCCCTGTTTTTTGTGCATGTGGGACAGCAGAGCTCGTGAGAAGCATTGGGTGCAATCGAACTGGCCGCCAAGATCTGACCTAAGACCTGGTGATCCAAACATTTTAAATCAGCCACTTGTCGACAGAAAAAACATTGTATTTCCGCCTTTGCATATAAAACTAGGTCTCATGAAGCAATTTGTTAAGGCTTTGTCAATTGAAGGAGACTGCTTTAAGTATATCATTTTGGCATTCCCTAGCCTGTCATATGAAAAGATAAAGGCTGGTGTGTTTGATGGTCCACAGATTCGGCAACTCGTTAAAGATGAAAATTTCACTAAAACAATGACCGAACTTGAAAGGAATGCCTGGTTGGCTTTTAAAAATATTGTTAAAAACTTTCTTGGAAATACACGAGCCCCGAATTACATCGAAATTCTTCAACAACTCTTGAAGAGCTTTAAAAAGCTTGGTTGCAACATGAGCATCAAACTGCATTTCTTACATAGTCATCTTGCTAACTTCCCAGAAAATCTTGGTGCTGTTAGTGATGAACAGGGCGAGCGATTCCACCAAGATCTAAAGGTTATGGAAGCGCGGTATTAAGGTAGATGGAATGTCAGTATAATGGCTGACTACTGTTGGAGCATCAAGCGAGAATGTCCACAAACTGAACACTCCAGGAAAAGCTATAAGAAGAATTTTTTGTCATAATATATTTTATTTATTTTTTGTATAAAAACAATTTAACTTTTAATAATATGTTAGCCTCTGTATGAATAAAATATTCTAATCTATTTGGTCAGATCTCACCTTATTTCGCTTCGTATGTACACTTTTAAGGTAAAATGAGGGGTATGCTGTAACTTAAGAACTTGACGTGATAGAGAAAAACTGTAAATATTTTTGAGTTCAGAGATGAAAAATTAGTCAAAAACAAGTCACAGATCCAAGTCAACAAAATTGCTGTTCCCCAGTGTAATTAATGAAGATAAAACGAAATAGTGAAGAGTTAGAGGAAGATCTTGTGTTATGGAAAGTGGTACAGTTTTCAGAGCACAGACAATTTTATATACTTTGGAGCAGCCGTAAATAATAAAAATAATGACATTGGAGAATGTATCGTCAGAATGAGCAGAAGTTTTAGAAGGATTTCCTACTGATAGTTTTCAAACCAAATTTTAGACCGGCAATGTTATATGGATACAAATTGTGAACTTTAGACAGAGCAGAAGAATTAGGAATTGCGAGGTGCGGGAATGAGAGATTCTGCAAAAAATATATTAAGGGAGAATACTATAAGACAAGTGGGACTCGACTATAACATCTGTGGTGAAATTGTAAAGACTAAGATGGCTGGGCGACGTCTTAAAACTGCCGAATGATCGAGCAATAAAGATATTGGTTAAGGGAGGTGTAGTTGGGAAGAACAGGAGTCTTAGGCCTGCCGCTCCAAATCTTACTAATATTATAAATGTGAAAGTATGTTTGTTGGGATGTTTGTCGTTCAATCACGCTCGAACGGATGGAAGGATTCTAATGAAATTTGGCATGAAAGTTGATTATGCGTGTGTCAAAAGAACAACGTCATCATATCGTCAGATGGCTGATAGCAGATAGCTCATCATATCGTCAGTCATCATATAACTATGGAAACTTACGGTGACAATGTTCCAATGCCAAACGCTTGTGGGGGTTCGTTCAAGAACGCCCAGATCAACCGAAAAACCGAACGATTCAAAGAACGCCCAGATCAACCGAAAAAATTTGCCGAATTGCAAGCCTTGTTGGGAGAAGGCTATATGTATACCCAACAACAAACGGCAGAGTGCCCTGAGAAAAATCCAAAAGGCAGGAAAATGGGCTCCATATCAGCTGAACGACAGACAGATGAAAAAGCGAAAAATGTTGTGGGACGTTTTGCTTTTTCGTCATGAAAGGAAGACCTTTTTGCATCGGATCGTGGCTGGAGACGAAAAATGGATATATTTCGAGAACCCAAAACGCAGATAATCATGGGTTGGTCCAGGATAATCATCAACATCGACCGCAAGACCAAATCGTTTTGGAAATAATACAATGTTGTGCATTTGGTGGGATCAGAAGGGTGTCGTGTACCATGAACTGCTAAAACCAGTTAATAACATTCGCTACTATCAAGAAATGAAGAACTTGGACCATGCATTGATCGAATAGCGATCAGAATCGGCTACAAGACACGGAAAAGTGATTTTACAGCGCTACAACGTCCCATCACGCACAGCGAAAGCAGTCAGACTTCTACACTTGGCTATGAACTCTTGCCCCCACCCACCGTACTCACCAGACTTAGCCCTTTCCGATTACTACTTGTTTTTATCGCTGTCTCATGCACTTTCCATGAAACACTTCGACAATTACGGAGATGTCGAAAAATTGCTTGATGATTGGACCACCTGCAAATATGTACGGTTTTTCTGAGAGCGCATCCACAAATTACCAAAGAGATGGAAAAAATGTGCACCTAGCGATGGTGTATACTTTAAATAAACCATTGTTTCCCTTTCTTCCAAATTAAATGTGTTAAAAACCTGAGAAATAAAAAGACGCAAATTTTTGCCAGTTATATGAAGATTAGAATCAATCAACATAGCAATGTTAATAGAAGAACAAATGTCAGATATCCTAGAGGATGTAGTGACAACGAATTTAGAATCGGTGAAAAATGGCAAGGCTTCAGGAAAGGGCAGTATAATTGTTGAAATGCTAAAAGCTAGTGGTCAAACTTTGCACAAAACTCCACCCTAGACGGGCTGCGATCAGTCTCGCATAGTCTGACTGTTGCGGATGTTTATCGCAGGATGACATGGGCTGAATGTGATTGCAACCACCATTCGAAATGGCCGATTTATTTGGTTATCGCTTTAGTTGTTCCTTCATCCGCTCTTCAGGCCTTCAGGGTTGAGCCTAATTGATGACGACTAAAAGCCAGAAAGCGGTCTTGGCAGACGGCTTGCTGACAACCTACCTCAACTGTCCCAACTTACGTACATCGTTGCCATTTTGATATGACGTATTTTTTTTCCTGTGTAAGATATGTTCGAAATTCATTCAGGACTATAAAAGAGACAAAAAACTATGATACAAATGTTATATAAGAAAGGAGATAAAACGGATGTAAACAACTACAGAGGGATATCTCTTTTCCCAGTTTGTTACAAGATTCTATCTCAATGTCTACTAGACAGAGCACAGGGACAGTTAGAACCTAAAATTGGTGGATATCAAGCATATTTTCGACCGGGCAGATCCTGCCCTGAACAGATCCTGAATCTAAAGTTGATCCTAAGTCATCAAAAACTGTACAATAAAAATCTCGTCTATACATTTGTGGATTTCAAAAAGGCATATGATTCTATTGACCGCGAATCTTTATTCCAAATCTTGAAAGAACAAGGACTAGATCTGAAAACGCTGGCAATTATTACAGCAACATTAACTAACACAAGGTCAAAAGTTAAATTTATGGGTGACATCTCAGAGCCATTCAAAATTAAAACTGGAGTAAGACAAGGGGATGGACTCTCGCCACTCTTATTTAACTGTGTTCTAGAAAAAGTAATACAGGAGTGGCGTGAAAAAAAGTCTGCCCTGAATATTGACCAGTCCATTAAACTGGGGAGAACCAATCAAAATTGATTGACGTTTGCTGATGATCTAGCAATTTTGGCTCAAGATATATTAACGGCACAAAAACAGATTGAAATCCTAAAAGAAATAGCAGAAAAGGTAGGACTCCAAATTTCCCTTGGAAAGACACAATACATAACTTGCAACGGACTAAGAACACCATTTCTAAAAACAAAATATGGCAATATCAGACGAATATTTCAATTCAAATATTTGGGTGAAATAATCCTGGAAAATGTGTTGGAAAAAACGGCCAATAAGGGTAGATGTCAAAAAATGGAAACGGCGTTGAGACTTACACAAAATATTTACAACAAAAAATGCATATCTAAAAACAGAATGTCTATATGGGGCAGAAATACTCATTTTGAATAGAACGAGAGACATCAAGGACATTGAAAAGAAGGAAAGAAAAATCATAAGAAAAATCCTAGGCCCCAAACAAATAAATACAAGAACATACCGACTTCGAGAAAACCAAGAAATCAAACAATACACAGATATACACAGCGATATGAGAAAAAGAAGAGTTAAGTTTTACGGACACATAAAACGGATGAATCCGAGTAGGCTAACTAGACAAATAGTCGAATTTTATGAAAATAGGAGTGAAGCTAAAGTAGAAATAATTAAATGAATTACTGCAATTAAAGAGGACCTAACGTCTCTAACTGTACTTCGCGTGGTCCACCACGGCCCATACGTGAATAGTAATAATAATAATAATAATACAAATGTTATATCCACCTTTTTCTAACGATGAAAAAAGGCACTTTTCTCACTTATGAGAAATCGAATTTCGAAAAATTTTAATATCACTAATTTGTTGGCTTGCTTCGGTTCATACACAAGGAACACGAGCTCTCAAATCTTACTCTTATGAAAAGTTTACTCGTAATGAATAAACAATTTGGCAGTAAAAACATTGGTGTGGATAGTGGAAAAAAATTTACAAATAATCCTGTCCCAACCTACTTATGTCTCCCTTGGTGGTTTAAGGGAGTTTCGCATAAAGCTCCCAATTTATACAATACAAATTGATGAGTAGCCTCGTACTATATGAACTATCTTGTTCCAGATCGATAGTGAGGATGACAAAACGGCAAAAGCCTCAGTGGATCTTTCAGGAACCATCCCAACGGGCACGGACAAAGCTCCTGGTGTCCTGGAATGGCTGGTACGCGGCCTGCCCGACAAATGGCGCAATTGGGCTGTCAGAGCCATCTTCAGTCTGGTGATGATTGTTTTCTTCTTCCTGGTCATCTATGGTGGGCCTTTAGCCCTCATGATTACGGTATGGTTTTATGTTAGAGAGAATTTACGATGGGAAAGTTGACAAAAATATTTTTGTATCTTCTTTCGCACATTTTTGTACTGTAATAGACTACTAGAAAACTACGCCTAGAGCTTGTGGTGAGCAAGTTCCATCAGGACGAACACGATACAGAAGTCAATCATTTCATTTCATCATTTCAGTATGTAAGACAAGGAGATATCTGGATAGTTTGTAAACTTTGTATGATGGAAATCAGTTCATGTTCTAGGGTCAGGGACAAACATATAAGATTTCCTATATACAGTGCTTTCATTTTCGAAGTAGCCATCCCAGTTTCAGGTAAAACTAATTGATTTTATATGAAACGTCGAATTTGAATTATAATTTTAGTTATATAGAGTGCCTCGAAAAGCTGGACATATGTCATCTTACATTTTTTCGATGGAAACCCTTAATTTTTTTATGTTTCTGGATGCCTCTTGAAATAAACACTTTTTCTCTTACATATTCTATGGCCAAATCTAACGATTTCTAAAATATCGACACATTTTAACATTTTACTAGATAAACTAAAAAATACGACTTTATGTTCAACATTCACTTTATTAAATTTTCGAAATGTGATTCAAAAGTAGCCACCCCAGTTGACTGGGGTGACTACTTTTGACCTGGGAACTGGAACTGGGGTGGCTACTTTTGAAACGAAAGCTCTGTATATAGGAATTCCTTTTTACTGTTCCTATATTATTAATGCCTTCTTGTATTCAGACTTCTTATCTTTTAGTCCTGGACCTTGTGTTACAAAATGTGTGAAAGCAGATAGAAAAATATATTTCTTTCAGTACAAAATTTACCTGGACTTTTTTTCTGTTATATTTAGATCGAAAGTGACTTATTGGTGACTTTGTTTTTTCTAGACATTAGTAGTGCAGGTCAAGTGCTTCCAAGAGATCATTAATATCGGCTATGCTGTGTATCGTATTCACGGATTGCCATGGTTTCGATCGTTGTCCTGGTACTTCTTGCTAACTTCCAACTATTTCTTTTACGGAGAAAGTTTGGTGGATTATTTTGGAGTGGTTATCAATAGAACGGTAAGTAATAACTAATATTTTTTTGTTCCTTCACCACTTTCATTTTATTAAAAATAATTAAAAAAAAACGTGAACTTTAGGTGCCCTATAAATCATTTTGTTGCTTGCGACAGTACCTTTCAAAATGCCATTGATGTTTAAACGATTTCGAGTTAGCGTTATATTTTTTTCGTGTGGTAAACATGTTGAGTTTCGAGCCAAATATAGAACATTTCCTGCACGTCCTGCTTTTCTTGTTCAATCAAAAGAAAAACGCGTGTAAAAGCTGTCATATATTTGTGGAAACTTACGGTAACAATGTCCCAACGCAAGACCCTTGTGGACGTTAATTTAAACGATTTAAAAGTTGTCCAGAAAGATCCAGAAGGCAGGCAAATGGGTACCACATCAGCTGAACCACAGGCAGAGGAAAGGGGAAAACGGGGTGCGAAGTTTTGCTTTCTCGACATGTGTTTGATACTCCGCAGATTCGGCAACTCGTTAAAGATGAAAATTTCACTGAAACAATGACCAAACTTGAAAGGAATGCTTGGTTGGCTTTTAAAAATAAAAACTTTCTTGGAAATACACGAGCCCCGAATTTAACTTTTAATAATATGTTAACCTCTGTATGAATAAAATATTCTAATTTATTTGGTCAGATCTCACCTTATTTCCTTTCGTATGTACACTTTTAAGGTAAAATGATGGTTAAGCTGTAGCTTCAGAACTTGACGTGATAGAGAAAAACTGTAAATATTTTTGAATTCAGAGATGAAAAATTAGTCAAAAACAAGTCACAGATCCAAGTCAACAAAATTGATGTTCCCCAGTGTTATTTAATTCTTTATTTGAAAAATTCCAAAAGTCAGCATTGAAACTTGAATTGAAAAAAAAATTATTGGTATAGCATCTAAATAATATTTTTATTTTAATGTGTAATATGGTTGGATTCTATGAAAATCAAAATATAGTATATTATATAAACTCGCAAAGTTTTTGGAAATAAGTAAAAATAAATTTAAAGCTCAATTTTGAATTTTATATAAAAAAAAAACTAAAAGCGATCATGGTCTTCGAATTCTTAAAACAAAATCTGTGGTTTATTCCCCTTCGCATGTAATTTTGATTTTCATAGAACCCCTACAACATTTACACATTAAAATAAAAAAATAACTTGTAGGATATGCCAATAACTTTTTTTTTAATTCAAGTTTCAATGCTGACATAATTTTTTTAAAAAAGATTTAAAAATTAACATAAAAAAAAACCTGTGAGACCAAAAATGCTTTGTGGAAGCTGCGGACATAGCAAAAGATGGGCATTCCATCTCGGCCATTTTAATTTGGTAAACGATGCAACAAACACTCTGTATAAGGAACTGATTGTGAAAATAACCAGAGAATGAAAAATTTCCTGACTATGTACACATTAATGTAAGCATTAAACAAAAAATATGCGCCAATATATTAAATGTCCTATTTTTCATAATTATACTAAATCAAGAGTTACCAACAATCAAGAATTATTTGTTTGGTTAACTTTACAACTATAAACACAATCAAATCAAAAACCCCGTTGTTGATACAGTAGAAAAATGAGGTTAGCTCTGTTTACTGGAGCATTAAATCGTCATACAAAATTTGTGAGGTTGTTACAATAACACATGCATCGCTTAAAATCAAGCATTGTCCTTGATCTAATTACCAAACATCCTCAATAATTCCCATTGTTCTTCATCAACATATTGTTTGTTGTGACAACAATAAAATTAGTAATAAATAGCATTTCTTAAAAGTACATATTTTGTTGTCTTAGACTCTAAATTAATGTCGCTATTTCTGTTGAAAAAATAAACGTTTATTTCAGCTACAAAATGATTTATTAATAACGGTTAATAATGTCGGTTTTTCTAAGAGATTTTTTTGCTAAGAGATTTTTTGGCCAGTTCGTTATTAATTGTCATTTGGCAAAGAACCTTCTTTCATTTGAAGAAAACTGTTCCTGAAAGTTATCGATAGTGGTGGAAGCTATGGTGAACATGCTACAACACTAAACACTATCTACACAACCTAAAACACTTGTGAACGATGGCTTAAACGCTTTAAAAGTGGTGATTTTAATATAAAAGACAAGTAGGGTTCGTGAGGGCCAAAAAAGTATAAAGATACAGATTTGCAAGCATTATTGGAAGAAGACTCAACTCATTCGTTGAAACAATTGGCAGAAGCATGGGACTCAACTCATTCGTTGAAACAATTGGCAGAAGCATGGGATGTTGCCCAATCCACCATTTCCGAACGTCTACCCGTGTTAGGAAAGATCCAGAAGGAAGAAAAATGGGTTCCATATGCATTGAAGGAAAGACACATTGAAAAGCGAAGAACCACTTGTGAAATTTTGCTAGCCGGACAGAAATGATGATAAAAAAATGACAAAAGTGATAAAAAGTGGATCTATTTTAACAACCCAAAGCGCAAAAAATCATGGGTAGATAAAAAATCATGGGATGGCAGTGCACAATATAGATGAAAAGAAGGCTTCGCTTCGTTCTTTAACATGATAATGCTCAGTCCCATGTTGCAAAAAACTATTTGGAAAACGTTAAATAGGACGTCCTTTCCCACCATCTGTATTCACCGGACTTAGCCCCTTCGGACTACCATTTATATCGATTGAGGCAGCACGAACTTTCAGAACAACACTTACACTCTTACGAAGGACTGAAAATTTGGCTTGATGAATGGTTGGCCTCAAAAAACCAATTTTCTTCTGGCGCGGAATTCAATCCTTGATGGAAAGATGGGAAAAAGTAATATCTAACGGTGGCCAATATACCATGATTATTACCGTTGATCCATTTACTATCCTGTTGCTTTGCGAATGCAGTACCAGCATTGTGACCGATTGTACTTTCATTGGTATAGTGCGGTTCAAGATATATCGTTGACCGAATGACTGCGATAAACTGTTAACGACCCCTATCGTAACGAAACCCGGCAAAGTTGTAAACAAGTAAACAGGGCCGGGCCTAATAAAATAACAGGTAAAAAGATAAAATTAATTTTATATCTGGTTTAGTAGTTTCAAAATATAAAATATAAACCGTGCAGTTCTATAATTTCGATCGTATTTTTATTATTCCAAATGTGTTAAAAATGTGGCGTTCTTGACAAGATAATGATCATTGTGCCTTCGGTAGTGCTGATTTTAAAAGAAAACATTTACCGTCCGATGCTAAGCAAATTGTTGAAAATGTGTATGTTTCTTTATTGAATGTAAATGTAAATGTAGCCGCAGCAGAAACGTCTTCATTAACGAAAACGGCACTGTCTACTGTTAAAGATGTCGTGATGAAGCCAATGAAAGCCAAAAAAGTTCGTAGTGATTCTGGTAAATGCAAATGTGCTGACGAAAACTGTGTTGAATTTTTTATAAATTTTCGATAAAGCACTTTGGGAAACACCTATAATTTGCGCTATATCACTTTGATTAAAGCTCTGTTGTAACAACGCAATTACCCTTGACCTGTTAAAATAAAATTTCATGTTTCTAGGCATTTTTAAACGGATTGGTTGAAAATTGGAAAAGAACTGGAATAACAGACTGCATGGAGTGAAGTTGTTTTGTATAGTTAACTTTCCAGATAAGTAAACTCCTTCACAGCTTCCATGTTATTGTCGCCATCGCCCCTTTAATAGCCTTTCAAAATATATCTTCTGTGGTTCTAGTATCCTATCAAAGTTGGTTAATTTTTCGTCATGTATGTCCTTGATCAAAGCCTCTCTGAGGTGAAAGCTTTTAACTGTCTTAATGTTCTGGTAAGCTCCTGTGGGTTTGAATATCTATTCTTCACTTCATTTTCGCATTCATCGTCGTACCAGTTAGTTCTTTTTTCTCGTCCTCTTCATTTCGGGCCCAGCTGTCTCCTCCGTAACTTGTTAAGGATTGTTCCCCCTTAACAAGTTATACGGTTTTACAGAATCGAACTCTAACCAAAATCCAACGATTTTTTTTCTCCCTTGGTATTATCGTAATAGGAAATAATTATTGCATGCCTGATATATCATTTCGAACAATTTCAAGATACAAGTTCGATCTTCTATTGAACGGTTGACTTAATTTTTCGCTTTAGAACTTTGTACCGTTTTGTTGTATAGATTATGCATTTTAATTGATACGTTTTGTAATGCAAATATAAAAAAAATATTATCGTTGAAACTACACAATGTTGAGTAACCATCGCGCTAATTTAGCACCGTACCAGTTGCGTAGTCGTGTAAAGTAGTAAAAAAACATCACGATTGTCTTTTTAGATGACTTCACGATCGAGGAATTTCGTTATCTTCTGAAAACGTTTATTACATTGAAAGGAAACTAAGTTTATCAGCTAACTAATTAGCTAACATATTAATATAGTGCTTTCAATTCAAAAGTAACCACCCTCTTATTTCTTTTAACAATGAAAATTAGTTCTAAACAAAAAACACATCAATTTAGATATCGAGGGACATGTTCAAAACCAATGTCCGTTATGTTTTCTGCTTCACCTCATTACCGCCACTCACCTCAACCTAAAATTTTTAAATGGCAACCCCCTATCTTGTAACATATAATTTTAATCTTGAAAATCCTAATTAAACTGCGTTTACCAAACTAAAAATCACTTGATTCGTTCTCTTAATAGAGGGATAGGAGCCACATTAGCTGTGGTGTCTAAGGCGTCAGCTTTACGTTGCGGCAGTTAATGTTCAGCGGGTTCGAATCTACGCAGCGGGTTCGTACTAGGCAAAAAAGTTTTTTTTGTGTAAAATCTGTCAAGGAATCACCCCTCAGTCACGCCAGTTCGAAACTGGGTAAGGCCGGATGCCTTCTGAGAGGTTTTCTACGTTGGTCACTCTCCAGTCGGTAAGCTTCTCGAGATAGTTCGGTTAAGCACAAAACCCAGGGTTGATAGCCCGATGGGGGTGCTGACCGGAGTTTTCGGTAGCTGATGACCGTGGTTCGGATCCCACGTTAAGCTCTAGGTCCAGTCGCTAAATAACCTTCACAGTTGCTGATGCGCCTCTAACCCCAAAACTTTACTTTTTAATAGATAGATAAATTAATTTTAAAACAACAATTTACAATATTTGTTTTATTTTTTTTTACGCGCCCCATTTTTCTTTTCTTAATGTAAAAAGTAAGGAAGACACTTTTTATTATAGTTCATTGCTCATCGCTCATTTGTGTTTTAATGCACATTTTATGTCTCATCACAGGTAAAATTCAAAAATTTATATCAGAAGTGTCGATTTTCTGTTTGTCATGCGGTGTCAGTGACAGTGACTGACTGAATTTAATGAGATATACTTTACAAGAGAAAATTGATTTTTATTTAATTTACGATGCAAAAGATAAAAAAATATAATAAATATTGTTCAAAAATGTGAAGAGACTAGGTTCACTGTGTGTAACAAAATGAATAAGCAGCCGAGAGTTCTTAATGAAGCCACATAAATTGAAATTTTACGCCATTTCGCCGTTGATCCAACCATTTCAATTCCAAAACTGGCTAAATTAACAAATATTTCGATTGGTTCCAATCACAAAATTTTAAAACAAAACAAGCTCTTTCCTTGCAAATTTAGTAGTCTTCAGCAGCTCAGCTAAGATGATTATGACAGAAAGATTCAGTTTTGTGAAATAATGAATGGGAGAATCCAAAATGATCCGAATTTAATACAGAATAATTGTTTCGAGATGGTCATACGCAGTTTTCCCAAAAGATTAACGTTTGGGATTAAATGCGTGATCCTGTAGGCCACTGAAATCACCATTTCGAGAAATGACGCGGCCAGGAAAACGTCGTCTTAACAAAGTCAAAGTTCCCCTCGCCGTATGACACGTGACATCATCTTGTTGAAAGTCCATACAGAAAATTATAGAGGAATAGCGTTCGTATACTCAACCATGAAACTGTTCACCAGCATACTAAAAACAAAACTAGAAAACATGATTGTAAATTGGGGTGAGCAAGAAGGCTTCAGGAAAAATAGGACCACTGACGCCATATTCATAAAATAGGTGAAAGAGATGGCGATAGAATGTAATAAAACTGCATATGTATGTTTTTTTAAATTAACCAAAGCTTTTGATAAGGTGAAACTCAAAGACGTCTCATAAATATTTTATTACCAGACTTGAGTCCTTGTGATTTTTGTCTTTTCCCAAGATTGAAAACTAAGGCGACTATTTTAAAGGAGACAATATAGAATTATTTAAATGAAATAAACATATAAAAAGTCAGTCACTTACTTTAGTTTCACACTTCTTCAGAAACTTGGTTTCATAACACTTAAATTTTCCATATTGTTTTGCAGGAGGGTTTGCGGTTTCTGGTCGCATACCATCGATTCATCTCCTTCAGCTTATACTGCGGTGGATTCGTCTGGTTCGTTCTCTCCCTCGTAAAGAAGTACTACATGAAACAGTTCTCCTTATTCGCCTGGACTCACGTTGCTTTACTCATTGTCGTCACCCAGTCCTATCTGATCATGAAGAATATCTTCGAGGGACTCATATGGTTCATTGTACCCGTGTCCATGATCATCTGCAATGATATAATGGCGTACGTGTTCGGATTCTTCTTCGGGAAGACCCCGCTGATCAAACTCTCACCGAAGAAGACTTGGGAAGGATTCATTGGAGGGGGAATTTCGACAGTTTTCTTTGGCTTGGGAGTAAGTTATCAATCAAAAGTAATCTCAAAGACTTTCAGCTTGGTGTCGCTTATAAGAACCTTTTTCTTATGTATGATTAAGATTTTTTAAATAATATAGTGAAACTTAGATTTGCAGATGATATCGTTCTCCTTTCACAAGACCCAGAGGAGGTGCAAAGACGCATACAAGAACTGCAAAGGTCTGGCGAACCATTTGGCTTGAAAATAAACCTGAAAAAGGGCCTGGTTATGTTCAATAACTTCGCTCAGGACAGAAGAATTTCAGTTTTAGGGGGGGATTTGGAGATTGTAGACAGCTTTATGTATCTTGGGCAGAGGATTTCAATGGAGGGGAATACCGCCCGGGAGGTGGAACGGCGTGTTAAATGTGGCCGGCAGGCATTTGGTAGGCTTAACATTGTGTTTAAGAGCAGACTCCCACTTTGTCTGAAAAGAAAAGTCTTCGATCAGTGCGTTTTACCCGTTATGACATACGGAAGTGAAACCTGGACACTCACATCACAATTAATTCAAAAACTTCGGGTAGCACAGAGGGGAGTGGAAAGATGTATGCTTGGCATTACAAGACGGGACAGAAAGTCCTGCGCATGGATCAGGGAACAAACGAAAGTCTGTGACATCACTGGAAGCATAAAGCAATTGAAATAGAGATGGGCAGGCCATAGAGCGAGGCGATGGGACGACAGATGGACCAAGGCAATCCTGGAGTGGATACCGCTTGATCGCAAACGCCCGCGAAGAAGACCGAAAGCACGATGGATTGATGACATCGTTAAGTATATTGGACTAGAGTGGCAGAGGAAAGCCCAGGACCGTGAAAGTTGGAAACATGTTGAAGAGGCCTTCATCCTACAGTGGATCGACACGGACTGATGATGATGATACTGAAACTAAACTTGAAGAGATTTACCACTAAACACCAAATCATTTTTTTTTTAACTGCTCGACCCACGTTTCACTAATCATGTTAAGATTAAATCTAAAATTTAATCTAAGATTAAATCATCTCCTGATGATGCTAACATGGTTAACGAAACGTGCGTCGAGCAGTTTCGTTACCCAAAAAAGTGATTTGGTGTGTAGTGGTAAATCTCTTCAAGTTTAGTGTTTCACACCAAAGGTTCCAATAAAAGAATTGAATATAGTGAAACATTAAAATTTATATGAAAACTTGTAGAACAATGTACTAACGATAAAACTAATCATACAAGACCTAGAATTCGCCCAGTGTCGTTTGGCAATCATGTTGCTGCTAATAACGCGGTAATAGCTAGATGGCGTTGATGCTTATTAGACTAAGCTAAAAAAATCAACCTTTTTCGAAAGGGGTACCGAAAATATTATTTGTGAAAGTTAGAGCCCTTAATACATATATTAAGAAGGGTATCCTTGCGACTTTCGGTTTTTTAGATACTTTTTGTTGTGCGCATTCAGTTTCCTTTAAGAATATGTATGATATTTTTCCAAATATTGATTCGTTCATTAGTTACAAAATTTCAGATTTGAAAAGTAAAATTGTAAAAACACATCAATGTTCAAGGCACGATTACATGGAAACGGCTTGTTTGACGTAAATTTATAATGAGACAGATCTTTTTTGTAGACAATTCAATTCCCTTCAAGAATATACATTGCTCAAATTTTTAAAATTGATGATGTCGGAGTGTTACACTTCTTAATATAAGTATTAACGGCTCTAACTTTCACAATATTTTTTTTTGGCCCAGTCTAATGCTTATGCCTCGCTATTTATTTCTGGACCTGCAGATGAAAGGTCCTTTTGGGATTATTGCCATCTCTAAATCCTGAATTGCTTTTACCAACCCCGTTGGTATTACAGCTCGTTATATGTCAGGCAAAGATGCATCTTTAAGTATCTCCCTCAGTATGACGTTTTGAAACTTTCCATCTATTTACAAACTATTAAAATACTTCCAAGATGCATAATAATTAAAAGTTTTCTTACGAATTGCTGAAAGCATCAAAGAAAATGGAAACTGGATCTTGCCAGAATATAACGAGCCCAAACACCACAAACTGTGTGTCGAGTGTCACAGAATATTCTGTCGACTATTCTCGATCCAAAATACGCTTCGATGATACCAGACAATTGTCGATGGCGATAGAGGATACAGGACATTTTTGTTATGAATTACAACGTCCACGCTTATACAAAGGAATACGAAAGTTAAGATCTATAAAATACTTAGACGGGGACCAAAGGGAAAAAAGAGATTCTTGTAAAATTTGATCGACTAGTACTCAGGTATAACTTAAGCTAACTTCAGGTATAACTTCGAAGTCAAGAAATTTTACAATGATCTGGATATTGTAGACTATGTAAGGATTCAGCGACTCAAGATGTCAGAAAGCCGAGCACCAAGGATAATCATGGAAAGGGCAATAGGCGATAATAAAAGAGAACATGCTGGGGGGTGGGGGGGGGGGGGGGGGTCTGTTGGCAAAAGAACTACTGCACATCAAAATTGGCAAGGGATTGTTGAAGATCAACCTGATTGGAGGCGGAAGTTCGAAGGAGGTCACAAACGGGCTGTACGACCTAAGGAATAGGATGAACTAGAACAGCCACCAAACCACTCTATCCCTTGCCCTTCTTTCCCACTGTGTCGCACCCATTCTGGCCAAATCCTCCTTCATCTCCTGTAGCCACTGTCTCATCGATCCTCCCCTGTTTTACTAGTCTGCTTTCTGGTAACCTTTCTATATGTCCCAGCCAGGCTATTCGTCGTGCTCTGATGATCTATGTTATTGTTGGTTCTTTAAATACCGTTATTATTTATTCATTGGTTCTTCTTCTTCACTGATTCTCCCCCTTGTTACCACCGTATATTCTCAGCACTCTACGCCCCCACACCTCCCAACATTCTTTCACTGCTATTGATTAAGGTTCAGAACTCTGCGGCATATATTTCAGCTTATAATTATTGTTTTATAAACTCTTGCTTTGACTTTTCTTTATATGTTCTTGTTTCTCAGGAGCCTCTGCAGCATCCTCTGCACATTTATTTCCTTTTGCTATTCTGGCCTTCACTTTCGCTTCCATTCCATATTTGTCTATGATGTTTGAGCCAAAGTAACAAAAATAATCGACTCTTTCGAAGTGTAGTGTGTAACCCAAACTCGTGTTGTAACTCTTATATCGTCTCTACCTTTCCGCTCCCTCCAGTTCCCTCTCGATATCTCTGTCCGTTCTATTCTCTTCCTCTCCATCAGTTTCCGAACTTGTTCAATATTCGTTCAAAATAACCTTCCCAACATTCTATATTTCCATTTCGTTTATAAATAGTTTTCCTTCGACGTTCTTGCAGTATATGTTTTTTGGTTGGTATCCTTTCTTTTCGTTCCTAATACCTTGGTAAAATTTCCTTAGTTGCTTTCAATTTCCTCCATATCCCTTTCGAAAACTTGTGTTCGTTTCCTCCTGCATATTTGTTTGACCTCTACTGTTCTTTTTTTTTTAAATTCAATGTTACTCCCTTCCGTTTTTTCTGCAGAAATTTTAACATCGCTTTACGCCTACTTTCCCCTGCTATCTCACATTCGGTATCAAGCCAGCTGCTCGTCTTTGTTTTTGTATGTTCTTGTATTCCTTCTCATTTCCACGCTTTCCAAATGCTTTGTAAATATATTGTTTTATTATTATTTTTATTTTTATTTTATTAGAATATCCTCAATAATAAAAAAATATGTTGGGGGCTCAGTGATTGAGTGAATCTGCAACATAAACAATAATAGACGTAAAAAACTTCCTCTTTTTGCAGATCTCTTACGTTATGTGTCAGTACCCGTATTTCGTATGTCCAATCGAATACAGCGAGACTTTGGGAAGGATAACGATGGAGTGCGAACCCAGCTCCCTCTTCCGCCTACAAGGTTACGGCTTACCAGTCTGGCTCAGCTGGCTCAGAATCGTAAGTTGAAACGACTTCGCGTAATGTTCTTCGCCGGATTCCAAATTTATTTCTTTTTTCAGTTTGGTTTGGATGATACAATATATCTTTACCCGTTCATGCTTCACTCGCTGTCGCTGTCTCTGTTCAGTAGTGTCATTGGACCATTTGGTGGTTTCTTCGCTTCTGGTTTTAAGAGAGCTTTCAAAATAAAAGTAAGATCAGTACGTTTATTGTGTCCAAGAAAACAAATTTTTTATTTTCAATGTAGGACTTCGGGGATGTGATTCCTGGACATGGAGGTATCATGGACCGTTTCGATTGTCAGTTCCTGATGGCCACCTTCGTCAATGTCTACATCAGCAGCTTCATCCAAACCGACAGTCCCCAAAAGCTGCTCTCCCAAGTCCTCTACCTGAAACCTGAACAGCAATTGCAACTCTTCCACATGCTTCGGGAATCGTTGGAGAATCGCAATATCCTGATGCCCGGGAATTAAGATAAGAAGGGGAGCGTTATTTAGAGTTTTTATTTTTTTTTTATAGTGCCATTGGTATTTTTGTTTTTTGTGACTGAGCTTTTGGTGACGTCAGGACCAAGACATTCATCGTTACCTTCCCCTGAACTGTGTTGTACTTAATATATGTGTCCTAATGAGTAGAACCCTCGAATATAGGGAGAGTTGACTTTCTCATATCAATTCCATATTGCTTTATCAAGCTCACAAAATATGTTGCCACATAGAAGATTATGTACGAAGAAGTGAGCAAGTTTCCAACATACATTATTTAGTTGGCAGCATTGTAGATTCAAGCAGGGCAATTTTTCTCAATTTAATGATGTGATCATATATTTTTTTATCGGGGAACTGTATGGTACAATTTTACATAGTAATAGATTTTGTTTGTCCTGTAGATTATTCGAGTTAGCTATATATACAGGGTGTGTCGTTTGAAAAAGGAATAGTGGTACAAGAATGACCAAAGAAAATTCTACTTTTTAAGTCATGCAGCCTGTTTCTCTGGTTCACTCTGTATATACTAAATAGTCTTGCCCTTTGAACTAACATCTAAAAATTCTATGACCTGGTGTGCTGGTATTGTTTTTTTTTTTGAATATTTATGCATTTATTTATTAGCTCTTTATTATGGGTTTATATTATATATGTATACATGTTTTTGACTGTTGATGTCCTGAAAAAGTCTATAAAAAATATACATTTACTAAAAAAAGTTGTTTTTTTAACGAGAATTTTATCGTGTGAAAAAATTATATTTAGAATATAACATACACCTTCGCTTCCACCCAAATTGATCTTCAGCAGCCCTTTGCCAGTTTTTGATGAGCAGTAGTTCGTTTGTCCCGTCACAATGTCTTTGGTCTATCTCTCTTTCTGGTACTACCTGTTTATCCCTACATGATTTTCCTTGGTATTGAGTTTTTTCGCATTCACGCCACGTGTGAGGTCGTGTGTATCACGGGCGTAGCCAAGGGGGGGTTTTGGGGGTTCCCCCCCCCCCCGAAATAAGCCAAATATTACCTAATATTATAACGAAAAAATACGAGGAGTGAAGAGTTAAATTATGACATTTGAATTGAATATATATCCGAACTAGTGGACGTTGCGCACAGTAACGCCATCTCTTGTCGAGTAGTATATTTTTGTTGTTTTATTTACTTCAAACTAACCCCCCCCCCAAACTAAATTGTGGCTACGCCCGTGGTGTGTATAAATCTCTTTCTGGGCGTATAGGTCTCTTTCTGGACTTTTTTTGCGCTTTCATTTCCCCAACATCACCATTAAAGTAATAGTCTAAGAACCTGTGAATGTCTGACCTTCGTTATTTTATAAAAGCTGAAAATTTTTCAGCGCATGCTTTCAACATAGATGGGAACGATGGGTTACTATAAAGTTTGGGTCATTGTGGCTTTGGCATGTAGCAACGGTGTATAAAATACCAGGGAAAAAAATAAAGAGTATCGAAATATAAAATAATTTATTTATCTTACAGGAAAGAGTACATTATGTACATCGAAATATTTTATACTAAACCGACGAATATTCTCAACATCATTGAAAAAAAAAAGTAAAAAATATATATTTTGAAACAATTATTGCAAGCGATAAAGTTTTTATTTTCCAAAAATGTAGTTGTCATGTCAATCAAATGTCATTTGTCAGTTTAACTACTAGTTGACATCAACACTCTGCCAGGTGTCTTACATTTATAATTTCAAGTCAATAATTATTTTAGCGGAAAAAAACGATTTAAAAATTACCAGCATTCTGTTAAAGAGTTTAACAGCTGTAAGTCAAATGATAGACAAATATTTTGTGAAATATTTTTATACAAGTCCAAACGATTCTAGTTTTAACAGAATTTTGACAATATTATTATCTAGAGCATTCTTTTAATCCCGAAATAATAATATAAACAGTTTAGCACTAATAACGAAAATAAACGTAACATTTGATCAGTCCATTATTTTGAACCTAAAGTAAAAAAAAATTTGAAAATAACTCCTATCGGAACAGAGACCATGAAAGAAAAAGAAAACAAGCACGTCCTGGATTTTTTTTGTGGAAAATATTGTTGATGAAATGCAAATAAATTACAGGATTAAAGGAAGGCTCTGTAGAATTATATCTATATGACTTTGATAAGTAATTTACTTGACTCCTGTTGTTTTTCAATAGTAGCATGTTCTGTCAGGTAGAACTAAGACAATGTCAATTTGACAGATGACATTTTTTTAAAGATAAGTTTAAACCAATAAATGCAAATCTATTTATTTAGTTATGACCTAATGAATGCGACGAATAAAAAAAATCCGTACATGACCATCTTCTGCAAATACAATCGAATAGTAGTTGTAATAAAAAAAAATAATCTGGAAAGACTCATTAAAACCTATGACTAGTCTATTTAACCTCAAACGTAAACAGTTAAGAATCGTCGACCTAAATTAATATTTTAATTAAATTAAAAGAGAAAAAAAATGTGGTAAAAAAATAAAGAAAAACACTCATACAGGGGCAGTGGTGATGATAATGATGGTTGATGAAACGTTGACGCTGGCGGGTGTGGACCCTGATTGACGTTTCAGTCGCGCTTCTCATCCTGGACCCATTCCAAGGTCGAGCAGCTATTAACTGTTGGAGATCGTGCATATACAACAGCTGGGAAACCAGAAAGTATCACTGTACAGATCGTTGCCTGTTCCCTCAAGTGCTATCAGCCTTTTTTGGACATACTTTTGTTCGCATCGTGAGGAATAACCTTGAGGTAGTTGACAGAGTCCGTTGCAGTTGGTATCACTATAAGAGAAAAGGATGACTATACACTAATGCAATGAATATTGGCGTATTTTAAAATTGGCATAAATTAATTACGAGGGTTGCTATTTATGTATAGGGAATCACCGCCGGGGTGTGAAAATTAGTCTGCGCCCCCTTGTCACCCTCCCCCCCCCCCCCCCAAAAAAAATAGCAGTGTCATTTTTATGTTTCATTTATTTATTTATTGCTCTAGAATCATATGTTTCATTTAATACTTATACATTCTGTCAAAAAAGTACCGAGAATTGGTCAATAAAAGTAAAGTTTTGGGGTTAGAAGCGCATCAGCAACTGAGAAGGCTATTTAGCGACTGGACCTACAGCTTAACGTGGGTTCCGAACCACGGTCATCAGCTACCGAAAACTTCAATCAGCACCCCCCTCGGGCTATGAACCCTTGGTTTTGTGCTTAACCGAAAATATCTCGAGAAGCCTACCGACTGGCGAGTGACCAACGTAGAAAACCTCTCAGAAGGCATCCGGCCTTACCCAGCATCGAACTGGCGTGACTGAGGGGTGATTCCTTGTCAGATTTTACACTCTTACCTAGAAACATTCACAAGAATTTTAGAAAAACTTTTTTGCCTAGTACGGGATACGAACCCGGTCCACATTAACTGCCGTAACGTAAGGCGGACGCCTTAGACACCACAGCTAACGTGGCTCCTGGTCAATAAAATACAAAATGTTTATTATTTATCCAAATCTATTGTATCGCCTTCAAAGTGGGGCCCTTCCGAAATAATACCCTTATGCCAACAAATAATCCAATTGCCAAAACATTTTTAACTCCATTTTCCTGAATCAACTTCAGTTCGCGCTGCGAATTCTCTTTATGTCTTCCATCGACTGAAAACGGCTGCCTCGAAGTGGTAATTTGAGTTTTGGAAAGAGAAAGAAGTCGATTTGAGCCATATCAGGTGAATACGGTGGATGTTCGATGGTCTTCATTGAGTTTTTGACCAGAATGATAGCCTTATGAGATAGTGCGTTGTCGTGATGCAAAATCCAAGAGTTTTCTTTCCACAAAGCTGGTGCCACATTGAGTTTCTGAAGAAGATGTAAGTATTTCGGCACTAGTCGAGCGGCAACGCGTTTCATGCCTAAACAATCGCTTAAAATGTTACGAATTGATTCGTGAGACACAGAAATATCAGAGGCTATTTCTCTCAAACTTAAGTGACAATTTTCAGTCATCATTTCCTTCACTTTAGCGATGTTAACTTCAGTCGAAGACGTTGTTGGCCGATGCAGAGCGAGGTGATTTACCTCGCTCTGCATCGAACGCTTTTTTCACCGCATCTCGAACGCTTTTGAATGCACTCATCTGCACATGTTTTCCAATAAAGTCGATTCACTATAAGCCTTCTCCGACTCCTCACACGAAATTCCATTTGCAGTGAAAAATTTAAGGCAAATCTTTATGACTGACAAAATCGAGCACTGTAAACAAACTAAATGACAGACGACGTTCAAACTCCGCGTCAGTATAGAGGACAGTTGTGCTAACTTAGCGAGAAAAAGAATTTTGACAATCCCTTTAAGCGGGCTTTTCAAATGATCAATTTCCTGCATTTTTTGACAGAAGGTATGTCATGGTAGTATCAAGATTTATGGCGGTCGGCTTGCACCCCTAAGACACTGCGCCCGGGCGCCAGAGATTTAACATTTACATTTTAAACAGTGTCGTTGCTATTACGTTTAAAAGTAAAACGTTTCTAACATTATCAACAGGTTCATTGTAACGTGAAAATTGTAAAAAATGTATTTTATTTTATTTTCCTATAGTGAAACAACCGAATTCTTAATGCTTGTTAGTACATGCAATTTTAAATTTGGAATAAATTCAGAAAAAGTGTAGCATCATCAGTATCTTAAATATTTCATGGTCTTCTTTTTAACTAATTCCATTGTTTAAAAATGCAATGCATTAATTACAAATTCTTTTACAATAAAACCTAATTTCCTGTAAATTATTCATGGTGTTCCATGGCATTGGATGTAAAACGATCTCAAAATGATGTTTAACTATCTCAGTACGTTTTTAAAAACTACGAAATAAAAGCTAAATATTGTCTAGTATAAAGATCAGTAAAGTTCTCGATCTTACAATGAAAACGTCAGATTTTTGAAATGAAACTTTTTAGGCGGCCATTCGAGAATTGAGAGTCAAATTTCAAGGACACGTCACGTTTAGGCACATTTCGTTATATGAGAGAGCTATTAGTTTTTTTACCTCTTATTTAGCTTACCTTCGTCATTTTGTCAAGATAAATGAATAATTATTTCTCTCTACCTCTTATTCGAAATTTCTCTTATGCTGTTTAATAGCTGATCTTCAGTATCAACATGCTCTAGTAAAACATGTTTATTTTTTAGGGTTAATGGGGTTAGGTTAGCATCAGCTTCAATAACTGATTTGTGGAGTGGAATATGCTAATGATTGTAAAAATATTTTCTGAGTTGTTCCAGTTGTATATAGTGGAGGTTTTTTACGCTCAGAATACCTTGACCACCCTTTTTTCTAGGTAAATGGACTCGTTCAATCGCAGCTCTAGGATAATGCATGCGAAATTTGGTTAGTGTTGTTCTCACTATTCTGTCGATATTTTCTAATTCAGTGTTTGTCTATTTGATGATGCCAAAGGAGTACGTTAACACAAAAATCGCAAAGGTATTAGTCGATGTTGACATGTTGCCAGCATTAAACTTTGATTTGAGAATGTCCTTCAGTCTAGTTTTAAATGCATCTGTTAGTTTCTGCTTCATTAATGTATGTTCTATACTATTTGTTTGCGCGATTCCTAAATATTTATATGTTTCATTTCCATCCATGACCATTACAGTTATTTGATAATTAATGTATATATTGTCTGCCTTCCTTAGTTTACCTTTCTTTACTTCGATAGTTTTACACTTGCTTATGCCAAATTTCATTCCTATGTCTGTGCTCATTCGATGGACTGCCCTAACTAAGTGCTTCATTTCACCTGAACTGGATGTATATAGTTTCAGGTCATCTATGTAAAATCTATGGCTGATTCTGGATGTTGAATTGTTAGATTTTAGCTGGTAACCATATCCCGTTTTTTGTAATGCTCGTGACAATGGATTAAGTGCTACACAGAACCATAATGCACTCAGTGAGTCATCCTGAAAAATTCCTCTGTTAATAGGAATTTCCTTAGAAAATATTTTCTGGATGCCGGGCACAACAGACAAGGGAGTTTGCCATCCTGTCATTGTGTGTTCTAGAAATGTTACAATCTTTTGGTCTACTTTTTATATGTTCAATACCTCAATAATCGAAGAGTGGGGCACAGAATCAAATGCCTTAGCATAATCTATATAGCACATACTCACATCCCTGCATTTACTTCTTTGCCTGATACATCACCACACCATCAATGATAACTTGTTCTTTGTATCCAGTACTTTTTTCCTGCTGCCTTTCTGCTCCTGCATTTCTTGGCATATGATGTTTGACAGCAGTTTGTAGAGCGTTGGAAGGCAGGTAATGGGTCGGTAGTTGGCAGGATCAGCAGTTTCATTGTTTTTTGGTAATAAATAAGTGGTAATAAATTGTTAATAAAATGTTAATAAGTTGGTAATAAATAATCATCTCTCTCAGTATATGCGTGTGAACGGAATTATTTGTACCAGTATGTTTGAATTTGATCTCTACCTGGACTTCTCCAGTTGGGCGTTTTGCATAGTACATTCCTTAAATCTTGTTCGTTGATTATTTCACTATTCATCTCAGGTAGACTTCTACCCTCTTCTTATTATCATATCCCCGCGTTTGCTTGATTTAGCCTAAAGGCGTTCGCACTCCCTCTAAGGGGAACATTGACTTATCCCAGATATCCTAGATATCAGAAGGATTAAGCTTTGTGGGGGCCCTTTCCCTGTTATCGGGCCGCAAGGTGACGCTAGAATTCCGTGACGTTCCTGAGTTGTTCAAGAACTTCCGAACGATTCTCGCTGTTCCCAGTAGTGCTGCTTTCTGCATGGGCTTGAAAAGCAGCTCTTAAGACCCAAGGCTTTTATGTTCTTCAGCAGGCTCTTTGGAATAACACCCGTTGTTGATATTATTATGGGAACTATTTCTACACTTTTCATGCCCCATTGTTTTTCAACTTGCTCTTGAAGTTCCTGGTATTTCTGAATTTTTTCCCTTTGCTTCTTTAATATATTATTGTTATTAGGAATGGCCACATCGATTAATAGAGCGCGTTTAGATAATTTATCACAGTAATAATATCGGGCCTGTTGTGATCCAGTTTTCGCTCAGTGAGTACAGTACGGTCCCAATAGATCTTATTATTATTGCTTTCGAGATTAGTTTCGGGATTATAATTGTAATGTGGAACTCTCTCTTTTAACAGCTGTGGCTTTATTGCAAGTTCCTGGTACAGAATCTTTGCGACTGCATCGTGCCTATCTTTATAATCGATAGCCGCAAACATCGTACATCCCCCAGTAATATGTTGAATGGTTTCGGGGGTTGGACATCCATATCGACACTGATCGTCCAAAATACCAGCATCTCTAACAATATATTTAAGGTAATTTCTAGTGGCAATAACCTGATCTTGGATTGCTACTATAAATCCCTCTGTCTCGGGGAACATCTGTCATTATCTGTTATTATCATTAGTATTATTCTGCTCATCCTTACTGTAGAATCTCAGCTCATGCTGGCCGATATTCCAATGCCAAGATGAAAAAGCAATTCAGCTCCTCTCACCCTAGCATAATATCTTACGAACAATGTGACACGTCTGCAAGAGCACGGCACGCTGTCCCACTATGGCAATCGATCTCGGGATACCGAGGCTCTCGAGGTTCTTTGAAAATCTCTTACTTATCAGGCCTTCGACGGATATAACGAAGGGCACTACATCTACCTTACTCAGTTTCCACTGGTTCTTCAAGTCGTATGCCAAATTTTCATACTTTGTGGATTTTTCTATCTCAGTTTTTCTAATGTTGTGAGATAGTGGCACTGCGATGTTAATTATAAAAGCCCTCTTGTCCTTTTTGTTGATTAAAACAATATCCGGCCTGTTATAATCAACCGTTCGATCAGTAGTGATTGGTCTGTCCCAGTAAAGAATGGTATCGGATGATTCAAGTACAGGAGAAGGCGAGTACTTATTATATGGAGGAGGTGGGCTTTCTAATAGCGAGTATTTTTTTGCAATTTGTTGATGTATAATTTTTGCCAGCTGATTATGCCGTCCTAAATAAGCATTAGGAGCAAGGGCCGGGCAACCGCCAATAAGGTGCTCAATTGTTTCCCCCAAAGTACCGCATTTCCTGCACTTATTGACTACGTCCAAATGCAGTATGTGTTTTTCATAGTCTTTTGTTCTTGTTACCCTATCTTGAATAGATATCGCGAAACCTTCTGTTTCTGGGTACAAGAGCCCATCGGTCAGCCACTTTAGAGACAATTGTTCGTCAATGGTGTCATCTTCGAGTGACTTAGGAAACCTTCCGTGCAATGTTTGTTCTTTCCATTCTCGAACGCAGTCCGTGAGTGTTGTTCTGCTATCAATACGATTTTGTTTATTTAGGTTCAGTGGGGTGAAACCCCGATCCTCATTTGCAACCAATTTCATTAACGTACTGTTTGAATCAATGAAGTGTTTTCTCATTCTATTTTCTTGATTGAGACAGAGATTTTTTACGTTTACAGGGCCTCTACCCCCCAACTTTCTTGGGATGTATAGCTTTTTCGTAGATGAGTTTGGATGCAGGCATCGGAACTATCAAGTTCATCAAGGTCAGTTTCTGACCATTTAACTATGCCAAAAGAATATGTCAGAACCGGCACCGCCCAACCGTTGATCGCTCTAACGAGGTTTCCTCCTCACAGTTTGGTGTTTAAAAGTTTGGTAAGTCTCTTTTGGTATAGAGTGGAAAAGTCCTTCTTTAACTGGTTATGATCAAGTTTATGCTTTTGGGGTATTCCTAAATATTTGTAGGATTCCTCTGGTGCTAGTTGTTGTATGTTACAAAGTGTTGAATGTTGACTTTGAACTTTTCCCTTCTGTATACTAATGGTAGAGCATTTGTCCAGTCCGAATGACATTCTGATATCCCTACTGAATGTTTCAACCGTTTTTATCAATGAGTTTAATTTTTCTCTAGTTTCTCCATGTAATTTAAGGTCATCCATATATAGTAGATGAGAGATCTTTCTTGGATTCCTCATGTTAAGTTTATATCCAATATTGCTGTTGTTGAGTAGTGTGGATAAAGGGTTCAATGCTAGACAGAATCAAATTGGAGAAAGGGAATCTCCCTGAATCTCCACTTCCCCATCAGGCACTTTAAAGAATTAATAATCTGGGGGCTAATTTTATAGAAATTCAGAACCTCAACCAGCCAATCGTGAGGGACACTATCGAATGCTTTCTTGTAGTCTATATAGCAGATATTTAAGTTGCGTTTTCTTTTTCGCGCTTGCTCAAGAACTACAGCATCTTGCAGCAACTTGCAGCCCATACTTGCTCTTATACATCATTTCTGTTCTTCTTCAAAAATGTTGTTTTTATCACAACGTTGGTAGATTTTTTCATTGAGTAGGGCTGTGAACAGTTTATATAACACTGACAGACATGTGATTGGTCTGTAGTTATTGGGTTGCTTAACGTCCCCTTTTTTGAACAGTACGTACATATTGCCCTCCATTAGGAAGTCGGGGAAAGTGTCTGGTTTTATTAAAACCTCTTTAAATGCATTTGCAAGTACAGGATAGGCGGCTGTAAAGCTTTTAATCCAGAAGTTATGCAATCCATCTGGTCCAGGCGCTTTCAAGTTGTGAGGCTTCCTGACAGCAGTGCAAATGTCAATCTCTGTGAAATCGTTAGACTCCATATCTGGGAGAGCATTTGTCTGTTCTTGAATGGTTTTAACCCAAGGAGCCAATTTTTCGTAGCCGTCTGATTTTTTCCAAGCCGAACTCCAATATTCCGCAAAGGAAGACACATCAATATTCTTAAGTTCTGACTTGCTGTTACCTTCTGCTTCGAGTTCTCTATAAAATTTCTTTTGGCTATTTGCAAATACTGAATTTTGATGTTTTCGCTTTTCTAGTTCATTATATCTTGCTAGCCTGGCTCCTTTCGATTTAGCTTTTTGCCTAAACCGATCTTTTAGATCCAACAATTTTTCTGTCAGATTTGAATCATCGAAGTCAATGCCAGATTTATTGGCAATTATTTTTGCTTTTCTGGCTACTTTATTTGACTGATTACCAGAAAGATACTCCGAGATAATGTCAACTTTCTTCCGGAACTCATTGATATTGTTTTCAAGGCGCGTTTTCCAGACAGGTGTATTTTTCTGGATACTACGGCCAGCCGCATTATGGGTGTGTCTTTTGACCTGAAATTTCGATGACAGTCACTGCTGCACAATATAATGCAAGATGTATATCGCTTAAATTTATCATCCCAGATAGATGTGATTCCAAAACTCTATTAATCTGCATTAGAGTAATACGTGATTTTGCAATATTACGCAGTACTGGAATTTTTGGTCTATTCAATGGGTTTGAGCCAGTAAAACTGGCCAAATTGCTGTAAAACCTCTCTCGTATATTAGAAAAGTTACGTTGCGAGATTGATTCTTCATTTTCAGACGATGATGCTTCTGGTGATACATTTCGAGTTTGTTCTACTTGTTTCTCCTCTGTATTCGAGTTAAGAACGTCTATAGTATGTTCTTGATGTTATTGATATGTAATGTTTTGATGTAGTTCATTACCGATTTCTCTCTTGATGTTCATTAATTCCGGTTCGGTTAGATAGTTTTTCCTTAGAATTACATTTTTACGGTCGGCTAAGTTTTGCTCCGACAGCTGAGTTTCAGGGAACCTCTTTTTATATTCTTGGTGGAGTGCATGCCTCCATCCAG
The DNA here is from genome assembly GCA_031761425.1 of Cosmopolites sordidus. Classification (NCBI taxonomy): domain Eukaryota; kingdom Metazoa; phylum Arthropoda; class Insecta; order Coleoptera; family Curculionidae; genus Cosmopolites; species Cosmopolites sordidus. Next base: position 643,393 of record JARFXV010000391.1, on the reverse strand, counting down.
GTAGCGGGTTATCTCCGCACTGGTTTACGTAGTAATAGGCATGCATTACATCAATATTCATTTCGCGTGTCCATCTGATACGTGGAGTGCGTTCGGTCCTAGTGACAGTCCTCCTTGTTAGGGGCGAGCCAGCAAGTACCGGGATATTTTGATCTTCTACTCCATTATTAATTTCCGCTCTCTGTTGATTTTGTAGTAAAGTCTTTGGTGTTGTTAGACTTAGATAATCTAATTGTTGTTCGAGTGCCTCTTTCATTGCCATTCTTGTGGTGCCATAGAGTTGGGAACCGCCACTTGCTCCAGATTCACCAACCCCGGACAAATCCTCCCGACGGTTCCGAAGGGTTCTTGTCCGCAAACCCCTACCGCCTTGTATAATATTATGTATTTTATTCTCCATAAATATATTTGGGTTCAAGGGAAAAACGGTCACCCAAGGCAGAGCCCCGATATACCATGGGAAAGCTATTTACTACCGGAGGGCGCTTGGTATCCGGATACATCGTTAGAGACACTTTAACCCTGTGCTATTCAGCTCCTCGGCACGATGGATTTCCACCTTAAGCTTGGGGATTTTTTTTTTCAGAGGTTTACTCCTCTCAGCTCGGGAAGGTGGTGGCGCCACTCACCAAGCGGACTAACCGCCCCCTGCCTTAATTAGTATTATTATTATCAGTATTATTATTATTATTATTAGGCAAGTCCGAGAAGCCAGAACGAGTCTTATATTGAGGTGATTCCGAAAAACGACATAAAAAATCAATGCTAATATTGATTGGACGTGCTCAGTTAAATTACTAAAAATTTTAAAAATCCATTATTTTTCCGACATACATATTGTGTTAGTAGAAATAAGTAAAAATCACATGACGCAATACCTAGGAAATATCGCACATCACCAGTAGAATAGAATCTCCATAGAGCTTTTGAACATATATGTATTAAAAACAAAATGAAGTATCTCTCTACTCACCTACAAACTTCACTCTTCACCAGCTGGGTGTACTGTTGGTTAGACTCAGGCATATTTACCACATACATCCAATTTCCCTTACTATTCAAAGCTGCCCTGGGCATGATGAAACTGGAACGGCTCCTGCACAAGGGCTGTCCCATAATGGTAGATTGTCTTTTTCTCCTCAGCAAAGAGGTTCCATTATGTACCCCCTCGAACCTCTGTCCATCTTGATATTCCAAATACCTCCTCCTTTGTAATGATCGTTTTAAACGTTGACTTCTGGAATCGATAAATATTGTCATTGGTGACGAATTATTATAATGACAATAGTGAAAATTATATTGTAGATCAGTGGCGGCTGGTATACAAGACCTGCAGAGCTCCAGGTCCCCCAAAAAATAGAATATAAGCCTTGAACCTAAAATAATTAAATGTTTATGTGGTTTAAATTATTTGTCATAAATTTCGTAAAAATGAAAAAAAAACAGAAAATTAGATCATTGTATTGCTGCTATAAAAATCTGCGATGAACTGTGCAAACGATCGATTTGCATTTAAAAATAATTTATTAATTTGGGGAATATCGTGATCATTTTTCCGAGAAAATTTTGAATTTAACATTTCTCCTTATCCAGACATAGATAAAGAACATCTGAAAACTAAATTATCAGCAAATTACCCCATGGCAGACTAGACTAGATTTTTAAAACAAGTCGTTTTTACCCATTTTTAAATTTGTATTAGAAAATAATTTATCATGGTCATTTCAAGAAACCAAAAGAATATCAGACATTCTTATAACAATTCCAGAGACGACTGTGGAGGCTGCAAGATCATTTTCTACTTTAAAACGTAATTCTATGACCGAAGATCGTCTAGTGGCTCTATCAATGTAATCAAATTGAAAAGGAAATGATTCGTGAAATTTTAAATTTCAATGAGAAGGTTATAAACAAATTTGCTTGCAAAAAGGAACATAAGAATCAACTTAATTTATAACAAATAAACCTATATGTGTAATAGTGTAAAGTGTAAATTATTCATAGTTTAAACTTTGTAGATATATTTCGTAGTATGTAGATAGTTTTTAATTCAACTTGCTCCTCCAAACTTAATTAGTCATTATTAACTGTTTTAAGTCAGACACCTTCATGTTTGCAATTAAAAGTTGATTATTTTTATTTAAAAAGTACTACTCAGTGTCTATACACATAGCAAATTCCAAATAAAAACAAGTATTCACGAGGCGATCGAAATACGCGGCGCAACGTGAGACATCAAAAGCTGCGTACCCATCAAATCAGCTTTTAAAACTAATTACCGATACGCTCGGTGGTGGGGAATCTACGTCCAAATCGCATATTTTAGAAAGCAGTTAAAGTTAAATCCCCGAATTTTGGCAACCAACAACACATGTAACACCAACGACGAGATAATATGACGTGGCTTACGGTCGCTGGAGGTAAACGTCCGACCAATGTCCACATTATTTGGTGTGATGGGTCGACAGACGTTCTTCTACATTTGGAGATGTTAATTTTGAATAATATCTTAAAATGGAAAGAAACTGAATGGGCATATAAACTATGGTGTTTTGTTCTGAAAAATTGTTTACTGTGATAAATTCTGAGCCGCCACTGTTAAATTTATTTTATAAATCGTTTGCTGCTATACAAATTCACGAACCGCCACTGTAAGGTAGATTAACATATTAATAAAAAAATAACCTTTTCCAAATGCCATTTACATGACCGTAACTTTGAGGCGCCAGGAAAGCTGGTGTTTGATATGCTGTGTTGTATTGGGTTTCTTTGGTGGCCTGTGGAAGTGCGCTGGAGTATTTGTAGGTAAGAAAAGTACCATCTTTGTTATAATTAGGATCATTGTAACCATTTAAAACTGCCGTGTAGTTAGGCTGGTTGACTTGGGGCTGTTGGTAAACCTTTGGAGGTATGTAGTAGCCTCCTAAAGGAGAAACATTAAAATAGTAAAAAAAACTTCTCTAACAAAAAAGTTCTCCTTAGGAGTATATTACCTTGTTCTGGAAAGATCTGTGAAGGTTTTGGAATGTAAACTGGATCAGGATAATGATACCCCGCATCACCTCCAAACTCCGGCAAAGATGGTGGACCATACACTGTGGTTGGTGGTGGATACAGGAAAGCATTAAATTCATCTTTGGCTTCGTTTATGATCAAATTCTTATGATTAAATTGCCATTTTTGAATCAAGTGATAAATCAGTTCGCTAAAAAGGCACACAGTATTAAAGTTAACTTTAATTAAATTAAATTGCAAAATATTTAAATAAATAAACAAAGATTAATATCTAAAAATTTCCACTTTTTTTTTTAAATTGTATATATGGCAATTGTTTCGACACAGTGCCTTTTTCATCTTCTTTCTTCAATCTTTGTTTATTTATTTAAAATGAATTTCCATCAAGTATCGACTACCTAAAGTTAAATTTGTAAAATATTTACCTGGGATAGTGGTCGGGGTGTTCGCAGTAGGTCAACCCTGGTCTGGCACAAGCGGGGGTCTTACCAGGTGGTGCTGGAATGTATGTACAGACAGGATTGGGTCCATATTCGCTTGAACAAAGAGCGCTGCTCATCAGAATCCAATCCCATAATATCCACAGCTGAAAATCAAACGAACAATTAAATTTTAGTTATTCTTATTTGGATTCTTTCTTGATTTCTTCATTTCTAATAGGTGTTTCGATTAATAATGTCGATTTTTATAAGAGATGGCGTTACTAACACATTTGTTGGTATAGACTAGGGGTTTCCAAACTTTCCGGCCTTAAGGTCATACTGATTACTCCAGTAAGTTTCAAGGGCCAAAATCGTTTTGGCCCAAAGGAGTTTTGCGGGGAAGTTGCTGCTGAAAGTTACCGATTGTTGGTTGAAGCTTATGGTGAACATGCTCTAGCCGAAAAAGTTTGAAGATGCGGATTAGCAAGCATTATTGGATGAAATCCCAACTGATACGTTTAAACAATTAGCGGAAGCAATGAATGTTACCCAATTCAATATTTCCGAACTTCTACACGCATTGGGAAATATTCAGAAGGAAGGAAAACAGGTCCATATGAATTGAAGGAGAGAGGCATTGAAAGGTGAAAAACCACTTGTGAAATTTTGCTTTCCAGGCAGAAACGAAAAGGCTTTTGCATCGAATTGTGGCAAGTGATGAAAAGTGGATCTATTTTGACCAGGATGGTTTCAATGATCCACCTATTTAATATAAACTAAGTTCGCTAAGTCACTATACGAAGAACAAGTAAGGAAAGAACTAGCAGACAGTCTTCTGGAAAACCTAGAAGAATATATAGTAGAATGGACTAATATAAAATTCATAGTAGAATGGACTAATATAAAAAGATGTATTGAGTACGCCGTAGATAAGATAATAGGGAAAAAATCCATAGAAGGAAGGAAAGAAAGGTTTGACGAAGAATGCAGAAAAATAATGCAGAAGAAGAGAACTTCTAGATTGAAGTGGTTAAGAACAGGGAGTGAGATATATCAGGAAATTAGAAAAAACAGCACTAAACTAGTAAAAACTAAGAAAACTAGATGGATAGAGAAAATGATGGAGACGATAGAAAAAGATAATAAGAATAACATAAAATTGTCAAAAAGACAAAATGTCAATAGACATTTTGTAGTTGTTAAACTTGAAGAGATTTACCACTAAACACCAAAACGCTCTTTTGAACTGCTCGACGCACGTTTCGCTAACCATGTTAGCATCATCAGGAGATGATTTAATCTAATTCTGAAACTAAGCTATGTTGTATTTATATAAAAATCATACCTAACGAAGCGTGTTAAAATCATGAACCGTGAAGTGTACTAAGCCTTACATTAATAATTGAAAAAGTTGACTTTTGAAAGGAATCAGTCCTTTATCTCGGTTCATGATTTTCTTACATTTTTCTACTTGAATGCTTTCATATGCATCCAAAGCCCTACTATTATTAACACTTTTAATTAGTCTTAAATTACTAATATCTATACTGTGGTCATGTTCGATTGCATGTTGGGCAACACAAGATTTTTCATTTCTCCCATATCTCATGTGGGCTATATGTTATTTCGTCAAACGTCGTTGAATGGTTTTAAGAGAATATTAACAGATAACAGAACGGTGACAGAAAGGGAAAAGGATGGGAACCTGGACGACAATATAGAAAAGGAAAAACTGGATATACCCACAGAAGAAGAATTTAATGAAGTATTAACTCTACTTAAATTAAATAAGCAGGTGGATTGAATAATATAGTCAATGAGATGATAAGATACAGGGGAGAAGCCTTAGAAAGAAAGATATTTAAGCTGATAATCCAAATCTAGAAAAAAAAATGCCTAAGGAGTGGAAACAAGAGATAATAACGCCTATTTATAAGAATGAAGATCCAAAAGACTGCAAATTACAGGGGAATTACCTTACTTAGTGTTTTATATAAGATACTGACCACGATAATAAATAACAGATTAATGAGGTATACAGAGACAAAAATTGGATACTATCAATATGGCTTTAGAAGAGGGAGATCTACCATAGACGCGGACTTATAAAGTCTATTCACCGAAGAAAGACAGTCGACATAAACAATGATCAACGCGTGATCACGTGATATTTTAGCCAGAAACGCTGCGCGTGGTTTAAAGTCGAGCCACTTTAAACCACCAGTGAAAACCCAGATGATCGGCAGGTTACCGTTCAACAGAAACACAGGGTTGGTGGCAGTAACTCATACACTGTCCTGAGTTTTTTTTTATTTATTGAATTGAATTCGATTTATTAATAATTGTATTTTGTTTCCATAAAATGTCTGATACGAACACAGCTGATGAAGTTGTCGATATTAGCTGTACCCCGCCCAAAAAGAGGACAGTTTTTAGTGCGGTCCTGTAGCGATCGCATGCAATATGCGTGAATCTGTTTGGGTCTAGTTTCTTTCTTCAGTAAATAGGCTATACTAAAGCAAATAGTCGAAAAATATCAGGAATATGGAATGTAATTACAAATTGTGTATAATGATTTCAAGCAAGTTTTCGATAGTCTGAAACGTGTACAAGCTATGACGGATATGAAAATACCGGGCAAGCTAATAATACTTCCAGAAATGACAATGCAACATTCACAAGCAGTAGTTAGAACAGCAGAAGAAGAAACAAAGGATTTTGAGATTAATTTGGAAACGGGACAAGGAGATTGGCTATCAACAACATTGTTTATACTGATACTGGATGCAGTAATTTAATGGTAACAGTCGTCAATAAAGTGATACAAGCAGTTGCATACGCAGACGGTCTTTCTGTGCTAGCTAGAGACACGAATAAACCTGGAAGAAGCAATCCAAAAAATTGGGAGAAAAGCAAAAAAAAGAGGCCTCACAATAAATCAAGAAAAAAGCAAATTTATGGAAATAAGGAAAGAATATAGAAGAGTTACAACCAGATCAGTAGAAATACGAAATTACGAATTTGAAGTAAAGGAAAACTTTAAATATTTGGGAATAATAATAAATAGCAAAAGCGACAGAAACATAGAGTTCAAGCGGGGCACAGAGTGTATTATAACCTCAAAAACATTATGAAGAAGCAAAAACATAAGTATAAATACAAAAATGAAGGTATATAAAGCAGCTATTAGACCGATGGTGACCTATAGTGCGGAGATAATGAATTTAACAAGCTTCGAACAGGAATAGTTACGAATATTCGAAGGAAAGATTGTAAGAAGAATATATGGATTAAAGTTGCAGAAGATGAATAGAGAAGGTTAATGAATTTTGAAATAAAAACCATTTTGAAAGGAGAAGATATAGTGAAGAGCATAAAGGGGCCAAGACCTCGCTGGTTTGGCCATATAAGAAGAATGGAATATAACAAAGTAGTAAAGAAAATTACAATGTGGAGACCAGATTTTAACAGAGGAAGGGGGTGACCGAAAAGTAGGTGGGAAGATCAGGTGCGGGAAGGCATAAGGAAATTGGAAATACAAGCATGATAGTAAAAGTTACAGGACCAAGATACGAAAATAGCGGAACAATAGGAACGTAAGCTAACTTACCACAAGAGGTTCGTTAAGTTTTTTATATGTAAACTAATACTAATTATAACATTTAATATACACATCTATTAAATCTTCTTGTTTCATCACCATGTTGAAACACTTGATTAGCCAGTACATTAGGGTGTGCTCACATTCTATCACGGTATACATCACATACCTCAGATATCACTTACTTGAGGGGGGCATAACCTTATTCTGAAAGCGCTGGAGTATCTACAGGAGAGAACTATATAAGAGATGCTGAAGAACAACTACTGCTCATGAAAAACTGAAAAGGGGCTGTTGGGGATTGATCCAAATGGAGGCGAAGGTTGAAGGAGGCCAAAGCTCACTGACGGGAAGTCGCACCACAGAAAAAAGAAGAAAATCGAATTACCGGATCCGAAGTAAAATGAAAATTAAGGATTTATATTAAGGGAAAATTCGCAGGCCACAATGCAGACAGATGAGACGGACTAAGGATTTGGAAACGACGGTCTACCCTGGAAACGTGTAGCACAAAGCACAGGTGGACTGACTTGGACTGAAAGTTGGACGTCATGAGGGACAGAAGAAGGATTCTGTCTATGAAGTTTTCTTTTCTCTGGCCGAAAACTGAAGCATAATGGTTATATCTTCATAGTATGTTGTAAAATTACAATAGTTTGATCATGGCTGCATTCTAAGTCGTCTGTTCGCATCGAAAAATTTGTAGCAATCGAGACATATGAAACGTTAATGACATTTAAACCAGCGCGAACTATCGGATGATACAATCGCGTTTTTTTTTCTACTCTTCTCTTGTTGTTCATCTATTGTGATGGCCGTTCAAGAACATCTATTTAGCGATTCACCGAATTTGAAGCGATATGCGGCACATTCGCGCACCGACAAAAAAAAATCGGGAAAAAATCGGCCTTCAATTGTTCAAAGTTAATTTTCAGCGTCTCGATATCTCTTTCGAGATCATTATCTTGATAATCGTTCTCCTTATCGGACTGTTCGAAAAGTAATTTTGATTTTTTTTAACATGAAAACGCTTTTTTTCTTTCATTTATGTACTGACCACTTTGTTTCGAACAAAGCATGAGAAAAAGCGAAATCAACTGGTTTTATTAGTTAAACTCAAAGAGATTTACCACTAAACACCGAACCACTTTTTTAAAGTTCTCGGCGCGCGTTTCGCTAACCATGTTAGCATCATCAGGAGATGATTTAATTTAATTTTAAAACTAAACTATGCTCTAAGTCTTTGTTTTTTTTATTTTTTTTTAACTGTCATGAAAATCTATTGTTGTCAATGTAAATATCGTTGACATACACAAAAAAAAATATATTTACTTTCACTCGTTACTTTATATATTACAAATTAATATAATTTATTTTTTAGTTTAGTTTTGAAAACGGGGGGAGAGGGCCCTCCGAAACGTTAACGTTAAAAGTTTGTAAAATGTATTATAACATTTTTATATCTTTAAAATTTTATTCGTTAGGCAAATTTATTATAAAAAAGAATCACTGAGAAATTTGTCTGGTTTGGTTTTTTGTTTTTACCCAGTGATTTTTTCATTACATAAGAACAGGTATTTTTGATATTTTTTGAGTTTTAGATAGTGGCGAAAAACCCAAATAAAGAAAAAAAATCAAAATAAATTAAATATAAACTATGCTCTATTTATATGAGAATCCTAATTGTTAACCTGCTACCTACCTAATGAAGCGTGTAAAAAAAATGATACAAGAAAAAATTAAAAAAGGGGAAAAAGAGAACAAAAGAAAGAAAAAATGAACCTTGAACTTTACCGATCCTTACATTAATAATTGAAAAAGTTGACTGAACCGAATAGGTCCTTTATTCCGGTTCATGACTCTTGCTCTTTTCTGTTTTAAAGCTTTCATATGCAACCCTATTGTTCCGGGGGGGGGGGGGGGGGGGGGACAAGGGAATCCACAGAATCGAAGTGCTTGCGTTTTTTCTAAAAATATCGAAATCTAACCTATTTTTATTGTTTCTACTGGCTAAAACATCCAGAAATGGTAAACTATCGTTGTTTTCGAGTTCATGCGTGAATACTATGTTTTGGAATTTACTATTTAAATTCTTAATAAAATCATCTATGTTTTCATTTTTTGAATCGAATATTGCAAAAATGTCATCCACAGATCTTAACCATATCTTCGGAAAGTAAGTGAATTCATTTTTCGCATCAGTTTCAAATTTACTCATAAATAAGTTGGCTAAGAACGGTGACAGAGGATTGCGCATTGCCGTTCCTTCTTGTTATTCGTAACACCTGTTATTAAGTTGAAAACAGTTTTGCCTTATACATATCTTGTTAAGAAGATGTAGTCAGCAACAATCTTGTTATTAAAACCATTTAACTCGAGTAACTCCCTTAGATATGACAAAGTATGTAGAATCGGGACACTCGGAAACAACAATGATACGTCAAAGGAAATCAAGACCTCACCTTCTTGTAGATGTGTATTTTTGACTTTTTATATGAACCTTGTTGAGTTTCACCACAGAACAGAAAGGTAGTTGGTTTGGTAGATTTTCAAATTCCTTTGTTAACCATTTTGCCAAGTTGTATGTTGGAGAATCAATGGCTGATACAATCAGTCTCATTGATTTTCCTGGTTCATGTCAGTAAAATTCATGTTTATTTTTTCTTTCTTTTGTTCTCTTTTTCCCCATTCTTTTCTTTTTTCTTGTATCCTTTTTTTACACATTTCATTAGGTAGATAGTACGCTTCAGAGGTAGTAAGTTTGTAATTAGGGTTCTCATATAAATAGAACATAGTTTAATTTTAGAATTAGATTAAATCATCTCCTGATGATGCTAACATGGTTAGCGAAACGTGCATCGAGAAAAATTGATTCGGTGTTTAGTGGTAAATCTCTCTGAGTATAGTGTTTCACACCGAAGGTTCCAATAGAAAAATTGATGGTTTCTTAGTTACGGAAATAAGTGATCATCATATATAATTCCTTATATGATTTCCTTCCACTACTCACTAAATTTGTGCTCAGTATTTATTGAAGGTCTCTTTTTCAATGTTTTTAAATCTGTTCATACTTTTTAATAATCCTTGGAGATTCCTAAGTTTTGTTTGCACATTAACTTCCTCAGCAGTTGCTCTTGCAATCTTAGAGGAATTCGATGCTATTCTCAGAAAGAGTCTTTTTCTATTCTTGACAGATCAGGTAACCTCCCGGTTGAACGATTAATTTCCCATGTCTCATCGAATCGAATCACGTTGGTAACCCATGAAACTACTTCGTTTAATCAGCGTTCTATGTCCCTACAATTCATCCCGTCTACGTGTAACGAAAAAATTAATCGTCTTTCTTGATCACAAATTGATTTTTTGTCTTTGCAAATTCACAAGACTAAGCTGATGAATAACTGAATTGATAAATTGCCCAGGTCGACATGATTTTTGTAAAATTAATGAGAATGCTCTTTTTGAAGAAATAGTCTAGAACGTCCCATGTCAAGGACCTGCTTCTCATTTATATTATGGGCTAATTGAAATTATTTGTACATGACTTTGGACTGGACAATGTAGGAATTGCCTCAAGATCGTAGAGGGGGGTATTACTACGAGCCTTTAAGGGCAGTTTTATTATTTTCTATAATTTAGTTTGTTTCTGTCTCGTTTACTGTACAGTTAAGTGTTTAAGGGGGAAAATCCTTTTAGAAATTTCAAAAAATCGATTTTTTTTCATATTTCGAAAATATAATATATTGAGAGTATACCGGCAAGAGGAAAAATAAAAATATTAAATATTTACGGAGTTATTGCACATACAGGCCTTTGAGATGACCAAACGAAAGAGTGAGTGGATCACTGTCTAACAGAGAGAGAGAACGAAGAGTTCTGCGAATGTGCAGTACTTAACCGATGTTAGTACAACGAGTGCACTACTTCGAATGACCTCTGAGGCATTAGGCCGTGAGGTTACTGCACATCCAAACCATAGATGCTGAGCTGTAAATATCAGTAGGTAAAAACCGGGCTATTCAATTATAATATGATCTTATCTATTATCGGGGTATTTTGGAAATTTAGCTAGTCATTCGTGATTGTTATGTGATCAATATTCCAATATTTCTAGTAGGTCTAATTTTTTACTTTTCTTTTCTGGATATAATAATTTAATATTCTTTATAGCTATAAAATGATTATTTTTAATACGAAGTGTAGCCAGTCTAGTTTTTCCGAGACAAAAGCAGCTCGTACAGTCCGAAAACAGCAGCAGATTGAAAAAAAAACAGCTTTTTGAAGGGGCTGAAGGTCTATCAGTTATGTCTATCTATTATATGCATCTGGGATCACTGATTCATCGATAAGTCACAAAAACTCGAAACTGTGTTTTCAAAAACTTCTCGCTCTGTAACTCAAAAAGTCATTTTTTGGACCTACCGCCAGAGATGCCCGAAAAAAAATACTGAGCCGCTATTTTATAAAAAAATCAAAGAAAATGATGTTAAAACTTTAAAATGATACAAATATTTTATCACCTTTAAAAACATTTCTCAAAAATGACTCGTTTTGAGGCGTCTAAAGGGAAGTTTTATTCGTGGATTTTGCAAAAATCCAGCGGATAAGTTTTGTTATAATGTCACAGAAGGAATGTCAAAAAAGCAATGGGACAACATTTACTATCCAAATGTGCCTTCTGTACTCAGGTCAGTTCGTCATAGCCAGGAGCTACCAGGACCTTTAAACTTGGACAAAATGTTTCCCGGTGATTCTAATTCTTCATCAGGATCTGATCAACATCTTTCTGAGAACACCAGTTGTGACCCCCCATCATTTTTACCAACTACCAGTGAACCTCAGTTCATAACTCAGAATGAATTAATACTTGCTTTATAATAGAAACAAAAACCCTTCTATTCCTTTAGTCCATTTAGTGAAAATAAAAAAAACATATCATACCTTATCAACCATACCAAATCGCGTTAAATATGAACAGTATTAATGGGATATTGGTGGGGATTTAAACGATATAGGTATATTGCTAGGACTTCAAGGGGGTTTTGCAAAGTATTGCTGTTTTTGGTCTATGGGACAGAAGGGTAACAAAAGAACATGACAGAAAGATTGACCTCATAAAACTTCTTTTGAACCTGGTACTTCAAAAAAGGTGCTCCTTCCGCCTCTCCATATTAAGCTGATCTAATGGAAAACTTTGTAAAAGTCATGGACAAAAAAGGTAATGGTTTCAAGTACCTAAAAGAAATATTTCCTCAATTAAGCGATGCAAAACTAAAAGAAGGCATATTTTTTGGACCTCAAATAAGGAACCTTCTAGGTGATTTCCGTTTTTAAGAAAAATTAAATGAAAAGGAATTGGCAGCTTGGAAGTATTTTGTAAGTGTTATGAAAACTATAAAAACCTCATAGATGAACTCTTGAAAGCTTATGAAATAATAGTGTCACATTCTACATATACTCCATCTATGTTGGGCAACTATTGCTGGTTTTTAAAAACAAATGATGCTACAGAACACAAAACAAAAAAGTTAAAGTTTTTGTGCTTTATGACATCTCTTGTCATATATTATTTATTCACATAATCCCCAGTGGGAGCCCCATTAGCTGTGGTGTCTAAGGCGTCGGCCTTGCGTTACGGCAGTTAACGTGGAGCGGGTTCGAATCCCGTACTAGGCAAAAAGTTTTTCTAAAATTCTTGTGAATGTTTCTAGGTAAGAGTGTAAAATTTGACAAGGAATCCACCCCACAGTCACGCCAGTTCGAGGCTGGGTAAGGCCGGATGCCTTCTGAGAGGTTTTCTACGTTGGTCACTCGCCAGTCGATAGGCTTCTCGAGATACTTTCGGTTAAGCACAAAACCAAGGGTTGTGATAGCCCGAGGGGGGTGCTGCCGGGGTTTTCGGTAGCTGATGACCGTGGTTCGGAACTCACATTAAGCTTTAGGTTCAGTCGCTAAATAGCCTTCTCAGATGCTGATGCGCCTCTAACCCCAAAACTTTACTTTATAATCCCCAGTAATGTCTTTGCATAGATTTAACTCGACATAACTGCACGCCTTACTGGAATTAGCTTCAAAATACTATATAATTCATAGACTACAAAATACTTCATATACACCAGTGGCGGTTCTTGAGTTTGAAATATGGAGGTTCTGCATAGCAGCAGATGATTTATAAAACACATTTAACAAACCAGAATTGAAAATAAGAGATATAAACTAACCAGATTTAGTAAGCAAATAAAAAATATCTACAATTAAATGTCACGAAATACATGTACCAGCCGCCACTGATACACACCTGTTTTCATTAAGGTTACCTGAAAAAAGTTTACATTTGTTGATCTGTCTTGTTATTCAACCTCTAGAGCATTAAGAAATCTTTCATATAAACAGTGTCTAACATATTAACGCCCGAAATAAGTAAACATTTACTAATAACACTGGGGAACAGCAATTTTGTTGACTTGGATCTGTGACTTGTTTTTGACTAATTTTTCATCTCTGAATTGAAAAATATTCACAGTTTTTTTCTATCACGTCAAGTTCTTAAGCTACAGCATACCCCTCATTTTACCTTAAAACTGTACATACGAAAGGAAATAAGGTGTGATCTGACCAAATAGATTAGAATATTTTATTCATACAGAGGTTAACATATTATTAAAAGTTAAATTGTGTTTATACAAAAAATAAATAAAAGATATTATGGTAAAAGTTTCTTCTTATAGCTTTTCCTGGAGTGTTCAGTTTGTGGGCATTCTCGCTTGATGCTCCAACAGTAGTCAGCCATCATACTGACATCCCATCTACCTTGATACCGCGCTTCCATAACCTTTAAATCTTGGTGGAATCGCTCGCCCTGTTCATCACTAACAGCACCAAAATTTTCTGGAAAGTTAGCAAGATGACTATGTAAGAAGTGCAGTTTGATGCTCATGTTGCAACCAAGCTTTTTAAACCTCTCCAAGAGTTGTTGAACAATTTCGATGTAATTCGGGGCTCGTGTATTTCCAAGAAAGTCTTTAACAATATTTTTAAAAGCCAACCAAGCATTCCTTTCAAGTTCGGTCATTGTTTCAGTGAAATTTTCATCTTTAACGAGTTGCCGAATCTGTGGACCATCAAACACACCAGCCTTTATCTTTTCATATGACAGGCTAGGGAATGCCGAAATGATATACTTAAAGCAGTCTCCTTTAATTGACAAAGCCTTAACAAATTGTTTCATGAGACCTAGTTTTATATGCAAAGGCGGAAATACAATGTTTTTTCTGTCGACAAGTGGCTGATTAAAAATGTTTGGATCACCAGGTCTTAGCTCAGATCTTGGCGGTCAGTTCGATTGCACCCAATGCTTCTCACGAGCTCTGCTGTCCCCCATGCACAAAAAACAGGGATACTTGGTATACCCGCGTTGCTGGCCAAGAAGGAAACAGACAATTTTAAGGTAAACACAGATGATCCATTGGTGCATGTTATATTGCAACAAGTCAATGACTTTCTTTATGTCGCCATATTCTTCACGCAAAGAAACTGAATGACCTATTCGGACTAAACCGTATAAATTTCCATTATGTAGGAGAACACACTTCAAGCTACGCTTTGAGCTATCTATAAACAATCGCCATTCAGTTGCGTTATAGTTAGAAATGGCCAATTCTTTCATTAAACCTTTTACGTTCTGGTAATATACAAATCCGTCATTATTTCTGAAGTACTGCCTAAATTCACTTTCTCTAGATCGATAATAAGTGACTTTAGCTCCTTTGTCAAGCAAATTTTTTTCGTGCAGTCTTGATGCTAATAATTCCGATGCTTTTTTGGATAGTCCCAAATCTCGTGCTAAATCGTTTAATTCATGTTGATTAAATCCTTTACGAACAGAATCATTGGAAACTTTGAATTCTTCGTCGGTGGAGTCACTGCGATCTTCACTTGATTCACATTCTTGTATTTCTAAAGAAGGTAATCCTTGAAACTGGTACTGGAATTTCAGCTGAATGAGGCACAGGACGTATAGCTGACGGTAAACTAAGGTACTCAATTTATGTTTGTTTTTCTTGTTGAATCCTCATGTTTTCACTAAGCAAAAGTAGCAATCACTTAAGTGATCTTTGGTCTCTCGCCAAACCATTGGTATACCAAACCAAAGTTTATTACGTGTTCTCTTCGTCCACATTCGTAAACTCTCTACACGCTGCTTGCACACTTTATGAGGGGCCCATGATTTATCTTGGTCACCTATTTTCACTTTAAAATAAGCAAAATAGGCTTGCCTGACAAATGTACTAATATTAGTCCATTGAATGGGATGGTAAAACTGCCACATATATAACAGAATGAATCAGGGCTGTTTAAACACTTACGACGAGAACTACCAGAGGCAGACATAACGAAAATCTGTAGTTGTGTATGTATACTTTGACTTCACTATATCAGAGCGATACAGACCCGCGTAGTTTAGCATCTCATGCGTAACTGACCGTTCGGTTCACTGACCGAAACTAGTTCAGTTTTGGATGACGCAACGTCACTCACGCCCCCACTCCTAGGTCGAAGAAGGTTCGCCGGTAGGAGAGCAGTAGTGACTTCTGTGATTCGCTAAGCTTAGTCGGATGCGCAACAACAGTAGAGAAGAAACTTGACGTGATAGAAATAAATAAACTAAACTAAATAAACTTTTGGAATTAGCATGTCAATTTACGTATAAAACAGCTTAAATATCGAACTCAACAGACAATATTTTTCGAATTGTTCCCCAGTGTAACTGTTTTATATTATGATCAAGGTCAATTAAACTTTTTCCACTAGTTAAACTCATATTTAAAACAAATAAAAAACATTAAGGGCAACATTATATAAAACATAACTGCATTAAAACGATTTCGAATTTCTATGTGTCTAACTCCTGATGAGCGTTTCGCTAACACTTTTAGCGAAACGCTCGTCGAGGATTAAAAAGACTAGTCGAGCATGGGGGCAAGTTGTGCTATTGAAATATCTCGAAAACTAAGCAACCTACCACAAAACTGTAAATGGCGAAAAGAGGGGGTTATGGGAGGGGAATATCTAGCGCGACTGTCAATTGCTGTCCGGTGCTCATAAAAAAAAATATTACTGGTCATTATAATTGTTCTACTATACTCTTATAAAAACACTTAATAAGGACCTCGTAAGTATTTAAAGATTACTTAATTATTGTTCTTTCGATTATAGATGGTTATTTATTTTTATCTCTTATGATTTTTTTGTAACCTAATTTTTGTCCCAACTGATACTAGTTGAGCAACCCGCGTTCAATACTTGCTCAACTAGCCCCACTAGATGTTCATTGTAGGAAATAAAATTTTTCTTTAATAAATTAATAACCATCAATTAATTTGTGCATGAAATGATTCTACACAAGATTTACTAATTAAAATTACTTATATTAGTAATTGTATTAATGATTATTATTACATTTTAGGATGCATACATATAAAAGAAAGACTTCAAAAGGTTTAGCTTAATAGTCAATTGAGTGATGCAACAAAAGCTGTAGAGGAGGAAAAAATGAGTGTAAATCCTGCAGCCAAACAATTTATTATTAACAAGTTGAATTTAGAGAGATATGTTTATATTAATTGTGATAGAGACAAATATAATTAATAATTTGGGATTATTTATCATCTAGCAATATTCTTGATCTCATAATTAGTTATTCTTAAATATATAATAATTATTCTTAAATATATAATTTTACATATAATAAGTGTAATAATAATCCAAAGATTGGAAAGATTTCATTTTGTTTGATTTTAATATTATTTTTCCAGAGATATAATAACAATATGTGTATGTAATAATCATATATGTATAATCATATGTTTCACAACTACGGTGCCGATAGAAGAATTGACGTCTTAAGTTGTTTTCTCGCAGTAATTTAAAACATACTTGTTCAAGGCTGTCAAATATACACCAAATTAGCTGTCAAAAAACTCCTTATTGAAAGACCGTTTATATTAATTAATATAAAAAAAGTAATTTTGACGGTACCATATCTTGATCTCAATCGTAAACATGTTTTTTTTGCTTTCCTTGTTATTTCGCTGAAAGCGACACACACCAGGATCTAGATGGCTAGAGTTACAAGCCCAACGGTCATTTATTACTGCTTCTGTCCTACGACTGTCACAAAAATCAATAAATATCGATGGTGTTGACAGTTGAAGCCGGCGAAGAAAAAAAAACTAGTACGTATCCTGAAACAGCCTAGGCCGTGGGCGCAGAGAAACAATTAATCATAAATGAAAAAAATACGAGTAATAATTAAGAACGAGATAAATTGATAATGATTATGATAAGTTTGTCCTCGCTGTCAACCGCGAGCGAGACTGAAAGAGACGCGAATTCTTCGAAACAGCCGAAGATAGGGACCTTGAACGATATATAAGTTGTACGCTGATGTTGATGTAATGTTGCATTATAGCGAGACACCTACAAGCAGCCAATTAATTAGAATGACACGGCTCGGCCGTGTAGACGGTTGACTTTTTTTCCTCTCGTTACCCGTCAAATATTTCGAGTCGTTTCCGGTGTAAAAGTTGCCTTGCTTTCATATTTTACGATCCGTTGCGATATTTATGAATGCGCAATGTTTTATTAACTAATAAACACTTAAATTGAATATGCGATACCCTATCGAAAGCCACATCCATCATCCAGCTTCTTCTATATATCACGGCATCCTGTTGGAAAGTATTAGCATCATTTTTCCGAAAAACTCAACTCTAATTATTTTTCAGGCTTTTGAAATGGAAATTCTAGACGGCTAAAAACTTATATTATGTTTATGAAAATGGTTTTATTGTTTTTCAAAATATTCTCAATCTGGTGTTTAAGCGTTTTGTAAGACGCTTTTGGTACAAACTTGAAAAGCATTCCCAAATATTTATATGAATCTTTTGATGCCAATTCTTTTATGCCGCAGATTGTTGAATGTTGTTCTTTTATTATTCCATTTTGTACGCGATTTTTCGAGTCCGAATGACATTTTGATGTCCTTACTAAATATTTCGACTGTTTCTATTAAATAATTTAGTTTCTCTCTTGTTTCTGCTACTCCTTGTCCTAGAGTTAATGTATAGCAAGTGAGATAGTTTTCTGGAATTTCTCATGTCAAGTTTGTAGCCAATATTGCTATTGTTAAGTAATGCGGACCTCGGATTAAACGCTAGACAAATCCACACTGGGGAAAGGGAATCTCCCTGTAATTAATGTACTGTTGGTGAACAAATAAAATTGTTTTTTTTCCTTATTTGGGGTTTTCGTCACGATCTAAAACTCAAAAAATATCAAAAATATCTTCTCAGTTGTCGATTCTAAAAAGTGTTAGGGTTAGAGGCGCATCAGCAACTAGGCTATTTAGCGGCTGGACCTACAGCTTAACGTGGGTTCCGAACCACGGTCATCAGCTTCCGACAAACTCAAGCCATCACCCTCATCGGGCTATAAACCCTTGGTTATGTGCCTACCCATAAGTCTATCAGGAAACCTACTGACTGGCGAGTGACCAACATACAACACTTCTTAGAATACATCCGGCCTTACCCTGCCTTTAACTGGCGTGACTGACGGGATAATTCGTAGTCGGATTTTACATTCTTGCCTAGAAACAATCACAAACATTTAGGAAGTAAACAGACAGAAGAAAGAAAGAAAAACAACCATCCGAGAGCTGGAATCGAACCAACTACGGCTAAACTGCTGCTCTTATCGTCCGCACCAACGTGACCGGCGTTCCCGATTCTAAAAAATACAATTAAAAACATTTAAAAATTTCAATAAACAATCACAATATATAGATTTTTTTTGGTAGTATGTCACCGTCATTAAAAACTAATTGTCAATGTAAGTATCATTGACATACACAAAAAATATATTTACTTTCTATCTTTTCATAATTTATAGAAATTAATTTACTTTATTTTTAGATTCGTTTTGAAAACGGAAAGAGAATTCTTCCCGAAACGTTAACGTTAAAAGTTTGTATATTTTTAAAATCTTGTTCGTTAGGCAAATTTATTACAAAAAAAAATCACTGAGAAATTTGTCCCCGTTTGGTTTTTTGTTTTTACCCAGTGATTCTTTATTTACATAAGAAGAATTAATAAGAGATATTCTTGATATTTTTTGAGTTTTAGATCGTGACGAAAAACCCAAATATATATATATATATATATATATATATATATATATATATATATATATATATATATATATATATATATATATATATGAACATGCCACAATCATTCAGACATTACTGAAATAAATTGGTCTTCCATTTACTCATAAGACACCTTAAAAAGTTTGTAATCTGCGCACAAATTTTATAGATGTTCTAAACTTCTATTAACCAATCATGTGGGACACTATCGAAAGCCTTCTTGTAATCTATATAGCACATATTCAAGTTGCGCTGTGTTTTCCGCACTTGCGCAAGAACTAGAGCATCGATCGTCAGCTGTTCCTTACATTCCATACTTGCCCTAATACACCCTTTCTGCTCTTCTTCAAATATGTTATTGTAGTCACAATGGGAGCCACATTAGCTGTGGTGTCTAAGGCGTCAGCCTTACGACACGGCAGTTAATGTGGAGCGGGTTCGAATCCCGTACTAGACAAAAAAGTTTTTCTAAAAATTCTTGTGAATGTTTCTAGGTAAGAGTGTAAAATCTGACAAGGAATCACCCCTCAGTCACGCCAGTTCGAGGCTGGGTAAGGCCAGATGCCTTCTAAGAGGTTTTCTACGTTGGTCACTCGCCAGTCGGTAGGCTTCTCGAGATACTTTCGGTTAAGCACAAAACCAAGGGTTGATAAGCCTGAGGGGGGTGCTGACCGGGGTTTTCGGTAGCTGATGACCGTGGTTCGGAACCCACGTTAAGCTGGAGGTCCAGTCGCTAAATAGCCTTCTCAGTTGCTGATGCGCCTCTAACCCCAAAACTTTACTTTATAGTCACAATGTTGATTATTTTTTTCATTGAGCAGGTCTGTGAATAATTTATACAACACGGATAAACATGTTATCGGTCTATATTAACTGGGTTTGTTAGCATCACCCTTTTTATATAACAAATATGTATTGCCTTCCATCAGAAAATTAGGAAAAGAATCAGGATTCGCCATTACTTCTTTAAATGCATCGGCAAGAACTTGGTAAGAAGCTGTGAAGTTTTTAATCCAGAAGTTGTGTGGTCCATCTGGCCCAGGCGTCTTCAAGTTTAGAGTTTTCTTGATGGCAGTGCAAATGTCAATCGCTTCGAGATCGTTGGTGTGAGTATGTCAGTCTGCTTTCGAATTGTTGTAACCCACGGAGCAATTTTTTCATAACCAGCGGATCTTTTCCAGACAGATTTCCGATATTTTTCAAAATTATTATTATTACTATTATGTATGACTGAAACATTGTTTATTGGTTTATGTATTTTGAATTTATTAATACAAAAAAAAATAAATAAATAAATTTATCTCTTAGTACAATAAAAATTATAACTTAAATTTAATTATACATTTAATTCGCTTTCACTCTCACTATCACTTTGAATTACATTAATTATAAGATTTTCTATATTATTAATCAATAATTCATAGGCAATTCATAGACATTCTTTGGGAACACTATCTACAACTTTCCTAATTAATGTTGCAGCACTTGCACTTAGTGTCGGATAAATATTTTTTGCTCTAACATTGGACTTCGACTTCTTCATCCAGGTTTTTTAGTTAGCCCGGAGGCTCCTGCTAGTTTCAAATAAGATTTCGACCCTGAGGTGGGCACTTTTTATTTCTGGGGGTCTTTAGCTGACCATTGATCTAACACTGGATTTTACATGATACCACGTATGCTTAATTGGGTTAAAAATAAGGGGGAAGACGTAAAACCGTATGCGCTCTACCGGTAGCAATGGTATCACATCTATATTCCTTTTTAATATTAAATGTCTTTAATATTTCTAGATCACATTTTTTATATCTATTTTCGAAGTATATATCGTTTTTTAGTGTTATTTGCATTAGGAACGTTATTTTTTTGGCGGTTATGATTACAATTACGCTTTCCTTAAGCACATGGGACAAAAGGCTATTTATAAAACAATCTTCAAAAAGTTCTACTGTGGTGTCGTCATGGTAGTCCAAAGATGAATGTTTGATATTTTTGGAGGACAACCGTAAACAATTTGGAACCCATCCATCCTCGGAACCAGCATGTAAAATTGTAATTCTCTTTCCCTTGTTTGCTGGGGCTTTGGTTTGGCATTTTCTTGATGTATCTACCCATCCTTTTGCTGGCGTCTCATGTGTATCGAACCATGTTTCATCAAGGTAGATAATGGGACGATTTTCTAACCTGTATTTTTTTTATAGAGTTTAAGTAGTCAAACCGCCATCGTCGCAATCATTGTGACTCCATTAATATTTGTCTTTTATTAATCGTCCGATATGCAAAACCCATTAGCCCCCTATTGAATAAAGAAACATACACACTTTTAACAATTTGCTTAGCATCGGACGATAAATGTTTTCTTTTAAAATATGCACTACTGGAGGCACAATGATCATTATCTTGCCAAGAACGCCACATTTTTAGGAGATTTGGAATAATAAAAATACGATCGAAATTATAGAATTGCAGTGTTTAAGAATTCGTATTCAAAAATTCAGGTTTCTAACTATGCTGGTTTTAAAAAAAATATTTTAATATTCAAGGGTGTTTTACCCGTTAATGAACCAATTATATGATAATATGGGTACCTACTCAGAGGAGCAAGGAGAACGTTTTCACCAAGATGTGATGGACTTTGAACGACGTTACCAAATACAGTACAACGGGAACATGATGGGAGATTAAATTAGGGGCTTAATACGAGAAAGGCCATTCCTACATAGGAGAACCACTAAAAATATTCATTTTTGAACCTGATTTTTTGTTATTTTACATTTATGTGCTATTGTTTATCACAATTTTTGAATGAAAAAGACCCCGATGTTCAGCAAAAACTTTTCAAATCGTAATTTAAAATAAAATTATATGAAAATTATAATTTTAATAAAACATATATAAAAATCGGTCATTTTTCTTAAAAATTCGAAAAATTGCTCTAGTTTCTACAAAAGCTTTGGTCAAATTAAAAATTGATCCTTTTGAAGAAACATTTAGAAATAGGATATAAAAATGATTAGGATTTCTCCTAATCATTTTATATGCATGGGTTTTGTCGACTTAAACAATGTTCCTGAGATCCGCAACTGCATTGGAACTATAAAAGATACGATTTATTTTTTAAGGAGTCAGTTTTGCGTCGAAAATATGTGTTCTGCCGAAGAACGCCGTGAAGAACTATTAAAGTCAGCTAATGAAATAGGTAAAGATTTGAACTCAGAGCTCGTCTTCCACGGGCTGCATGCAGGTCGCCAAAACTACAGAGCAAATCATCCAGCTGCTTCATTAAGCGAGTATTTTCTTCGCTCGCTATACGTGCCCTATTAGGACCCGTTATTGTTGCAACTCATTGAAAGTGACGGTTAACAAAGATCAATCGCCTGCGTTTGCTTTATCGTTGTTACACTCTGCGCAAATAGCAAAAATTACAGCACCAGATTTAAAAATTCGTATGGAAGAAGTTTCCAAATTTCATGAATTGCGTCAGAAACCGAGCTGTGGCGGATTTTTTGGACAAACAAGGAGGAGAATCTCGAAACTTTGAAGATAATAGACGTGATTCAACTCGCAGAAACTTTCTATCCAAACGTTAAAACTGTTACATATGTAATTGAAAAATCATTTAGGACTCTCAAACGCGTAAAAACCTGGCTGAGATTAACAATGATTGATGAAAGACTAAATGGGCTTTGCATGTGTGTGTACGTAGAAAACTTGTAAATAGTTTGGGTGATTCTTTCACAGAAGCTGTTTTAAGCCACTTTGCAGAAGAATTACGAAGAGTGCTTTTGAAATAAATACTAATTTCTTAAATACCTAATCTAATAAATACAAATTTCTATTTGAATTATTTACCTATAGGAAATTTCTGATTTTCACAGAACCTGCGTCTTCGCCCAAATGAACATTTTATTAGGTGCCTGACTAGGGACGAACCCCAACCATCCCTTCAATTGGAGGGCATATGTTTAACCTCTCGATGTTCAGGCTCTTCAGGGTACCGACATATACCTCGTAAAGAATAGGGAGACCCTATCCACAGTTAACCACCCGTACTGTCGCCGACTTTTCATCGGATAGCGTATATATGTAATATAAGACTTCTTTGGACAGCGTCTAATGAGACAGCAGTAGCTGAGTGTCACATACACCCAAGTAAGAGTATATATCGGTGCCCTGAAGAGCCTTAACATCGAGAGGCGAAACATATGCCCTCCAATTGACCGGATGGTTGGGGCTCGTCCCTAGTCAGGTACCTAATAAAATGTTCGTTCATTTGGGCGGAGACGCAGATTG
Source organism: Cosmopolites sordidus (assembly GCA_031761425.1). NCBI lineage: Eukaryota > Metazoa > Arthropoda > Insecta > Coleoptera > Curculionidae > Cosmopolites > Cosmopolites sordidus. The sequence continues at coordinate 619,854 of JARFXV010000391.1, read as the reverse complement.
TTGTATGTTCCACATAAGATTGTGGAACCCAGCTGTTAGGTATATGTGACACTCAGCTACTCTTGCCCCATTGAACGCTGTCGAAAGAAGTTTTACATACATATATATATATATATATATATATATATATATATATATATATATATATATATATATATATATATATATATATATATATATATATATATATATATATATATATATATATATATATATATATATATATATATATATATATATATATATACATATATATATATATATATATATATATATATATATATATATATATATATATATATATATATATATATATACGCCATCCGACGGGAAGTCGGCGAAACTATATGTTGTTGACTGTTGATAAGGTCTCCCTATTCTTGACGAGAGAGTATATGTTGATACGTTGGTACCCTGAAAAGCCTAAACATCGAGAGGCGAATCATATGCCCTCCAATTGAAGGGATGGTTGGAGCTCGTCCCTAGTCAGGCACCTAATAAAATGTATATATATAAATATATATATATATATATATATATATATATATATATATATATATATATATATATATATATATATATATATATACATATATATATATATATATATATATATATATATATATATATATATATATATATATATATATATATATATATATATATATATATATATATATATATATATATATATATAAATAAAAACAAAAACAAAATATGGTAACGTCAGACGAGTCTCTCAATTCAAATATTTGGCTGAAATAATCATGGAAAATGGGTTGGAAAAAGCGGCCAATAAGGGTAGATGTCAAAAAATGGAAACGGCATTGAGACTTACACAAAATATTTAAAACAAAAAATGCCTATCTAAAAACACAAAACTGAGACATTACAACACGGTTATTAAGCCAGAATGTCTATATGCTGCAGAAACGCTCATTTTGAATAGAAAGAGGGACATCGAGGACATTGAAAAGAAGGAAAGAAAAATCCTAGGCCCCAAACAAATAAATAGCACAACATACGGACTTCGAGAAAACCAAGAAATCAAACAATACACATTTATGAAAATAGGAGTAGAGCTGAAGTAGAAATAATTATATGGATTGCTGCAATTAAAGAGGATCTAAGATCGGCAAATATTACACAATGTGAAATTCAGGATAGAGGTTGTTTCAGACACAAGGTTAACGTTTGGGAGGTTGGCTAGAGGGAAAAATGTAGGAAAACTGGAACAACTTGGTCTGACGAAAGGAAAAAAGCTCATAGCGAAAGAATGAAATTAATATGGGCGCAAAGGAAGGCTAACAACAAACGCCTGTAATTGTACTTCGCGTGGGCCCATACGTGAATAATAATAATAATATATATATATATATATATATATATATATATATATATATATATATATATATATATATATATATATATATATATATATATATATATATACGTTAGACTATTAGTCCGGGAGTACATCCGATCGTTTGTGTCCCGTTTGTTGGGAACGTGGAGGCGTTTCGCCAAGGTCACACTTGGCATTCTCAATGCTTGTCTGAAGACTGACAGCTGTCGAAACTGTCTCTTAATATTTATATTCTTCTGGGTCGCAGATTGTGATGATGCGTACTTCTTATTGGTTCTGGTGTTGGCTCCACCCCCTCGGACGATGTTTGGGGTATCACAGTGGTAGTCAGTTGTTCTCCCGACTGCAGCCGGTGAGCTTCGATCGGTCTCTTAATTATTGGTTTCCACGTGTCTGGCAGATTAAGGGCATCATCTCTTCTGTTTAGGCGTTTAGGCGATTTTTTCTATTCCTATTGTTTCTCGTATGGTTCTTATTTTGTAGTTAGGGATATTTGCAATTTGTCGGCAACTGTCGAAGTCGATTTTGTGTCCTGTTTGTAGATGGTGTTGGAACGGAGCCGATGTGGTTTGTTTATTTCTAACTGCCAATTTGTGTTCTTCGAGCCGGGTTGATATTCTTCTGTTGGTTTGTCCGACGTATGCCATGTTACAAGTCCCGCACGATATGCTGTATACGCCCGGATTTTCTAGAATGATGTGATCTTTGGGACTTCTAATGGCTGATTTTATTGTTTTATGTGGCTTGTATGCGGCTGATATATTATGTCGTCGAAGCAGTCGTCCAATGCGGTTTGTGACACCTTTGATGAACGGCAGAACTGTTACGGGCCTATTTTCATATTCATTTGGCTTCTGTTGGTTGTTTTGATAGTTAATAGCCTTCTTTATGTTATACCCTGAGTAGCCATTCTGCTTTAGACCGTCGGTGATTGTTTTGAGCTCTTTTTCTCGGTTGATGTCGTCCGATAGTCGGAGAGACCGAGAAATCAAGGTGTTGACAACCCCTTGAAGTTGTGCTGGATGGTGATGGGACCTTGCATTCAGGTGTCTGTTCGTATGGGTTGGTTTCCAGTAAACTGTGTGTTGTAAGCGTCCATCTTGAGACTTGATTATTAGGACATCTAGGAAGGGGAGTTTTTTGTCTTCTTCGATTTCTACAGTGAACTGTATTTTTGGGTGGATGGAATTTAAATGGCTGTGAAATTGGGCAAGTTCGTTTTTACCAAAGGACCAGATGACAAAAATGTCGTCGACGTATCGGACCCACAGTTTAGGTTTGAGGTCAGCGCTCTGCAGTGCCATCTTTTCAAAATATATCATGAAGAGGTTGGCCACTACTGGTGATAGAGATGAACCCATTGCTGCACCATCTGTTTGTCTATATACGCCTACGTGGTTGGGAAGGTCTTCATTCATCAATTGATAGTGAAGAGATAGTGAAGGAAGCCAACAGCAGAACCAATAAGAAGTACGCATCATCACAATCTGCGACCCAGAAGAATATAAATATTACGAGACAGTTTCCACAGCTTTCAGTCTTCAGACAAGAATTGAGAATGCCAAGTGTGACCTTGGCGAAACGTCTGCACGTTCCCAACAAACAGGACACAAACGATCGGATGTACTCCCGGACTAATAGTCTAGCATATATATATATATATATATATATATATATATATATATATATATATATATATATATATATATATATATATATATATATATATATATATATATATATATATATCTACAATGTCATGTACCTGTTAGGTATATAACTCTTATTATTTGAAAAAAAATCGCTTTGAATGTCGTTTATCAAAATGGTAAAATTATAATATTCCGTCATTAAATATCGTTTATTACTGTGTTAAACAGAATAGTAGGATAAAAACGTTCTATAAAAATCGGAGATAATTTAGGCATCAAACCACATGTCACTGTCAAGCTGCATCGATTCGCAATTGTTTTTTGTCGAGAACCTTACCCGGTGACCTCATTAGGTAACACATATTACAGCAACATACTTATATCGCGGCACTTTCTCAATTGCACTCGATGAGTTAACAACCATTTTTTTTGTTATCTATTTTCTTTGACGTTTTCTATTTGCATGACAATGGAAGGCGTTTTAAAACGCGCGAAATTCTTACGCAACGCCAGTCCAACACTTGCTTGACCGCAAGACAAGTTATCTTTGACTCTGCCTTAGGTTTGGAAATGCTTCTAATGCATATCCCTTGTCATAAAACGTTTTATGCAACAGTTAATTCAACGTATCAATTTCTATATATATATATATATATATATATATATATATATATATATATATATATATATATATATATATATATATATATATATATATATATATATATATATCTATATATTTATATGATCAAAATATGATCAAAAAATTGTTAACTGTGCCTGTGGAGAAATATATATATATATATATATTATATATATATATATATATATATATATATATATATATATATATATATATATATATATATATCTATATATATATATATCTATATATATATATATATATATATATATATATATATATATATATATATATATATATATATATATATATATATATATATATATATATATATATTGACTGGGGATGGGCTATATGACCTATATTGACTGGGGACGGGCTTCACTTCCATTGGAGAGCACATGTTTCGTCTTTTAATGTTTAAACTCTTCAGTGTACCGACATATGCTCTCTCGTCAAGAATAGGAATACTGCGTCCAATGTGACAACAGTGTGAGTGCCATCAGACACCAAACTGCTGGGTTCCACCCACAATCTCATGTGGAACACACAACAACCTGCGTCTCTACCTAAAGGAGTATTTTGTTGATCAGACAGAAAATTATAGGTTCAGCAGAAAATTATAGGTTCAGGGCTGCCATCATCATCGGCCGCAAGACCGAATCGCTTTGGAAAGAAGATGGGTTTGGAAGACCATGTATTGATCGAAAAGCGATCAAGACACGGAAAAGTGATTTTGCAGCACGACAAAGCCCCATCACACATAGCGAAAATGGTCAGAGACACAATTTCTACACTTGGCCGGGAACTCTTGCCCCATCCGCCTTACTCACCGGACTTGGCCCCTTCCGACTACCACTTATTTTCATCGATTTCTCACGTACTTTCCTTGAAATACTTGAACAATTACGGAGATGTCGAAAAATGGCTTGATAACTGGACCACCTCAAAAGATGTGCAGTTTTTCTGAGTGGGCATCCACAAAGTGCCAGATAAATGGGAAAATGTGCAGCTAGCGATGACGCATACTTTGAATTGTAAAAATTTATAATGTTATTTCGTATTACGCGTTTGTAGCAAACGCCAGTTAATATTGGCAGGTTAGGTTAAAGAAGAAGAGGGTTAAGTGTTTACTAGTTGTACACGTTTTATGAATAAAAATTGTTGTTTTTTTGTAAATCAGCCATTTTTTTTAATTTATGAAGCTCCCTTACAGAATAAAAAAAATTATCTTTCTTCCTAATTAGACGTGTTTTTTAAAGAAAAAAATTAACAATTATTATCCGCCACACCTGGTAGACATGAGCTTGCAATTTTTCATCAACCATCATATACAGATGTAGCAATACATAACATTAGGCGTTTAATTCGTTTATACATAGACACTTAAACATCCCAATGTCATTACATAAATATAACAAAGAAGAGAATATCATTAAAGAGGCCGCAGTGAACAATGGATGTGACCCAAATATTATAAATAGAATAATTAATGAAAAATGTTATATTAAAACTATTAATCTAATATATCCCACCGATAACAATAAAAATAAAGAGTACAAAACACTTACATATACAAAAAAAAGTAACTAAATTAACTTCCAAACAATTATCAATCACAAACAATATATAGGATGATTTTTTAGGGCATCCTAATTTTAAATTTAAATAAAATACCACCCAAATTAGATGCCTTGAAACTTTATTTTATATGAAATAACAATGGCATTAATGTTTGAAAACCATTTCGAGCAAATGTCCGCCGCGGTTACTTCTGACAAAGCACATTTTGTCAGTCCAATTTCCGACCACTTTTTCAAGTAATTGGTCTGTTATGTCCGCAATTATTCGAGTTAAGTTGGCTTCCAAGGCGTCTATAGTTTCTGGTTTATTGGCATAGTCAGGGGTCGCCAACCCATCGATGGAGAGCTACGGGTAGCTCGCTTGGACAATTTCGGTAGCTCACGGCTATAAGCAATCCTCAGACGTCGAACTCATAACCTTTGTAAACGAAAATATCGAAATTATAATACTGCTACGGATTACGGCCTGATAAATGCATCGTAGGCGCCGAAGATCACCCGCTGACGTCACCACGCAAGAATCCACGAAACTGCCAAGAAAATTGTAGCGAGTAGCGACCAATCGATCATTCAGGAAGGATCTCTGCTACTTTTAACGGCATATATAGACAGACCTGCGCATTAAGTGTTCAGTTACGTTACAATTACAATTACAAATATGGCAAGCAGTTATAAAATAATTAAGACATACCATTTCCATTCTGAGTGGGAAGAACAATACTTCTTTACAGAAATTAAAAGCAAAAGTGTCTTTGTAACGCTTCTGTATCCGTTGCTGAAAAGGGAAATATTGAAAGGCACTGTTCGTTCAACTTTTGAAAAATCATATCCTTTACATTCTATTCTATCAAATACGGTTTCGTATACATTCAAGGTTGCTTTCTGGTCTTTATAGGAATGGATCATTCCTGGTTGTATAGTAACGATGATCTTAGTTCAAGCTCCGACCTTGAATAAGAACCTTACTCTCTCCATGCTCGTCAAAAAAGAAACATATTATCAAAGCAGAATTCGGATCCGATGGCTCTGGTAATGATGATATGACCACACAAACCTTGCAGGCTCAAAAACTTCCGATCTACCAGAAACAATCAAACAGTGAACAGAAATTTTCAAATTTCTGTTCACGTGAATTCACATTCACGTTCAATTAATATTATTATTATTAATATTAACATAAAATCTCTTCAAGACAGCTTCAACAAGCCAAGAAACATTACGAGAGAGAATCATAATTTTCATGTCTTGTGTGAAGTTGCCATAAACGAGGATGTATTTGTCGAAACATGTAGGCCAGTTGCAAGTTTACGAAACCGCGACATGTCATAGATTTGAGGCTGCAATGAAGAATTAACACTTCAACAACAACGAAAACTTCCTTTGGAGCAGATGGTCATGATAAACTTTAAAAAGTTAGACTTCTTTTGGATCAAATTCGCGAACGTTTGCTGATGGTGCCAAAGGAAGAGTTTTTAATAGTGGATGAGCAAATAATTTCCACCAAATGTCACTAAATCAAGCAGTATAATCCTGCAAAACCACATAAACAGGGTTACAAAACAAAAAGAAATGTCAAGTTTATTTATGCTACAATGAGAAACGAAACGCTTCAAAGATTTCCACAAAACATGATTGTATTTTTAATTTAACGCATACGGGATCATATATGACTTCGCATAGTATGTTCTAGAAAAACTAATTGTATTTTTTTTCTAATTTGAACTGATTATTTAAGACAAATAAAAGAGGTTTTCCCAAAAATAAAATTGTTATTCAATTTTCTTCATAATTCATGGAATAAGAGCTTAACTCTGAAGAAAAAACTGTGGGCTTGTAATTTCAATCGAATAAAAATATTATAAATCTCAACAACACTGTAAACGTATTTGTAAGTAGATAAAATATATTTAAACGATGAACGTTCCACTTTGATAAAGGCAAAACTTTCACTGTTACAGGAAAAACCCTGTACAGTATTTAGGCTGTCCCACTAAGAAATAATACTGAAGGTTCTAAAAACGGATAAACTGTACGTCTATTTAGAAAGCAGACACTTTGGGTTCACTAAATTTTATTTGTGTTGTAATAATATATAGTTTCAGTGTAAACTTTGTTATATAACGCACTTATTTTTTAATTATATTATAAATTAATTATTATTATAAAACAAAAATGTGTTTAAGGAAAAGTTAACTCATTAGGTCAAGAACACAGCATTTCTATCCTCACCAGGAACTATATTGTACTCTTTTGTCTAATGAAATTAGAAAGAAAAGCTAAAGAAACCTAATATTCTTTAAACGCTAAAGAATTTGGCAAATACTTGTGAAATAATTGAGGTAAACATTTCCCATAAATTTAAACACTATTAAAAGATTATACCTTAACCAATCAGTCTTATGTTGATTACGTAAAAAAAATAATAGCATATCCTTGCTTTTTTTATTTCAAAGATTACGGTTTTTTCGTTTTAGTTAGTGAACAAATTAATTTGCGAATGCGAATTAGCGATTTTTTTAATTTTTGAATAAAACACAGATGGCGTTGTGAATTTTCATAGATCCAGTCTCATTTTAGAAGTATTTCAGATGTGCATAATACAACAACGTGTTAAAATTGTTTGCATTGTACAATTCCTGTTCACAGATGATCCAATTAATATGATTGTTGGGCAGTCTAGCATAAAATCTCTTCAAAACAACGTCAAGAAAGCAGGAAACATTACGAGGGAAGAAATGGCCAAAAAATGTGGTCGTCCAGTATCATCATCGGAACATCGACCTCAAGCCGAATCAGCACTCCATCCAGCTTGCTCGATTCACCGATACCACTCAAAAAGCCACGAAAAACTCCAGCCAGGCATCGAGACATACTTTTGAATACTGTGTGTTCTAATAGTGTAAATCATTTCTCCAAGTGGATGAAAAAAAATCGACAAATATAACACAGCTGCTCAAAAATCCGTTCTTTCACCAAGTGTAAACAATTCCTGTGTAAAATTCAAGTGTAAAAGTGTGAAATTCAAGTGTTTCAAGCGTAAAATAATCCACCACATAAATGGGGTTACAAAACAAAACAAAATGTCAAGTTTATTTATGCTACAATGACAAAAGAAACTGCTTTAAAGAAAAGAAGAGTCAATAAATGTGTTGGCAAATGTTAAGTCAATAAAAATATACAGGCTGTTGAAAACAATTTTCGAAAGAAACGGTTTAAAATACAGGTTCAAAATCGGGATAGTTGGGTTTTCAAAGGCGATAAATCGGAATTTGGTATTAGCTTGAGCCTAGTTCCTAGAGGGCGTTGTATACAAATTATTACGTCTCGATGACAACTGTCATTGTTTTCTATCTCTCCTATTAAATGTAGGTGGAAACAAGTTTCGCCAATCTTGAGTTGGTATTAAATAATTTGTAAAAAATGCCCAAACTTAATCAGTTTCCTAACCGTGATTTAAGGGATATGCTCTGTGTTTATAAGTATATTACAATGTCGCGCTGCAGTTAGAAGGTATGAAGAGCTCTACCCAACCAGAATCATCCCAAATCAACAAATTTTTAAATAATTTTCAATCATTTAGGCGGAACAGGTTGGACGATTACGGAACGAAATACGGAACTGGTGGACGACTGAAACGCATAACGGTAGAATAAGAAGAGGACATTTTTGGTTAGTATCGCGGAAAATGCTGTACTTAGCATTAGGCGTTTGAAGGCATCTACAGGAATTAGCAAATCTACCGTTTCAAGAATTCTTCACAAAGAAAAATGGTTTCCCTGCCATTTTTCGCCTGTTCAAAATTTATTGCCACAAGATTTGCCGGCTAGATCAGAATTTTGTCAAATTTGTGTTCCTGAACAAGATATTGTTTACTGACCAGGCCACTTTTACCAGACGGAAATTTTTAACTGGCAAAATAACGATTATTACTCCCTGGAACATCCACATCTACCAAGAGAGCGACATTTTCAGCACGAATTTTCAATTAACATTTGATACGGCATTATCGACAATTTTTTAATGGGCCCTTTTGTGTTTCCGTAAGACTGAATGGAGATCAATATGTACAGTTTTTAGAAAATGATCTATTACATCTTTTGGATGGTATACCTCTAAACTTAAGACAAGACATGTGGTTCATGCAAGATGGGGCGCCACCGTGCGTGAAATTATTTGAATCAACATTTTCCACATCGATGGATTGAGAGCGGTGGTGAGGTTTCTTGGCCACCTCGTAGCCCAGACATTAATCCGTCGCACTTTTATTTGTAGGGCTATACGAAGCCTTTAATTTACCATGATGAAATCAATACACAATGTTTTTCCTTGTATTCAAGGCACGCTTTGTGAATTGCAGATTTCTCAACCATCGACAAAATATATGAGTAAGAATCAAAAAAATATGAGTGAGTTAATTCCTCACAAAGTAGATAGCAAGCGCCCTCTAGGAACTATGCTCAAGCTAATACCAAATTCGGATTTATTGCTTTTAAAATAAATCTTCAACCTTTTTAAAATTATCTCAATTTTTCGAAAATTTAGTTTCACTTTCAACACTCTTGACATTTTGTTTTGTTTTGTAACCCCATTTATGTGGTTTTGCAGGATTATTTTACACTTGAAACACTCGAATTTCACACTTTTACACTTGAATTTTACACAGGAATTTTTTACACTTGGTGAAAGAACGGATTTTTGAGAAGCTCTGTTATATTTGTCGATTTTTTTTCATCCACTTGGGGAAATGATTTATGTTATTAGAGCACACAGTATCCCAAAGTATGTCTCGATGCCCGGCTGGAGTTTTTCGTGGCTTTTTATGGGGTATCGGTGAATCGAGCTAGTTGGATGGAGTGCTGATTTGGCTTGAGGTCAGTGTTCCGATGATGACAGCTGGACGACCACGTTTCTTGGCCATAGCTAAAAAACCTTTGCATTGATCGGCCCTTTCAATTGTTCCATTTCTTCGCTCATAATGTTTCCTGCCGCTTGACGTTGTCTTGAAGAGATTTTATGCTAGACTGCTCAACAATCATATTAATTGGATCATCTGTGAACAGGAATTGTACAATTCAACAATTTTGACACGTTGTATTATACACAACCATTATACTTCTGAAATGAGACTGGACCTAGGAAAATTCACAATGCCATCTGTGTTTTATTCAAAAATCGCTAATTCGCATTCGCAAATTAATTTGTTCACTAACTATAACGAAAAAACCTTAATCTTTGAAATAAAAGAAGCAAGGATATGCTATTATTTTTTCTTACGTAATCAACATTAAGGCTGATTGGTTAACGCATAATCTTTTAATAGTGTTTAAATTTATGGGAAATTTTTAGACGAAAAAGTATAATATTGTTCCTGGTGAGGATAGAGATGCTGTGTTCTTGACCTAATGAGTTAACTTTTCCTTAAACACATTTTTAATTTATAATAATAATTAATTTATAAATTAATTAAATTAAATAGTTAGAAATAACGTCCAATAACAAAGGCCAACAGACTCCAGAAACCAGACCACCCAAAGAAGGAGACGATCAAGTCTCTACCACGGAAGGACATCAGCAGATATCCTCCCGACAAAAAAGACGTGAGGAAAAGAGAGTGTCGACGGCTTTGAGCGGCAGCCAGATCGAATCTACTCAAGTACTTCGTCTTAATCAAAGGACCGACCAACGTGGAGGCAATACCACCAATTGCAGCCACGGGCAATCCCAAACTGTTAACGCAGTTCTGAAAGCTATTATTAGCCGGAAGAAAACAAAAAAGAAAAGACGGATTAGTGCCATAGCCCGCAAGAAACGAAAGAAATCCAACCAAATTACAGCTGCGAAGATATAATCTCCGCAGCACCAAAAGAATCAAGTGAAGAAACCCATCTCAATTATCCTCTCTCAACCAACACCAAGAACAAGAAAATCTCAGTCGACGGAAGCATGCAAGATCCACGATCAAACCATTCCGCTGCGGATCCCAAAGTGCGCGAATTTCTCGTAAATCTCGGCGGTTTTAGGTCTTGCTGACCCGATTCCGTAGCAATAAAATAATTCACCAGAATTCAATAGAAGAATTCAACCAACATGAATAAAAGACGATAAGGTACCAAGTAAGGTACCTAGTCGCACCTGCTGGGCTAGATAGAAGCCCTCAACCCGTGGAAGCCGCTGATGATAGGCTGACACAAACCGGAAACCTCAGTAGAAACTGGTAAGAGCCAAATGGCTAGCCAAAAAAACAGGATAAATAATACGAATATACAGGATTGTTGTAATTAAATGAACCTGTTTCGCCTGATTGAAAATTATTTAAAAATTTGTTGATCTGGGATGATTCTGGTTGGGTAGAGCTTTTCATACCTTCTAATTGCAGCGCGACTATTGTAATATACTTATAAACACAGAGCATATCCCTTAAATCACGGTTAGGAAACTGATTAAGTCTGGGCATTTTTTACAAATTATTTAATACCAACTCAAGATTGGCGAAATTTGTTTCCACCTACATTTAATAGGAGAGATAGAAAACAATGACAGTTGTCATCGAGACGTAATAATTTGTACACAGCGCCCTCTAGGAACTAGGCTCAAGCTAATACCAAATTCGGATTTGTCCCCTCTGAAAACCCAACTACCCCGATTTTGAACCTGTATTTTCAACCGTTTTTTCCGAAAAGTATTTTCACTTTCAACTCCCTGTATATTTTTATTGACTAAATCTTCTTATTTTGATCTCTACTATCACCAGTTGCTCTATGGCGGATAAGTGATGAGACACCATGTATGGCTTTGTATAATAATTTCTAGAATAGTAATTGTATTTTTTTCTAATTTGGACTAATTATTTAAGACAAATAAAAGAAGTTTTCACTAAAAAAAATATTTAATATCCTTCATAATTCATGCAATAGGGGGTTAAATAAATAGGATTTAAAAATCAAAAATTGAATTTAATCTGATCTATCGTATTCTCCGTTATTTTTAATAAATCACGTGTATTTCTTTCAGACGATCTCTAACGTAACAATTAACTGATCAAAAGTGACGTTTTTAGCGTAGGAAAGCGAAAAAAATACTTTTACTGTTTCGCAGAGGTCGACTGTTAAAGAATTAGGTATTCTACACGTAGCTGCGATGGTACTTTCTCTCGAAACTGTACTGTGAATTCGGAATTCATCATTAGACCACTCAGCTTGTGCACATTGGATATTTATTTTCGTTTGATTACTTCCGATGATTTGTTGTTTAGTTGAAAATTAAAAATTGCATTCGAGGATCGAACCTTTCCCTACAGTGAAATCAGATTCGATTAATATGATGATTAGAAATGGAGATTTATCGGGATAAGGTCTATAATTTGTTTGTGTACGTTAGAATAGTTAATTTTACAGCGAGATGTGAAAGTAAGATTTTGCAATATGAGGATGTTAAATACTGTGATGATATTGCTACATATTCACCTGATTTATACTAATCAGAAATACCGGAATAGAATACAAAGTTTTGATTTTTTTTTATTGTTCGATATTGTCCAAAAGAACTGAACTCATATTTCATATCAGTTCGTCGCTTTTTAAGCTTCCGTTTGAGTTTTCCGCGTAGGAAATTACCAATTCCGAAAAATGGCATGAGGACGAGGCAGATTAAGGCCTCGGAGTCTGTAAATCAACTAGATTCTCTTGAAAATGGCTTTAAAGAGGAAGCCAAAACGTCGAGATTTTACAAATGTAAAATGTGGTTCTGTCCGAGAACCTAGTAATTCTAATATTATATATATATATATATATATATATATATATATATATATATATATATATATATATATATATATATATATATATACATATATATATATATATATACATATATATATATATATATATATATATATATATATATATATATATATATATATATATATATATATATACATATATATATATATATATATATATATATATATATATATATATACATATATATATATATATATATATATATATATATATATATATATATATATATATATATATATATATATATGAACATTTTATTGATTACTTGACTGGGGACGGGCCCCACTCATCCCTTGGAGACCCCTCCATTGGAGGGCACATGTTTCGTCTCCTGATCTTTAGACTCTTCAGGGCACCGACATGTGCTCTCTCGTTAAGAATAGGAAGATACCGTATATAGAAGAATAGAAAGATCTTATTACTACAATAAACTACAAACAATTTAGCACTAATTTCATTCCTATTTTTCATATTATTATCAATATTTACTGCTTTGAACAATATCTATTGTCTTTCCTGCATAATTACTGACACTACAAAAAAATACTACTACTTTTAGCATTTATTAGCATCGTTTGTAGGCAAAAATAAGCAAAAAAATCGAGTATTCTTTAATGCGGGTTCCAGCGTGATTATGCGGGTATTATTGGTACGTTTGAAGGAAGAAACTGCGAAAAAAAACGACCCCAAATGAAGAAGAAAAGGTGCGCCTTCATCAGGATAATGCAACGTGTTACAGGTCTCTTGCAACAATGGCAAAATTGCATGAATTGCACTTTGAATTGCTTCCGAATCCACCGTATTCTCCGAATCGGGCTCCCAGTGACTACTGCCTATTTGCACACCTAAGAAGAAAACGCCAGGGAAAGTGATTTGGCTTCAATGAAGAAGTGATTGTCGAAACTGAAGCCTATTTTGAGGCCAGAAATACATCGTTCTACAAAAATTGCATCGAAATGTTCAATGCATCACTCTTGTAGGAGACTATGTAGATGAATAAAGTCAAATTTTGACTTTAAATTCAATAAAACAACAACCAAATTAGATGCCTTAAAACTATTTAGTTTATGTGAAATAACATGCAATGGCATTAATGTTTGGGAACGCGTTCTATCAATCCATTTTCCGACCAGTTTTTCAAGCAATTGGGGTCTTATGTCCTCAATTGTCCCAGTCATGTTGGCTTCCAAGGGGCAATAGTTGCTGGTTTATGGACATAGACCATAGACCAAAGGCGTTAAATCTCATGGCCTTGGTGACCAATTAACAGATCCGTTCCTCGAAATAATTTGCTCCCCGAATTGTTCTCTCAATAAATCGATTGCTGTATAACATATGGAACCGTCCTGTTCTATACGATACCTTTTTCTGGATACAACACTAATTGTTGGATCATTTGCGGATTATTTTCACCCCAAATGCGGTAATTTTGTTTATAAACGTAACCATTTAGCCAAAAATGATCTTCGTCGTCTTTGATCAATTCTGGGCGAAGTTGGAAATGAATTTGAGTCTATTCATCGAACTACGACTCAAACGATGAACTCGCGGCTTGAGTTCTTGGACAAGCTGGATCTTGTAAGCAACCAGATAAAAATGTTTACCCAAATTTACCACGTAGTCGAATAACAGAGCCCTACTTCCTGGAAATGACGACGAATTGATAAATTTGAACCATCATCAACACTGCCAGCAACAGCGGCGATATTTCCTTCGGAACGAACAATTTTTTGACTTGTTTTTATTTTAATGTCGATCAGCGTGAAGTGCATTCGAAATTTCTCGAATGCACTTCTCGAAGTGCTCTATAAGTTTGGCACACAGAACAGTGATTTTGATAATAAATTTCGACAATTTGCAAGCGTTCTGATGTTAAACGTTCCATGATGATTTACCAGACTACACTGAATAATTTTGACATTAGGGGGCGCGGAAACTCACAGTTCGTTTAACAGCGATCCCTATCGGAAAAATCATCCGTTACATCTATCCACTCTTAATTTATTTACTCGTTTTATATAATCTAACTCTATTTTATATATTTTATATTTTATTTTATTATTATTATTATTCACGTATAGGCCCGGGTGGACCACGCGAAGTACAATTAGAGGCGTTTGTTGTTGTTAGCCTTCCTTTGCGCCCATACTAATTTCATTCTTTCGTTATGAGCTTTTTTTCTTTCGTCAGACCAAGTTGTTCCAGTCTTCCTACATTTTTCTCTCTGGCCAACCTTCCAAATGTCAACCTTGTGTCTGAAACAGCCTCTATCCTGAATTTCACTTTTCGTAATATTTGCTGATCTTAGGTCCTCTTTAATTGCCGCAATCCATTTAATTATTTCTACTTTAGCTCTACTCCTATTTTCATAAAATTCGACTATTTGTCTAGTTAGCCTATTTGGATTCATCCGTTTTATGTGTCCGTAAAACTTAAGTCTTCTTTTTCTCATATCGCTATGTATATCTGTGTATTGTTGGATTTCTTGGTTTTCTCAAAGTCGGTATGTTGTGCTATTTATTTGTTTGGCGCCTAGGATTTTTCTTATGATTTTTCTTTCCTTCTTTTCAATGTCCTCGATGTCTCTCTTTCTATTCAAAATGAGCGTTTCTGCCCCATATAGACATTCTGGCTTAATAACTGTGTTATAATGTCTCAGTTTTGTGTTTTTAGATAGGCATTTTTTGTTATAAATATTTTGTGTAAGTCTCAATGCCGTTTCCATTTTTTGACATCTACCCTTATTAGCCGCTTTTTCCAACCCATTTTCCATGATTATTTCACCCAAATATTTAAATTGAGAGACTCGTCTGATGTTACCATATTTTGTTTTTAGAAATGGTGTTCTTAGTCTGTTGCAGGTCATGTATTGTGTCTTTTCAAAGGAAATTTGGAGTCCTACCTTTTCTGCTATTTCTTTTAGGATTTCAATTTGTTTCTGTGCCGTTAATACATCTTGAGACAAAATTGCTAGATCATCAGCAAACGCCAGACAATCAATTTTAGTTAGCAGTTAAATAAGAGTGGCGAGAGTCCATCCCCCTTGTCTCACTCCAGTTTTAATTTCGAAGGGCTCTGAGATGTCACCCATGAATTTAACTTTTGACCTTGTGTTAGTTAATGTTGCTTTAATAATTGCCAGCGTTTTCAGATCTAGTCCTTGTTCTTTCAAGATTCGGAATAAAGATTCGCGGTCTATAGAATCATATGCTTTTTTGAAATCCACAAATGTACAGACGAGATTTTTATTGTACAGTTTTTGATGTTTTTTGATGATGATATTTTATTTTATCTTATTTTATTTATTATAGAGGGTGTCCCGAAACACACAGAGGGTTCTGACAAAAATAAGAAAAAAATCCATGTCACTGTTTTAAGTGATATTAAGACATATTTTTGAAAATCGACACCCTAGGCTATATCTTTAGGTACTGTGATCAGAAATTTCCCAATTTTTCAGCGTTACTTTTTATAACGTGATCCTAGATAACCATGAACGTTGTTAATTTAGTAGAAAAAGAGTTTCATTAAGTTGTAGTTGAAAAAATGATATCAGCAAATTTTGAAACTTCATCTTAAAAAAAAATGTATTACACTATCCTGGGCAAGTTATTTCAAAAGATGGTCCATTTAGTCAAGATTCCAAAATGGTACAACAATTGGTACTTTTCTTTCCACAAAAAATATTATTGCATATTTTTTTGCAAAAGGACTACATTTCCAGAAACTCATACCATCGATAAAAATTATTTTTGTGTGCTCAAAAATGAATTTCACCAGTGTTAATGAGATGATATTTAAACTGGCATAACTTACATAGTTAGGACACGAAAAACTTGCATTTAACGCGTGAAGACCGATCCTAGTATTAATTAAAAGTGAACATGTGGTCCGGAATTTAAACGGACAAATAATTGAACCATGCCTGCTTGAAACTTTCAATGGTAAAAATTGTACCACTCAATATCTATAGAGAAATGTGGTTTCAACAAGATGGTTGCCCATCGCATTATGGTCGTCACGTACAAGATTATTTAAACAGACCGTATTCCGAAAGGGGGATTGAGGGCCGTGGTTCAATTGAGTGACCTCTTCGTTCTCCAAAGCTAAACCCCCTTGATTTCTTTTACTGGGACTGCATAAAAAAAAAGTGTATTCAAATCAATATAAAATCTAGCACGAACTGTTTCACATAATTGTTGAAACGGCAGAAGAAATAAATACAAGGAGATTCGCGCGACTGATGTAAAGATCTTTTCTGAGCAGATGCAGAGGATGTATTCGTGCCGAAGGCAAACAATCTGAGCATTTACTTTAGTTTTAAACAAGAAGACATAATTTTTTAAACTTCGATGAAACTTTTTTTACTAAATTAAAAACGTTCATTGTTTGATTTGTGACTGTGATTAATAGCATGGTTATTTAGGATCATGTTATAAAAAACTGAAAACTTGTGAAATTTGTGATCACAGTACCTAACGATATAGCCTAGGGTGTGGTTTAAGATTTTCAAAAATATGCCTATTATCACTTAACACAGTGATATGGATTTTTTTTTCTGGCTTTTCGCTCGGCACCAGCTTGACGTTGAGTTTCGGGACATCCTGTATACACATTTTGTTTCTCTATTCGTTTGTTCCTTTATCTACAAATGCTTGCTCGTTCAGATGAACGAGATATCACAGTAGAATAGATATCACATATATCAATTTGTTCTTTTACACGTTAATTTTATGTGTTCGTTATTTGTCACTACGCACACAATCCCGACTCATTTCCTATGTGGTTGCTAAAGAGCCTTTCGGCCGATGCAACTTAAACTATATTCTCTCTTTCTCTCTCTCACTGTTAAGTCTTGAACGCGTCAGAACAGTAGAAAGGCGAAGCAACAGTCCAAACAGTGAATGAAAGCAAGTAAAAGTGCACTAAAGACAACGAAAACGGTTTCATCTGCAGGAAAATTCATGGGTACAATCTTCTAAGACTCTTGTAGTGCGATGCTCATAGACAAGGGCAAAAGCCAGGATCAACAGTAAGAAGTAATACGCTTCACTAGTGCACCAACTGAAGGATGCTATTCAGCCTAATGGTACTCATCTGGCTAAAAAAAAAAAGCACACTTTCACCTCGATAATACACCTGAACACACGCATCGGATTACTGCTGCAAAACTCCATGACTTATTCTTCGAAGTGCGTCCACGTATTCCACGTGCGTCGTATTCGCCAGATTTATCTCCCAGTGATGACTTGCTCTTCCCGAATTTATTAAATTTAGGGTATCGAAAAGTTGAAACGTTGTTGGTCTTCGACCTGTGCTGCTACTGTGACCTCCTCCAACCTTAGGAATGAACAGACTGATGAAAACAGTGTTTCGTCAAAGATCCATGTTCTCAACCATTCTCAGAAGGGCAAAAACCGATTAAAGAAGAATTGAGCAGTAAAAAGCTTTCCGCTGCAAGAAGTGATGAAAATGTGTACAGAATTTGGGATCTGGTGCGGTCTGTTCGTCGATTGATGACCAGAATGATCCGAGAAGGGTTAAATTTGACTCACACAACTATGACTATGAACTATGACTTCACAGACCCATTATTCGCCAGAGTTGACTCCCTGTGACTTTTTTCCTCTCCCAGAATTGAAAATTCAACTCAGAAGTATGTGAGCTGCAATTATTTGTAACTATTTTGAAGAATTATTCTTTTTATTGAATAAAACATTATAAAAAATCAGTCTCATTACTCTATTTACACATCCCGCATCAGGTTTCCCAGCAATAGTTTTTTTTTTTTTGATGTGAAACTGTTAAGCCCACGTCCAAACGTCGTTGGTCTAAGTGTATTATTGAATTGACTACGCTGACAAAAAAATCTCAACAATATTGTGCTGTTTATGTCAGACACAACAACTACACTTACACATTGGGACCAACTGAAAGCAGCAAATTCGAAAAAAGACCATAAAAAAGGAACTAATAAATTGTAATCAAAAAAAAAAAATAACATGAGGTTTTCCCTTGTATACATATTTAACAAAGCGTGAGTTATTTCTCAAATTCCTTTTACATATTCTTGAAAGCGGTTTTTTTTGCTGTAAAATAAATACATACTATTACGAAAGACGTGGCGGCAGCGAAGGATCGCTAAGAAATTGTCGATTTATTAGTTGGCAAATATTGATAGAACAGCGGCATTTGTACAAAATAAATAATGTATGAGGGAGAATCGGATTGAAATGTATGTAATTGCGTGGAGAATGATTTTGTTTCCTCGCAACGACGGAATATAAAAAAGATTTCTCCAACTTTGCGCGACTCGCTATGAATGTCAACTAACTTCCTGGTTTTTTTAATGCAGTTCAGTTTGTCAGATTTATAAAAATTTTATTTCAAATTTACCTTTTCCGGCGTATACCAGATATGTAAATACGAAACTGGAATTTTTGTATAGAAAATACACGTTTATTGTACGAAAATGATAAAAAATATTTGGCAAACCAGTGATCGAGCCATTTTCGTAAGAAGTTAAGCGCTGCTCAGCAAGTGCGTGTCCTATCGATGCAAATAAGTTGTAATGGGACGGAGCCAAGTCTGGTGACTAAGCCTCATGTGAAAGTATTTCCCAACCAACCGCCTGAATCGTTTCCTTGTGTGTGATGGTGCATTTTCATGAAACAAAATCAGTTTGTGTTGTCTTTTTTGGTATTCTGGTCGTTTTTCAGGCAAAACTTGATTCAAATCGCTAATTTATTGTCGGTACCGTTCAGTATTAACGGTTTCGCCTGATTTTAGTAGCTCATAATAGATCACACTCCTCTGATCCCACCAAACATAGAACATCTTCCGTTCATAGCAATTTGGCCTTGCAGTCGACGTCGATGGTTCGCCTGGAGTTACCCATGATCGTTTACGCTTAGTATTCTCAAAATATATCCATTTTTCATTGCCAGTTATAATTCGATGAAGAAATGACTTTCTTTTGTACCAGGACCTTTGTCATGACTTTTAAACGTATAGAGACGGCCTCTCGTGTCATATATAATCGATCCGCGAGTTGTGGTTGCATTTGAGCGTTGTCCTCATCCAACAATGAGTTCAACATTATTACATACTAGGCTGTTGTATGAAACGTCTATTGTTGTGAGTTAAAAGTCTTTGTCAGAGGTCAACAAGGAAATAGTGCCAATGGTGCGGTTTGACGGTAACGACATTGACAGCTAGTGTCATCTATGGAGAAATTCCGGTTTCATATTTACAAACCTGGTATATATTCAAGCGCCATCTTTAAGTTTTCAAAACGCGCTGTAATAGTTGACAGTTTTATTAATGCGACCTAGAAAGCTTCAATATCGTTTCTCGCGATTTTAACACTTTGTTAAAGGAGGCGATATTTCCAGTGATGTTCAATCCAACATTTGAGTAAAGAATTACCAGCAAAAAACTAGAGGAAATAGATATCTACACTGTGTAAGGGAAATAACTTCGTAAATTTAACCAACGATTCTTGTAATAATTTTGAAAAAAGTTTCATTAAAACATTTAATATTTTATAAAATTGTAATATTTTTATAGAATTTTGGTCCGCCCGTTTCAACATAAACTTGAAAAAAGAAAAAAAAGGAAAACATACACATCATTGTTGTTTAATATCAAAGTTGAAATGACTAGCACTATTTTACGTTATAAACGATTCATGTCACATTAAGAAACATGCTATTAATTGTTTTATTATTTATTATTATTCATGTATATGGACCCTGGTGGATCACGCGAAGTACAGTTAGAGGCTTTTGTTGTTGTTAGCCTTCCTTTGCGCCCATCCTAATTTTATTCTTTCGCTATGAGCTTTTTTCCTTTCTGTCTGACCAAGTTGTTTCAGTTTTCCTACATTTCTCTCTCTGGCCAACCTCCCAAACGTTAACCTTGTGTCTGAAACAGCCTCTATCCTGAATTTCACTTTGTTTAATATTTGCTGGTCTTAGGTCCTCTTTAATTGCAGCAGTCCATTTAATTATTTTTACTTTAGCTCTACTCCTATTTTCATAAAATTCGACTATTTGTCTAGTTAGCCACTCGGATTCATCCGTTTTATGTGTCCGTAAAACTTAAGTCTTCTTTTTCTCATATCGCTATGTATATCTGTGTATTGTTTGATTTCTTGGTTTTCTCGAAGTCGGTATGTTATACTATTTATTTGTTTGGGGCCTAAGATTTTTCTTATGATTTTTCTTTCTTTCTTTTCAATGTCCTCGATGTGTCTCTTCAATTCAAAATAAGCGTTTCTGCCCCATATAGACATTCTGGCTTAATGACTGTGTTGTAATGTTTCAGTTTTGTGTTTTTAGATATGCATTTTTTGTTGTAAATATTTTGTGTAAGTCTAAATGCCGTTTCCATTTTTTGACATCTACCCTTATTGGCCGCTTTTTCCAACCCATTTTCCATGATTATTTCACCCAAATATTTGAATTGAGAGACTCGTCTGATGTTACCATATTTTGTTTTTAGAAATGGTGTTTTTAGTCTGTTGCAAGTCATGTATTGTACCTTTTCAAGGGAAATTTGGAGTCCTACCTTTTCTGCTGTTTCTTTCAGGATTTCAATCTGTTTTTGTGCCGTTAATCTATCTTGAGCTAAAATTGGTAGATCATCAGCAAACGCCAGACAATCAATTTTGATGTTGGTTGTCCCCAGTTTAATGGGCTGGTCAATATTCAGGGCAGACTTTTTTTCACGCCACTCCTGTAATACTTTTTCTAGAACACAGTTAAATAAGAGTGGCGGAGTCCATCCCCTGGTCCCACTCCAGTTTTAATTTTGAAAGGCTCCGAGATGTCACCCATGAATTTAACTTTTAACCTTGTGTTAGTTAATGTGGCTTTAATAATTGCCAGCATTTTCAGATCTAGTCCTTGTTCTTTCAAGATTTGGAATAAAGATTCGCGGTTAGTAGAATCATATGCTTTTTTGAAATCCACAAATGTACAGACGAGATTTTTATTGTAGTTTTTGATATCTTAGGACCAACTTTAGATTCAGGATCTGTTCAGGGCAGGATCTACCCGGTCGAAAACCTGCTTGATATTCACCAATTTTAGGTTCTAACTGTCCCTGTGCTCTATCTAGTAGACATTGAGATAGAATCTTGTAACATACTGGGAGAAGATCTTCCCTCTGTAGTTGCTTACTTCCGTTCTATCTCCTTTCTTGTGTAGTGGATGGATTAGAGCATCTTTCCAATCTTCCAATCTTACTCAAGCCCCTTTACCACGTCAAAGTCTGATTCACAAAGGGGGTTCACACTTTGTGAATCGGAATATCTCGCAAACGTCGTGAGATATCGATATTGACCATGGGTAGCTTTTTTACTTGGGAATTATGACTCTTCCCTATTTTGTAGTCAAAATATTCCCAGTTTTACAGGTTTAAACTATATTGACGAGTTAATTCCTCGCAAAGTAGGTAGAAAGCGCCCTCTAGAAACTAGTCTCAAATGAGTACCAAATTCGGATTTGTCTCCTTTGAAAGCCCATCTACTCCGACTTTGAACTTGACATCTTCAATCATTTTTAAATTATCTCAATTTTTCGAAAATTTAGTTTCACTTTCAACACATTTATTGACAATCCTCTCCCAGTATATATGAATAGAAATCCAAAGTACAAAGAATGAGAAATGAAAAATTCTAAAAAGAGAAAGAGCAATAACTGAAGTCATCCAGCAAAAATAACTTATTTGAACAAAATATAAACAGAATAGACGATAAACGACTCTTTAAAGTAATATTGGAATAAACAGTAGTGGCAAAGAGAAAAAGAGGAAGATCCCTGGGAACCTGGATAGGATCAAAACTAAGACAACGCCAGAGATCTTAAAGAAGGTAAATGGCGAGATTGAAAAACCTGGACGCAAGAAATAGCTGGTTGTCTCAGCCATGACATCATTATATTAAGTGAATCTTCCTCCAGAGATCACAAGATCCTCCAAGATTTACAGCCCGAGACGTGTGTACAGGCCCGTTATCGTTGTGAATTTTTGATCCGATATCGAAGTTTAGTCTGAATAGAAATCTTTAAGTTGATCCAGTAGTGAAACTTAATATTCTCTGGTGATGGATCGAGGTAGGTTGTAGTTATAGTAGAGGGTTCACAAGTCACTAGTTAACAAAAAAAATATGCTAAACTAACTAACAAGAACTCACATTTTCTACTCTATGTATAATATTTTCAAAAGGTAATCTAACCCTTTGGCGATGTTCGTACCCACAGGTTGACGACCTTTCTCCGAAAAAAAAAACAGTAACCAAAACTACCGTAAATCAATTCAAGAACTGTATAATTGAACGCAAGCAGATTTTTAAAAATGACCAAAATAATTTCGGATAGAGATGTACGCGTTGAATATGTAATGAAATGGAAATGTGACCTCGTACACAGAGAAGATATTAAAATGAGATGGGAAGAAACTCGTTTATTTCGTTATTTAAGTATAATCCTTTGCTTTTAGTTGTTTTTGATATAGAACAACTTTTTTCTGGTGCAAACATGTTTGCTGTAAAGTGTATTATTTAGATCTTGGGTTGGCAAATAGCTTCGTTGAGATTGTCTCTGAGTGGTTCTTGTATTTCTTGGCGTAATTATATAACTGTTATTTGGTGAATGTTAGTTTTTTTTTGCACAGCAGTGAAAACAAGACAAAATAACATGCATTATGTCATACTTCAGGCAAAGCCTCATCATCCCTCGACTTTTTCCTGTGGGGCTTCCTCAAGGAAAAAGTCTGTTCTAATAGTTCGCAGAGGATTAATGACAAAACATATATCAAATCCGACAACATACCAAGAAAAGTAATTCTTAACAATTTTTGAGAATTTGTTAAGCCTTGGTTGGAATGTTTTACGACATCTTCTATATTCACCAGACTTCACATCCTCCAACTCTGACTTATTACCATCGACGCAAAATTCTTCGAATGAGAAATTTACCGATAGGGAGAATATTACTTTTAATATTCTTCCTATTCATGGAGATGTCTTTATATTTCCATGGATTTTTTTGTCGATTTGGTTCAGACAGTTTACAAATCGAGCCAAAAAACCTAGAGTTGGTCCAAAAATGAAAGAGAAAAAGATAATACTTATTGCTAGCAAATTAGTATATATATATATATATATATATATATATATATATATATATATATATATATATATATATATATATATATATATATATATATATATATATATATTATTATTATTCACGTATGGGCCCTGGTGTACCACGCGAAGTACAATTAGAGGCGTTTATTGTTGTTAGCCTTCCTTTGCGCCCATACTAATTTCATTCTTTCGCTATGAGCTTTTTTCCTTTCGTCAGACCAAGCTGTTCCAGTCTTCCTATATTTTTCTCTCTGGCCAACCTTCCAAACGTCAACCTTGTGTCTGAAATAGCCTCTATTCTGAATTTCACTTTGTGTAATATTTGCTGATCTTAGGTCCTCTTTAATTGCAGCAATCCATTTAATTATTTCTACTTTAGCTCTACTCCTATTTTCATAAAATTCGACTATTCGTCTAGTTAGCCTACTCGGATTCATCCGTTTTATGTGTCCGTAAAACTTAAGTCTTCTTTTTCTCATATCGCTATGTATATCTGTGTATTGTTTGATTTCTTGGTTTTCTCGAAGTCGGTATGTTGTGCTATTTATTTGTTTAGGGCCTAGGATTTTTCTTATGATTTTTCTTTCCTTCTTTTCAATGTCCTCGGTAACCCTCTTTCTATTCAAAATGAGCGTTTCTGCAGCATATAGACATTCTGGCTTAATAACTGTGTTGTAATGTCTCAGTTTTGTGTTTTTAGATAGGCATTTTTTGTTGTAAATATTTTGTGTAAGTCTCAATGCCGTTTCCATTTTTTGACATCTACCCTTATTGGCCGCTTTTTCCAACCCATTTTCCATGATTATTTCACCCAAGTATTTGAATTGAGAGACTCGTCTGATGTTACCATATTTTGTCTTATATGTACATATATATATATATATATATATATATATATATATATATATATATATATATATATATATATATATATATTCGGGTGGCACAGAGGGGAATGGAAAGATGTATGCTTGGCATTACAAGACGACACAGAAAGTCCTGCGCGTGGATCAGGGAACAAACAAAAGTCTGTGACATCATTGGAAGAGTAAAACAATTGAAATGGAGATGGGCAGGCCATATAGCGAGGCGATGGGACGACAGATGGACCAAGGCAATCCTGGAGTGGATACCGCTTGACCGCAAACGTCCGCGAAGAAGACCGAAAGCACGATGGATTGATGACATCGTTAAGTATATTGGACCCGGGTGACAGAGGAAAGCCCAGGACCGTGAAGGTTGGAAGCATGCTGAAGAGGCCTTCATTCTGCCGTGGATCGATACGGGCTGATGATGATATATATATATATATATATATATATATATATATATATATATATATATATATATATATATATATATATGGAGTTTTTGGACTTGGAGGTTGGAATGTGTTCAACGAGACAACAGTAGTCAGGCGTTATGCACCCCCGACCGTTGGGTTCCACAATCTCAAAAGAGGGACTCCTTATTTTTGACGAGAGAGCATATGTCGGTACCCTGATGAGTCTAACCACCAACGGACGAAACATGTGCCATCCAATGTAAGGGATAGATGGGACTTCCTCCCGGTCAAGCAACTACCCAATGCTCATTATGGCGGAGACACAGGTTGTTGTGCGTTCCACATGAGATTGTGGAACCCAATGGTCGGGGGTGTATAACTCGAAACTACTGTTGTCTCATTGAACGCAGTACAAAGAATTCAAAAAACCACCTCCATGAATAAGCCATCCGAAGAGAAGTCGGCGAAAATATGGGTTGTTTGATTATGGAGAGGGACTCCCTATTCTTGGCGAGAAAGCATATGTCGGTATTCTGATGAGTCTAACCACCAACTATACATCTTTTGAAGCAAAGAAATATTTTATAATATATGTTGACTATTTAGATTCACAGCTTAGTAATTTTTTTCCACTGCTGCCTGACTTAGGCTCTTTGGCTCCTCCTATATAGTTTTATCTAGATCTTAATTGATTCCCTGAGAACCCATTTCCATATCTATCAGAGTCTACCTCTTGCCCTTTCCTGTCGCCGGTTCCTTCCATCCAACATCTTTGACAATCTTCCTCATTTTATTATATCCAAATGTCCAACCTATTTTCAGCTATTTCTTCAAGTTTTCTTTTTATCTACGTTAATATTTTTTTATAAGACACGTCTAATAGAGCTATTCCCATTCATAGTTCGATGTCTCCTTTATTTGTATATTGTTAGGATTAAAACTTTATTCTACACTGTGACATTGCTTCTTGTTGTCAAGTTTCTTTTATCAATTTATGTACAGGATGGTTCAAAGAGTTGTTAATGTTTCACTCCCGCTCTTCAAGAATTTGAAGGATACACTCAGGAGACTTGGTTCCAATAGAATGGTGCTACCTGCCAAAGTTCCAATCTCTCTTTGCCCGTCGTGCAGACGCTTTTTCGAGGAAAATTAGTTCCTCAAAGAGGAGACATCCAATGGCACCCCCGAAGCCCATATCTGACTTCCTGTAATTTTTTTGTATGGGGATATCTTAAAAGTCAAGTGTACCCCAACCGTCCCGCTACTTTGGAAGATCTAAAGAAGAATATTCGGCAAGAAATCGAAGCCATAACTGCTTTTTGCTGCCGCGTTATGGCAAAATTTAGAGGTCGGTTTCAGTAGTGCCAGGGCAGAAATGAAACTCGTTTAGACAATGTAATTTTCAGAAAATTAATTTCCAAGAATTTTTGTAAATTTTAAGAATAAATTTGTTAAAATTGATCAATTTGTTTTTTTTTTATTTCATTTCAAAAAGTTAATAACTCTTTGGACTCCCTTCTATGAACTTTTTAGTTCTTCTCCCCGTATAGTCTTGATCATTTTTATGGGTGTCAACATGATTGTTTCTTCGTCTTTGTTGTTGTTCTTGTTAAAACTTGTTTCTTGTGATAGAACTTGGTGACGATAAGACACAGATATTACACGATGTGTTTCGCTGGCAGTTGGGCATTCATTTTTATTATTTTGTTAAGAGAAAGGGCAGAGATAATATGTTTCCTTCTATGTTAAAGATAATGATTGCACAGATCAAAAAAAACTTAACTTTTTGAGGTAACAATACAATGAGGTATGTGAATAAAAAATATATTACATGAGATGTCATATAGTAACAAAAACTTTCGCATTTTCCTCTTGTCATCTCTTTTTAACAACCAGCAGTAGTTGCCCAACATAGATGGGTTCGAGCATTCTTGGTATCTTGCTTCCATCATCCTGACGTTCTGTTGAAACCTCTTTCCTTGTTCGTTGCTTATTGCATCTAAATTTTCCGAAAAAAAATTCAAATGGAAGGGTAGAAAATCCACATTTAAGAACATGAGGTTTTTATAGTTTTCATCATTGTTGTTGCCCAGAAATCCTTTCACCACATTTACAAAACACTTCCAAGCTGTCGATTCCTTTTCATTTAATTTTTCTTGAAAACGAAAATCAGCTAGAAGCTTCCTTATTTGAGGTCATTCAATATGCATTCTTTTAGTTTTGCATCAGTTAATTGGGGAAATGTTTCTTTTAGGTACTTGAAACTATTACCTTCTTGTTCAAAGTTTTTCATTAGTCCAAGCTTAATATGGAGAGGCGGAAGAAGCACCTTTTTTGGGTTAACAAGGGAGCACATTTTGTGTTTGAAGTGCCAGCTTCAAAAGAAGTTATATGAGGCCAATCTTTTTTCTGTAATGGTCTTTTGTTGTCCTACTGTTCCATAGACACAAAAAACCCCTAGAAGTCCGATACCTATTACTTTTAAATCCCCACAAATATCCTTCCTATAATGCTCATATTTAACGCGATTTAGTATGGTTGCTAAGTTGTTATAGGTTTATTTCATTGTCACTTAATGGGTTAAAGGGATATATGAGGAACAGACACATATTCTTCTTCAATTTTATAAAAACTTGAAAATGTTACATTCCGTTTTCCGTAAAATGAAACACTTGCATTTTTATCTAACAGGTTCCACTGTTAAAAGTCTGAAACCAAGAAATTTCGATTTTTTTGACAATCTCCGCTCACGTACCAAATTATTTAATTCCTTCTGAGTTATTAAGTAAGGTTCACTGGTAGTTGTTAAAAATGTTGGGTCATAACTGGTGTTCTCAGGAAATTGTGGATCAGATCCTGATGACGAATTAGAATCACCGGGAAACATGTTGTCCAAGTTTAAAGGCCCTGGTAGCTCCTGGCTATGACGAACTGACCTAAATGCAGAAGGCATATTTGGATACTAAATTTTGTCCCTTTGCTTTTTTGAAATCCCTTCTGTTTTGGTGATACAAAAATAGCAATCATTGTCATAGTAAAGCACTTAACTATACTGTAAACGAGACAGAAACAAACTGAACTTTAGAAAACAATCAAACTGCCCTTAAAAGTTCGTAGAATACTGTGGTGTGTACCCCTTCTACGGTCATGTTTTAATTCCTACAGTGTCCAGTCCAAACTTAGGTACAAATAATTTCAAACACGCCATGATATAAATGAGAAGCAGGTACTTGAAAATGGGACATGCTAAAAGGTGTTTTAATAACCAATAATCAATTTTTCAATACTTTCATCAATGTTACAATAATCATGTCACCCTTATCGTATCATAATTAACCAAAATAAATCGCTTGATAAATTACTATTACTTTAAACAGTATTCGGCTTACCACTGTTACGTAAGGTTGCATCTTTCCAAATTTAAGGGAATCGTCTTAAAAAAAATCGTTCTGTTCTTTATCGTCCTCTGATTCGATCACTCGTCGTCGCCGTCTTCGTCAGTCCGCGCGCGTACCGTCCTCCCGTCTCTCATTTCACCTCAACAGCGACACCAAAACGCACTGCTATACACCAGCTCATTAAGACGCCGATCTGGACGTAAAAATCGTTCGCGGCGGACCTGGTGGAGAGGGGGTTTATACGCACCAGCCACCAGAAGAAATGGACGTGGTGCAATGGCTCCGGAACCGTTTTATAAGGCGCGCGCCGGAGATACGGTGCCGTTCGATCTGGTTGATCGTCATCGGTACCGACGAGGTCGTGGCGAATTTAGGGGTCGCCGGAATCATCGGGACCTGTTACTCTTGCTCGATGGCACGGTGCTCCATTGTTTTGGTCCGTGTCGCCGTTTTTTTCCTGGTTCTTCTCGCTCTCTCGTGGTTGCGCATCATAAACTATTGTTTGGATTGTTCGGCTCGTTATCACCATAAAAAAAATCTAAAGCTTTGTGTCATTGTCTAACAACGTTTTGGTATTATTAGTATTTTATACATCTAAACTAGGGGTTCCCAAACTTTTCTTTACCACGCTTCCCCAGTACAAACAAAAAATATTCAGGCCCCCTGTCACAATTTTATTAGGGTACCTACAATAAAAATGAATAAATTCGAAAGTTTATTTAATCAATATAAATGAAACATCACTTCTACTATTGGAACCTTCGGTGTGAAACAGTAAACTCGAATAGATTTACCAAACCAAATCATTTTTTAAACATTTCGCTAACCATATTAGCATCATGAGGAGATGATTTAATGTAATTCTAAAACTAAACTATGTCCTATGTATATGATAACCGTATCTAAAGAAGCCGATAAAAATCATGAACTATGTAGTTTACTGAGCGTTACATTAATAATTGAAAATGTTGACTGAACGGAATAGGTCCTTTATCCCGGTTCATGGTTTTCTTACATTTTTCTATTTGAATACTTTGAAACGCAAGAAAAGCTCTATTATTAGCTCCACTGTTAACTAGTGTTGAATTGCTAATATCTATATTGTGATCATGTTCGATTCTTTGAATATAAAACTACAGGAGGGAGCATATGATCCTGTAAGTGGGACCGAAATGGTAGCTACATATGGCCGACTACTGTTTCCGGTTTGGCAGTGGCGTAGGGCAGTATGAATAGAAACAAGAAACTGATAAAAGTTTACAGTTATTTAAAAAAAATAATTATTGTATAATTTCGTTACTGTAGACATTTAAATTAATTTAAAAAAAAAAATATATATATATATATATATATATATATATATATATATATATATATATATATATATATATATATATGCAGTGTTAGAATTCTTTGGACTACGTCCAATGAGATATCAGTGCTGAGTGTCATCAGACACCCAACCGCTGGGTTCCACAATCTCATGTGGAACACACAACCTGTCTCTCCGCCTAAATGAACATTTTGTGGATTACTTGACTGGGAATGGGCCCCACCCATCCCTTTCATTGGAGGGCACATGTTTCGTCTCTTGATGTTTAGACTCTTCAGGGCACCGACATGTACTCTCTCGTCAAGAATAGGAAGACCCCATCCACAGGCAACAACCCATACTTTTCGCCGACTTCCCGTCGGATGGCGTATATATGCAGTGTTAGAATTCTTTGGAGTGCGTCCAATGAGACAACAGTGCTGAGTGTCATCAGACAACCAACCGCTGGGTTCCACAAACTCATGTGGAACCCACATCAACAAAAAAAAAATATTAAAAGAGCCTTTAAGTTGGTCCCGTTACAAAAACGTAGAAAACATCCGTGGTGGGATGAAGTTTGTGAGCAAGTAGTTTTAAGCCGAATTAAAGCATTCAAAGGTGGAACAGTCAAAAAACAGCAATAACTTATAACATATTTTTGGAAGCAAGAAAAGCAACATCGAAGCTAATTAGACAAACTAAAAGAAAATATAATAAAACAATATACAAAAAAATAACATCCGAAACTTTTACAAAACATTTAAAACTAAATTAACAGGCTATCAGCCCCAAAGTCTTTGCTTCCAAAAGGAAAACGGACAATTAACTCTAAATAATCAAGACAATTGCAAAGAACTTGCGAAATATTTTGAACAACTACTAAACTGTCCTGAGCCCGTAAAAAAATTACCAACACTAAACCCTAAACAAACAAACCCAGATTGATTACCACCGAATGAAGATGAAATAATTAGGCAAATCAAACGACTTCAAAATAACAAAGTTTCTGGTGAAGATGGAATCACTGCTCAACTTTTGAAATCCGCTGGTCCAGGTACAATCAAGGAAATAACTAAAATTCTACAAGAAGTTTGGCGAACCGAACGGATTCCGGAAGATTGGAAAGATGCTCTAATCCATCCACTACACAAGAAATGAGATAGAACGGATGTAAACAACTACAGAGGGATATCTCTTCTCCCAGTTTGTTACAAGATTATATCTCAATGTCTACTAGACAGAGCACAGGGACAGTTAGAATTTAAAATTGGTGAATATCAAGCAGGTTTTCGACCAGGCCGATCCTGCCCTGAACAGATCCTGAATCTAAAGTTGATCCTAAGACATCAAAAACTGTACAATAAAAATCTCGTGTGTACATTTGTGGATTTCAAAAAAGTATATGATTCTATTGACCGCGAACCTTTATTCCAAATCTTGAAAGAACAAGGACTAGATCTGAAAACGTTGGCAATTATTAAAGCGACATTAACTAACACAAGGTCAAAAGTTAAATTTATGGGTGACAGCTCAGAGCCCTTCGAAATTAAAACTGGAGTGAGAAAAGGGGATGGACTCTCGCCACTCTTATTTAACTGTGTTCTAGAAAAAGTAATACAGGAGTGGCGTGAAAAAAAGTAGGCCCTGAATATTGACCAGCCCATTAAACTGGGGAGAACCAACATCAAAATTTATTGTCTGGCGTTTGCTGATGATCTAGCAATTTTGGCTCAAGATATAGTAACGGCACAAAAACAGATTGAAATCCTAAAAGAAACAGCAGAAAGGGTAGGACTCCAAATTTCCTTTGAGAAGACACAATACATGACCTGCAACAGACTAAGAATAGCATTTCTAAAAACAAAATATGGCAACATCAGACGAGTCTCTCAATTTAAATATTTGCGTGAGATAATCATCAGTAGATTTCAAAAAATGGAAACGCCATTGAGACTTACACAAAATATTTGCAACAAAAAATGCATATCTAAAAACACAAAACATTGCAACACAGTTATTAAGCCAGAATGTCTATATGGGGTAGAAACGCTCATTTTGAATAAAGAGACATCGAGGACATTGAAATGAAGGAAAGAAAAATCTTAGGCCCGAAGCAAATAAATAGCACAACTTACCGACTTCAAGAAAACCAAGACATCAAACAATACACAGATATATACATAGCGATATGAGAAAAAGGAGACTTAAATTTTACGGACACATAAAACGGATGAATCCGAGTAGACTAACTAGACAAATAGTCGAATTTTATGAAAATAGGAGTAGAGCTAAAGTAGAAATAATTAAATGGATTGCTGCAATTAAAGAGGACCTAAGATCAGCAAATATTACACAAAGTGAAATTCAGGATAGAGGCTGTTTCAGATACAAGGTTAACGTTTGGAAGGTTGGCCAGAGAGAAATATGTAGGAAGACTGGAACAGCTTGGTCTGACGAAAGGAAGAAAGCTCAGCGAAAGAATGAAATTAGTATGGCAACAGATGTTGCTATACAAAAACCGTATTTAATATACTTATCATTATATCTGCCTTTTTTTGGCTGAGCTCATGATGAAATAAATAATTATTTGCGCGATATTCAACTGTCAACTGACGCGGCAACGTATTGCGCAGATGTGCGGAGCACCAACGGGTGATGGCGGGACGGGGTGAACGAGCGGGAGGCGCGCGTCACTATAGTTGAGCCGCCGTAAGGCCGGCCGTATACGAGCCACATTTTGCAGTCCAACCAACCACAAAATTGGAGTCGCGTTTTGGCAAACTGCAGTTCACCATAAGAGCTAGGATAATCAGTTCAGCCAAGACAGCCGTTGCGTACGGACGTCTCTCAAATCGCTCTCGCGGTCGAGTCCGTATAGTTTCCGTTCAGTCATCGCGGTCGCACCGGGACCTCTCTCGCCGATTCGCGATGGAATCCAATATGCGCTGCTACATTAATGCAGATAATATACACGCCTACTCCAGAGAGCTCCTGGTAAAATCTTTCAGGAAGAACCTTAATTGCATCAACATCCTAATCCAAGAAGCGGATGTCGCCGACAAAAATTACATCGAGCTTGAAGAAGAGCTTTCCCAAAAAGATCAAGAAATAACCGAGCTTACAGCCGCAGTTACCTCCTTAGAGCTAGAAAAGGAAAGACTAGTGGCCAACACCAGGTCACTGGACGAGATCACCGAGCTTAATGAAAAATGTTCGCAAAAAGATCAAGAAATAACCGAGCTTACAGCCGCAGTTACCTCCTTAGAGCTAGAAAAGGAAAGACTAGTGGCCACTACCAGGTCACTGGAAAGTAAAGTTGAAGAAACACTCAAAATCCCACCCACCGTAGACGACCCAGTCTCGGTCTCCGACAACGAAAACGAAGCCAACGAAACAGGCCTCACCCCAAATGAAGAAAACCAGATCTCCGCCAGAGCAAGACGGCGAAGGAGAAAGAAGGCCAGAAAGCAAGCCGAAGAGGTCGAGACCTTGGAAGCCGCTGTCAAACCTCCCGCTTTGACTTCGCCTGAGCCTCCAGTCCCCCAGGTCCTGCTGAACACAGCAGACATAGCCACAACCATCCAGGCGCCAGCACCATCCACCGGCGCCGAATCAAAATCGACACCGACAATCCTTCGGGAGATATCGGCCTTCCTCGAGGTGACGCGCCACCTCGAAGATGGCTTGGCCTATGGCGTGGCCATAGGGCCAGCCAAAACCATTCCGGACGGGGTAGTGCTAACCCCCCGTGCGGACGACGACAGAAATGCAATCCTTCGGCATTTCATAGAAAAAGGCTACCGCTTCCACGCCTTTCAAAATAAACCCAAGTTCCCCCACGTCCTCCTGCGAGGAATAACGGAATCCATCCCGACCGAAGAAATCAGACTAGAGCTGACAAACATGGGTTTCCATCCGACCAACATCATAAGATGGCAAACCAGCCAGAAAACGCCGATCGCGATGGTCCAAGTCACGGTCCCGTCAGGAGAATCCAACATCTTGGAAATAAGCTGAATCCAGCACCAATCCATCCAAGTAGTGGTGCAAATCAGACAACCCAAAACACGTCAGTGTTTTAATTGCCACAAATACGAACACGTTTCGTCCCAATGTGAAGCACCAACAGTTTGTGTAAAGTGCGCGGGCCTCCACCGCCTCAGTGAGTGCAAACTGGACCCCAGCCAACCGCCGAAATGCTGCAACTGCGGGGATTTGCACACAGCGAACTACTCCAGATGCAGCGAAAACCCCAACCGGAAACCAGCCTCGAAGACGTCGTCTCCAAAGCGGTTCCCACCAGCACCTGCAGATCCGACCCCGATGATGGCCGGATTCACAGCCTGCTCCAGGCACAAATCAACACGCTATTCAACCTCCAACAAAAATCCTCCTGATCACAAACACAAAGCAGCCAAGACGTCGAGACCTCCGTCAGCTAGGCCCAGGTCCCGCTACTGTCAACCCCCTCCTTCGCGCTGATAACACAGTGCACACACTTACCGGCCAACCATGGCCCGCCCCCATCTTGTTTATCTTCAAAAGTCGACCAACACTTTCTTGCATTAAAACCATCTTCAGAATCTACTGGCACAATGTCAGTAACTTCATGGGTCAACTAGAGGCCCCCAAACAAAACACCCATCCAGGGTGACTGCCCAATAAGGGATTAGTTCAGGTTATATGAGTAAGGGCCGAAAGGCTAGCTCACAACTTAGGCTAACAAAATAGAAATAGAACTAGGTTAACGCATACACGAGCGACACTCTACGGCCGACTTGGGAGTCTGCAGTTTGCTTCCGTCTAGTACCGCCGGGTGGTTACATCGACGCTTTCGCCTGTGTAACCATAGACGAACCGCAAACAGAGCACAGTCTGGCGTTTGTACTCAACTGCAACAGATACTTAGGTTTATGCTAAATACCATGCAAGAGCCTTTTGATACTGACACGTTTATTAGTGTCTTTTGTTCAAAAATATCCATGCATATGAGATTACAAATGTGAGTCATATAGCAAACAGAATTGAAAGAAATTATGTTTGGACTAATATTTGTCAAAAACGTACAACATATTTTGCAGATTTTGCTTTTAGAAATAATATTTTAAAATATTATTAATAAAAAATATTAGTTTTTACATGTCGCATTTGTAGTACTTCGTTTTACACATTCAAATCTGAAATTTTATATAGTCACATCCACATCCAATTGCCAAAAAATGTTCAATATAAAAGTGTGGCTTAAATATTTATAACTTTCCCTTTTTTGTTATAGGAAAAACTTCTCTAAGAAAGTGGAAAACATTGAGAGATAATTTTAAGGAGCGAGGCTTAAAGCGAGGAAAAAAATAATAAATCAATAAAGAGTGGCTCTGCAACATCTAATAAGGGACTGTATTAAACTTGAAGAGATTTACCACTAAACACCAAAACGCTTTTTTGAACTGCTCGACGCACGTTTTGCTAACTATGTTAGCATCATCAGGAGATGATTTAATCTAATTCTAAAACTAAACTATGTTCTATTTATATGAAAACCATACCTAACGAAGTGTGTAAAAATCATGAACCGTGAAGTGTACTAAACCTTACATTAATAATTGAAAAAGTTGACTGAAAGTATCGGTCCTTTATCTCGGTTCATGATTTTCTTACATTTTTCTATTTGAATGCTTTCATATGCATCCAAAGCCCTATTATTATTAACACTTTTAATTAGCCTTACATTACTAATATCTATACTGTGGTCATGTTCGATTGCGTGTTGGGCAACACAAGATTTTTCATTTCTCCCATATCTAATGTGGGCAATATGTTCAAGTCTGTGATCTGTCAAGACTGTGATCGAAGGTATATTGGGCAAACAAAAAGATCCATATTGACAAGATATAAAGGACATATTGCCCACATTAGATATGGGAGAAATGAAAAATCTTATGTTGCCCAACATGCAATCGAACATGACCACAGTATAGATATTAGTAATTTAAGACTAATTAAAAGTGTTAATAATAATAGGGCTTTGGATGCATATGAAAGCATTCAAATAGAAAAATGTAAGAAAATCATGAACCGAGATAAAGGACCGATTCCTTTCAGTCAACTTTTTCAATTATTAATGTAAGGCTTAGTACACTTCACGGTTCATGATTTTACACGCTTCGTTAGGTATGGTTTTCATATAAATAGAACATAGCTTAGTTTTAGAGTTAGATTAAATCATCTCCTGATGATGCTAACATGGTTAGCGAAACGTGCGTCGAGCAGTTCAAACTTGAACAGATTTACCACTAAACACCAAATCACTTTTTTTAAACTGCTTGACGCACGTTTCGCTAACCATGTTAGCATCATCAGGAGATGATTTAAGTTTTCTCTTAAAGTTTAGTGTTTCACACCAAATATTCCAATAGAAGAATTGATATGTCCTCAACTTAATTCTCACCGTTTTTTACTATTTTGTGATTTTTTATGAAATACGTAAAAATAAACGTAATCTCCCTCATTTTTTGTACACTTTCGCCATTTTTCATACAACTATCTCATTCCAGATAGAAATAAAACTGAAGGTTTTGATATGATAAAGTCAACGAGGGTTCTTTCGTCTTTCTCACGAGATGTGAAGCGATTATCTACCAGGTGATGTTGCAGGGATCGAAAGAGAGGTAAATCCGAAGAGGTTAAGTCGGGAAAATACGCCGGTTGCGATAAAATTTCGGTGATCTTTTCCAGAGTTCTTTTTGTGGTTCTTGTCGTCTTTCGTTTAGATGATTTAAAAGAGGTAACTACGACTTGAAAGAAAAAAAAACCAGGTCAACCGAAATATATTGAAAGTGCCGAATAGCAAGTATTGTTGGAAGAAGACGATATGCAAACTAAACAACAAATGACCGAGATATTAAATCCGAGTCGAAACATGTGTGATCGCCTGAATGACATAGGAAAATTCCGGAAGACAAGAAAACGGATACCACATCAGCTGAACGACAGATGCATCGGATTTTTGAACCAGATCCTGACTAGAGACGAAAAATGGATTTATTTCGAAAACTCAAGACGCAGAAAATCATGGGTTGACCCAGGACAACCATCAACATCGACTAATTTCTAACACAAGGTGAAACTGATGATCAATTTAAACCATGAATTGATCGAAAAGCGACCGGAGTAAACAAGCTACAAGACACGGAAAAGTGATTTTGCACTACAACGCCCCATCACACACAGCGAAAGCCATCGAATACACCATTTCTGCACCTAGCTGGAACTCTTTTCCTATCCGGCGTACTGACCAGACTTGGCCCCTTCCAACTGCCACTTGTTTTCATCAATGTCTCGCGCAATTGCCATGAAATACTTTAACAACTACAGAGATGTTAAAAAATGGCTTGATGACTGGGGCACATCGAAAGATAATTGTTTTTCTGAAAGGGCATCCACAAATTACCAGAGAGATGGGAAAAATGTGCAGCTAGCTTTCTCCCAAATTTATAGTGTTTTTTTTAAGAAAAAATTAAGAATTATTAACTACCACACCTGGTATAACGATATAAGTCATTGCATTTTTTCTAAAAATACTACCCCGTTTTAAAAAAATCCTACGCGCTACTACAAGCGAAGCATCTCAATCCAACAACAACAATAAACAAGTCAATGCCGCATCCGTACTTGCAACGGCCAACGTTTTCCGCCTGCCCTACAAAAGACTCCAAAAATAATCCGCTCCGTAAAGTTCAAGAACTCGCTTGGTGGGCGGGCCTTGGGTCACGTTGCTTCCAGCGTGAGTTTCTCCATCTTCTCTCCACACGCTCCACGGTCCATTTCACCCTCTCGTTGGGAAAACTGGCGAAGGATCAGTCAAAATAGAAATCCCAAACGCGCAACATGTCGTCGAAAACATGCTGCTAACTCGGCAGTCGTATAGACAGTGTTCTGATAGCAATTTCGAAACAGTCTCACATATTCTCTTTGGAGTAAGTATAATATATTTAGTTTTCATGTAGATATTTCCTATAATTTACAGCTGACAAGTAACATGCCAATAAACAGTTAAAAGTAACGCAGAACGGGTAATTTGCCAAGTAGTAATTAAAATTGAGACGTGCCCGTATACTACGTCGATATCACCCATTAATTGGATATAAAAAAACTATACTCCTCGATGGCGAAAGAGTTCTCACGTTGCCATGCATGTGATATGCTGGTGACCCACCTGCCAAGCCATCCGACAATGTAACTAGCAAGTCTTAATTTATAAATAGATTCTTCCAGAACAATTAGGTTTCGTAATTTAATTCCAGGTCTGGCATACTCTGCAACGTGCCATTTTATTCCATACAAAGCGTGTCTATAATTAAGCTCGTGCAGCAGAGCAAACTGTATAAATTTGAAACAGTGCACAACCTCTGCACATTCACCGAAATTGATTTTGGTTAACAACCAAATTTGTTTTTTATATTTAGAAATGCAATTTAATAAATTATTCTTCGTATTCTTCTTTACAGAAGAATCCTGACCTAGGTCCTGATCTTTTTTAAGGCCTTCCGCGTAATTTATAAACGTTTATCCGTCCCTGAACGGCCAGTCTTTCTAGGTTATTACGGTCCATACGTTCAATTAATATTTTTTCGTGAATAATTTGGACTAGCTTTGTGGGTACATCAATTTCTTGAATAACGGATGC
Source organism: Cosmopolites sordidus (assembly GCA_031761425.1). Lineage (NCBI taxonomy): Eukaryota > Metazoa > Arthropoda > Insecta > Coleoptera > Curculionidae > Cosmopolites > Cosmopolites sordidus. Next base: position 580,978 of record JARFXV010000391.1, on the reverse strand, counting down.
GTTTGTTCGTCTGCAATCCAGGGAGATCTTGTTTTTTTAATGGTCCATGTTTCACGGTCATCGCTATATGGTGAATGCTGCTATCATTTTTATTTACAACCAAATTAATTTCCATACATTTTGAAAAGTGCTTTTTAGTTTCCAGGGTCAATAAGTTTGAGAGATCCATCTTCCATATTAAAATATTTACCTTTCTGTATCACACAAGCCAATATACGCTCAAGCATGCAAAACCTTCTTCACACATGTTTCAAAATTCACTGAAAACTGATGTGAATTTAAGGGTGCAAGGTTAGGGCTATATAGTGGATGCTCCAAAAACATACCTGTCAATTTTCAACGTGCTTTTTCTAGTTTGTATATGTAAAAGTATGGTTTATGTTTGATAATTCTTCCCCTGTTGTTCGTAAGCGATCACGTTTGCTATAGTTTCATGGTAGCAAGTCGAAGTATAGTCTCGAATGAAGTCTGTTAATATTTACATGTATTTTCTTTTCTTTTGAAATGTTTTTGGTCAGGATTATATGGTGGATGCTTTGAAACTTTTAAAAAGTACTTTTCTTTTTACAGAAAAGTTTGGTCCAATAAGTTTTAGTGATAAGTGATCACTTGGTGACAAATTCGAGATCCAGATACCTGTCTGTATCGCAGAAACCAATATACTCTCAAGCATGCAACACGTTCTTCAAACATGTTTGAAAGTTCACAGAAAAGTTTGATAGAAATTTGAGGGCGCAATGTTAGGGCTATATGATGGATACTCTAAAAGATTCCAATCAACTTTTAACAATTTTTTTCTAGTTTATATATAAAAAAATATGGTCTAGCTTTGACAATCCTTCCCGGATTGTTTGTGACCAGTCATGTTTTCTGTAGTTTGGTTGTAGCAAGTCGAAGTACAATTACTGTGTAACTAACTGAACATGGAGATATAGAACACGATAACAAATTACGAATGAAATATATATTGCAAAAATTAAAATATTACATGATATTTAATTATAAGAAATATTCAAGTTTATATAAAAGTAAAACAGAAACACTACCAGATGTGCCTTTTTGTTTCTAGATAAACTCGATAATCGTTAACCACCTATAACAAAAACTTTTGATCTTCTTACTTTGTTAAAACACTGTTAAATTCCTCCACCAGTTTAATCCCTTTTTCATTCATGTCATTGACAACTTTAAGGCTCTCAACAATCAGAAGTCCCTATTTAAAGTCCTGAAAAATGTCCCAAAGAGGAGGATCGTGTCACAGTGGAAACTATATAAATTTGAAACAATGCACTACAATTAATGCAACCTCTGTACTTTTACCAGAATTGATTTTAATAAAATACATTTTTTTATATATTTAGAAATACAATTGAATCAAATTTTATTTTTCGTATTATTCTTTACAGAAAAGTCATGACCAACGGAAACTCATTCCGTTTGAGTACATTCCGGACTAGTTCTTGTCTGCGTTCTCTATTTCCGCCTTCCTTGCTTGCATATTGACGAAATATATCATTAAGGACTTTAATTTGATCTTTCCATCTTTTTGAAGGTCAGCCGTGTGAGCTAGAACCCTTCAGCACCAATCTTTCTAGATTATTACCGCCCCTGTGTTCAGTATGGTTGAGGAATCTCATTATGCGTTGATGAATAATTTAGGACAGCCTTGTGGGTCTATCATTTTCTTGCATAACGTATATGTTTATTCGTCTGTCAGTTCAATGAATGCGAAGGGCCCGTCTCAAGCACTAAAGTTCAAAAGAATCAATGCGCTTGCGATCTTGTTTTTTAATGGTGCTTAATAGTGAATAATTAATAGTGCTTAATAGTGAATAATTGAATATAATGAAACAGATCACAGTAAATAACTGATACGATCCAAATATAATAAATAGAAAAATAAAAAATGTTATAATAAAGACTGTTAATAAAATCAAACATATCTCAATGTCAATAGGTAGTGAATAGGTAGATATAATAAAATTGTCAATAAAATTACTGCGTACAAAAAAAAGTTACATATAAAGCAAAAGTTACCAAATTAGTTTCCAAAGATTTTGTAAATTGCTTTTTAGTTTTCATAGAAAAGTTTAGTCTAATAAGTTCTGATGACAAATAATCACTGGATGATAAGTTTGAAAGATCCATCTTCCATATTAATATATTTACTTTTCTATATCGCAAAAACCAATATACTCTCAAGCACGCAACACCTTCTTCACATATGTTTCAAGATTCACAGAAAACTGATGTAAATTTAACGGTGTAACGTTGGGGCTATATGGTGGATGCTCTAAAACATTCCCGTCAAATATCAACATTTTTTTTCAGGTTTCTATATAAAAAAAGTATGGTCTAAGTTTGATAACTCTTTCCGGATTGTTTGTAAGCTATCACGTTTTCTATAGTTTGATAGTAGCAAGTCCAAGTACAGTCTCCAGTAAAATCTGTTAATATTTACCCGGTTTTTTTTTTATTTGAAATATTTTTCGTAGCTTGTCTTTACACGATTTCATGAGTGGCTTTATTTGAATGTAAATCCTTCAAAGAAGTCAGATCTCGTAATCGCTGTATGGCTGTGCAACGTGCCCTTTTATTCTATACAAAACGAATCCATAATTAAGCTCGTGCAGCAGTGGAAAATATATATATTTGAAACCAGCCTCTTTACTTTTAATATAATTAATTTTAACGAAATGTATTTATATTTCTATATCAAAATGCAATTAATAACTTGCAATAACTTAATTCCTGCAATTTGTGTCGATGATTTAATATCTAAACAGATGATAACCTGAGGGCACTAGGTCAGGATTATATGGTGGTTACTTAGAAACTTTTTAAACCAACTTTTGTTTTCACAGAAAAGTTTGGTCCAGTAAGTTCTGATGATAAGTGATGACTTGGTGATAATCTCTTTGTATCGCAGAAACCAATATACTATCAAACATGCAACACATTCTTCAAGTTTCTTGTGTTCAAGCAACACTTGTTTCAAAGTTCACAGAAAACTTAGATAAAGATTTGAGGGTCCAAGGTTAAGGTTATATAATGGATGCTCTAAAACATTCCAGTTATATTTTAACCTTTTTTCTAGTTTATATATAAAAACGTTTTTGTTCATCAAAAATATCATCATCTTGTTGAATTTGTTGAAATATCATCATCATCTTGTTCATCATCTTGTTCATCATATATCATCATCTTGTTGAAATCCTTGTTTTTTTTTCTTTGAAGTGATCATCTCTTCAACGTTATTCCTTGAAGATTTTTTCGTACCCATGAGCATTTTTTTCCCCAACCCCGACATCAAAATCACTTAGAAAAGGTATTTTATCATCACCATTTGCCTAATGTTTGTCTAATGTATCGTTGGGTTTATGATATTATATGGAGGTCATATTAGGACGTATACGAATCGTTATTGTAGTAATTGGAGTTGATCTTGGCAACTTATTAGTTCCTTGTGTTCAGTTTAGGTTAGTGTTTCAGTTAAGTTTCTTGTGTTCAAGCAACACTTGTTTCAAGGTTCACAGAAAACTTAGATAAAGATTTGAGGGTCCAAGGTTAAGGTTATATAATGGATGCTCTAAAACATTCCAGTTATATTTTAACCTTTTTTTCTAGTTTATATATAAAAACGTTTTTGTTCATCAAAAATATCATCATCTTGTTGAATTTATTGGGCGTAGAAAAGAGAACCGAACCAAGAGCAGTTTTGCTTAATAAACGAACACTTTTACTAAAAATTACCGAAGTAACCAAGGCCTTTGTGAGATACCACAAAATTGTGAGATAAACACAAATCTTTTTCACAGCTTGTATTGACAGAATCTCGTGAGTGACTTTATTTGAGTATAAATCCTTAAAAAGGTCAGATCTTGTAATGGAATTTATTCGATATTATTAATAAATCAAAGCTGTCTAATTCTAGTTATATTTTTCTCTAATATATAACGCGTTTCGCTACAATGTAGTAGTTATGTTTTAGAGAAAAATATAAATGGAAATTAGACAACTTTGTTTAATTTATACGATTTAGTATGCATTTCTATCAAGGAAATGCCGCAACGATCTTCAGCAATTCATTCAGTTGTATTCGTACAATTTTTATCGACGATCTAAATTCTAAACAGCTAATGGCCTGAGGATGTAAGGCCATAGAAAAGTTTGGTCCAACATTAACAATCCTATGTTGGTTTCTGGTTGCAGGTTATGAATATTTGCGCTGACAATGCAATGCAGAACGACAATGCAAGACCGCATCACCCAAGAAAAAATCAAAGAGTTAGGTTGGGTACTTCAATCACACCCTTTATTCTCCCGATGTTACACCGTCAGACTACTATATTTTTACATCCATGAAACATTTTCTTCTTGAAAAGCTGTTTTACTGCGACAGAACTGCACTCGAAGAATAGTGTACTTCAAAATCACTCTTATTTTACAAATAATAGAAAGATTGTCGGAGAGATGGGTGAAGATTGGCAATAACGATTGAGAGTATATTGTAGATTAATACTGTATTAACTAAACTTGAAGAGATTTACCACTAAACACCAAAACACTTTTTTGAACTGATCGACGCACGTTTCGCTAACCATGTTTGCATCATCAGGAGATGATTAAATCATCGCCTGATTTGGGGGTGTTGAACCCAAATCATCTCCTGATGATGCTAACATGGTTAGCGAAACGTGCGTCGAGCAGTTCAAAAAAGTGTTTTGTCACCTGATTCGGGGGTTTTGAACCCCCATGATTAAATCATCTGCTGATGATGCTAACATAGTTAGCGAAACGTGCGTCGAGCAGTTCAAAAAAGTGTTTTGGGGTTTAGTGGTAAATCTCTTCAAGTTTAGTGCATCACACCAAAGGTTCCAATAGAAGAATTGAACTGTATTAACTATTAAATACTAGAGTCGTTTCTATTTGAAAGTATATTTTAAAATAATGCCTAACTTATATTTGCAGGAGAACAAAACTCAGTTCTTGGAAACTCTAATGGACTTTTCTATAGTACAAAATAATTCAAATAGTTAAAAATGGAATCAGAATCAGGTGCCAGCAACACCAAAATATCCGAATCTGGATATTCAAACAGTTGCAGTAACAGTAACTCTCAAAGAAGGTAACCGTTTGTTTTAATGTACGTATAAACCTCTATTTTTTCTGACTGTTTCAGTGGTAGTTCTAAATCCCGCCATAGCGGCAGTAATTCCAGTAGAAGCAGTGGCTACTGTGGTGCTCAAACCGGACAAGAAAGGTTCGTGCTTTTTTGTTATTAAAATTTCCGCGTAAGAGATGTACTAATGATAGAAACACAAAAGTGACAAAGTTCTTATGATTAGACGTTCCTCTTTTTTTTCAAATAACGCAAACTCATTCCTGGAAACCCTGCCTTGTTTAGCTACGAATCTATCCAGTTCTCGCGATTAAACTTTTAGTTTAGCTTTGCAGATAAGATAGCTATTTATTTTTAGAATGAAGTTTATAGTGAGCAAGCTTAATCAGTGTAAATAATAGTTTCAATGATTTAGATCTGATGAAATCCTTGTTTTTTTTTCTTTGAAGTGATCATCTCTTCAACGTTATTCCTTGAAGATTTTTTCGTACCCATAAGCATTTTTTTCCCCAACCCCGACATCAAAATCACTTAGAAAAGGTATTTTATCATCACCATTTGTCTAATGTTTGTCTAATGTATCGTTGGGTTTATGATATTATATGGAGGTCATATTAGGACGTATACGAATCGTTATTGTAGTAATTGGAGTTGATCTTGGCAATTTATTAGTTCCTTGTGTTCAGTTTAGGTTAGTGTTTCAGTTAAGTTTCTTGTGTTCAAGCAACACTTGTTTCAAAGTTCACAGAAAACTTAGATAAAGATTTGAGGGTCCAAGGTTAAGGTTATATAATGGATGCTCTAAAACATTCCAGTTATATTTTAACCTTTTTTTCTACTTTATATATAAAAACGTTTTTGTTCATCAAAAATATCATCATCTTGTTGAATTTCTTGGGCGTGGAAAAGAGAACCGAACCAAGAGCAGTTTTGCTTAATAAACGAACACTTTTACTAAAAATTACCGAAGTAACCAAAGCCTTTGTGAGATACCACAACTTTGTGAGATACCACAAAAACCCTGCCTTGTTTAGCTACGAATCTATCCAGTTCTCGCGATTAAACTTTTAGTTTAGCTTTGCAGATAAGATAGCTATTTATTTTTAGAATGAAGTTTATAGTGAGCAAGCTTAATCAGTGTAAATAATAGTTTCAATGATTTAGATCTGATGAAATCCTTGTTTTTTTTTCTTTGAAGTGATCATCTCTTCAACGTTATTCCTTGAAGATTTTTTCGTACCCATAAGCATTTTTTTCCCCAACCCCGACATCAAAATCACTTAGAAAAGGTATTTTATCATCACCATTTGTCTAATGTTTGTCTAATGTATCGTTGGGTTTATGATATTATATGGAGGTCATATTAGGACGTATACGAATCGTTATTGTAGTAATTGGAGTTGATCTTGGCAACTTATTAGTTCCTTGTGTTCAGTTTAGGTTAGTGTTTCAGTTAAGTTTCTTGTGTTCAAGCAACACTTGTTTCAAAGTTCACAGAAAACTTAGATAAAGATTTGAGGGTCCAAGATTAAGGTTATATAATGGATGCTCTAAAACATTCTAGTTATATTTTAACCTTTTTTTCTAGTTTATATATAAAAACGTTTTTGTTCATCAAAAATATCATCATCTTGTTGAATTTCTTGGGCGTGGAAAAGAGAACCGAACCAAGAGCAGTTTTGCTTAATAAACGAACACTTTTACTAAAAATTACCGAAGTAACCAAGGCCTTTGTGAGATACCACAAAAACCCTGCCTTGTTTAGCTACGAATCTATCCAGTTCTCGCGATTAAACTTTTAGTTTAGCTTTGCAGATAAGATAGCTATTTATTTTTAGAATGAAGTTTATAGTGAACAAGCTTAATCAGTGTAAATAATAGTTTCAATGATTTAGATCTGATGAAATCCTTGTTTTTTTTTCTTTGAAGTGATCATCTCTTCAACGTTATTCCTTGAAGATTTTTTCGTACCCATAAGCATTTTTTCCTCAACCCCGACATCAAAATCACCTAGAAAAGGTATTTTATCATCACCATTTGTCTAATGTTTGTCTAATGTATCGTTGGGTTTATGATATTATATGGAGGTCATATTAGGACGTATACGAATCGTTATTGTAGTAATTGGAGTTGATCTTGGCAACTTATTAGTTCCTTGTGTTCAGTTTAGGTTAGTGTTTCAGTTAAGTTTCTTGTGTTCAAGCAACACTTGTTTCAAGGTTCACAGAAAACTTAGATAAAGATTTGAGGGTCCAAGGTTAAGGTTATATAATGGATGCTCTAAAACATTCCAGTTATATTTTAACCTTTTTTTCTAGTTTATATATAAAAACGTTTTTGTTCATCAAAAATATCATCATCTTGTTGAATTTCTTGGGCGTGGAAAAGAGATCCGAACCAAGAGCAGTTTTGCTTAATAAACGAACACTTTTACTAAAAATTACCGAAGTAACCAAGGCCTTTGTGAGATACCACAACTTTGTGAGATACCACAAAAACCCTGCCTTGTTTAGCTACGAATCTATCCAGTTCTCGCGATTAAACTTTTGGTTTAGCTTTGCAGATCAGATAGCTATTTATTTTTAGAATGAAGCTTATAGTGAGCAAGCTTAATCAGTGTAAATAATAGTTTCAATGATTTAGATCTGATGAAATCCTTGTTTTTTTTTCTTTGAAGTGATCATCTCTTCAACGTTATTCCTTGAAGATTTTTTCGTACCCATAAGCATTTTTTTCCTCAACCCCGACATCAAAATCACTTAGAAAAGGTATTTTATCATCACCATTTGTCTAATGTTTGTCTAATGTATCGTTGGGTTTATGATATTATATGGAGGTCATATTAGGACGTATACGAATCGTTACTGTAGTAATTGGAGTTGATCTTGGCAACTTATTAGTTCCTTTTGGACCCTTTCCATAAATCAGACCTTAGGTTGTAAATTCCTTGATATGATACCTCTTTAAGATGTGTATCGAATAAATAATAAAGTATAATTAAAAACCAGAGCTGTCGAATGTTGATGACCAGAGCGTTTAGAAACGAAACTTCAGATTATCATGAAATTTTGACACGTATCATTTGAAGGTTAGTACTTCCTAAAAATCATATGGATTTGTCAATAATGGCGCCATCTATATGTCATCCTGCGAACTTATTGAGTGATGTGTTACTTAAAAGAAGCATACTCTTATAAAAGTTTTAACAAGTTAATTGAACTAACATTTTTAACCGACTACGCTGACATTTATTTTAGTGCCGACAATGAATCTTCCAAACGCACCAAAGAGCACAAAAAGAAAAAACAGAAAACTATACCTCAAACCTTCACCACGCCAATCGAGGTCGCCGTGGTGGAAGAACCTCCAGTTCAAGCCTCTACCGGTGAGAATCTCTTTACTGTTAGTCTCAAAGTGATGATAAAGTATATTGGTATATGCATTATATATTGGTATAAATAATATTCATTAGCATCAGCACCCAGATAATATGCATATTTAAATGAGATATTTGCAATGATCAACAATTTCGCAAATCCTCAGTCAAAATTGGTGGTATTTAATTCCTCCAATATCCATATCACAGCCGTATTGGCATCGTAGGTGGGATCACTTATACCACTCGAACGCACGTCCCGTATAAATTTTACCGAGTTTGAAACAAAATTTAATATCAGCTCTTTGTTTCATCGCGTCTTTGTAACAGGGCGACAAGGTAACTGTCACTTTAAACGCTATAACTTTTCAATCCATTAATCGATTGTAATCATGGCGGTCTCGTTTTATAGAGGAGATATACAGTTTTCAATATTTATATGTTGTTTCGATAGACGGCGCTAGTAGTTTTCATTAAATATAAAATGTTCCGTTATTTTTCAGATTGTGTAGGACTTTTGGGAAACACATTACCTTGTAAAAACAAGACCCGTTAAGAAAGTTTCCCTCGTCATATTTCCATAAATTTTCTTCATAGAGACGTGGTTTATTTTTTCTGCTAGTTGAATAACTAACACTAAATGAATGGAAGTGATTTTAGGTCTTGTTGTGAAGTCAGCCAATCTGGGAGTTTAGGGTCTGGCAATATGGGGGGCTTCGGCATAGCATCTCCTTTTCGTTTGTTAACACGATTTTATACTTTAAGGTGTGGAAGCTGCTGCCCAAGATTGTGATCTTCCTGCACCAGAACCCAGTCCAACGAGATCAGTACCAGCTGGGACAGAATTAGGTAATTATCGCTATAAAATATGAGAATAGCCAGGGTGTGTCAACTGGAAATATTACACAGGGGGAGAAAACAATATAAAGACGATGCAAAACAAATCAGTAACGACGAAAATGTTGATAGTAAATGGAAACAAACAGCAGTAATATAATTCAACAGAAAACATTTCGAAGAGCGTAAAACGAAGAAGAAAACTAGACGGAGATTAGGAAAAATGAAGCAAAGCTATTAGGAACAGAGGAAAAGGGCAATACCATATGCAAAACTCTGAACTAAACAAAATCTCAAAAATTGAAGACAGTTATAATAGAAAGGAGCTCAGGAGTTTTTACAAAGAACTAAAAGAAGTAAGAAAGGAAAACTGGATAGCGAAAGAAGAGAAAGTTATGGAAAGTTGAAAGCAGTATTTTGAAGAATTATTGAGAGATAAAACGAAACGGGCAGAAAAAAAAAATTCCAGGTAATCGTTGATGTAAAAAAAAAATAAAGCGCAGCATCTACGGAAAACGAAATAGACAGTATGAAAAATAATTATAATCCAGCACAGATCGACAAAACAGCCTAAAAATAATCAATATATTGATAAACGAAATATGTCAACAAGTAGGAATGTCCAGGGCATGGAATAAGCTAATAATACAACCAATAATGAACATTTACCTCGTTGAAGAGATTTACCACTAAACACCAAAACGTTTTTTTGAACTGCTCGACGCACGTTTCGCTAACCATGTTAGCATCATCAGGAGATGATTTAATCTGATCTCCTGATAATAATGAGCATCACACCAAGTTCAGCGCATCACACCAAAGGTTCCAATAGAAGAATTGATTAACCTCGTTCTCACACATTAGCAACGTTTAACTTCTATTTGTTAGGTAATCTTGAGAAAAAGATTTCTTTATAGAAGATATATCTTTATAGAAGATATATATAGAAAATATATATCTTTATAGAAGACACCTTTATTTTATTCTGAAACCCACATGGTCTATAAATGTAGACAACCAACACGACAAATTAATTTTCTTAAACTATGACACACGTTTATTGATTTTTTTTTCATATTTATAAATATTTTTCTTTGAATTATATACACAGTTTAGCACTAATAACGAAACGAATAACTAATAACGAAAATAAACATAACATTTAATCAGTCTTACATTCCTTTGAACTTAAAATTTAAAAAAAAATGTTAAAATAACTCCATCGGAGTAGACACCATAGAAAGAAAAAGGAAGAAAAGCACATATAAATTTTTATGCGAAATATTGTTGATGAAACGAAAATTATTTCTTTTAAATAATCAGATGTGTTTTCGATGTGCTTTTAAAATGTTTTTATTGCTCATGAAGCATAGGAATTAATAAAAATCTTACACAGCAAATCTCAATGATAAATCTAGAGAAAATTTTACTCATATTTTTGGTAGCAATCACTTTTAAATAATTCAACATAAAACAGGTTATGTATAAGAAATTTGAACCATTAAAAGCATGACAGGTAATATTGCACACGTTTTCAGTTGACACATCCCGAGATTCTCGGCATACATAACCGTCAGAATCAGCTTTAAAATAAATTGAGTTTGTTCAATGACAAACCTCCCATTCGCCACCTTCAACCAATCCTGTTTAAACCCGACATGCGCTAGCGCGAATTTCCTTAAACGTTAAAGTCTGTGCTTGTGTTTTTTCTTTTTGCTTTTGGCAGAAATTAACAGGACAGAACCAGAAACTGAAGAAAAACAGCCAGTTTGGTTCGAAAACAATCAAGAGACGATAGAACCCGTCGAAAAAGAAGAAGAAATTAATTTTCCTACTGAACCAGATCCAGATATTTCCAATCAATCTGATGTAAGTACATGTTTGATTATTTAGAAACTATTACTATTACACTGAAAGAATTACTATTATCAGGGATATTTTAACAAGAACTGCAAGGTTTGACATATGCGTCATTTCTCTTCTGCCAAACATATTTGAAGATGATATTTGGCAGATGTCATATAAACAGGGTTGCATCATATTCGCAATCCCGTCTTTTACATCGCTCCTAAAGCCAACAAAAGCCACAAATAATATTTATATTACTTACTTTATATTTACATTACTATTTCACTGAAAGAATTACTATTATCAATGATATTTGAACAAGAACTGCAAGATTTGATTTTTTTGTCATTTCTGTCAAACATATTTGATTTTATATTTGGCAGACGTCAAATGTAAACAGGGTTGTATCGTATTCGCTATTCTGTCATTAACAGATTAGATCGCTGCTAAACCCCACAAAAGCCACTAGTAATATTTATTTAAATTTTCTCATTTTACTTAAAAAGAACCCTACAATTCTCATTAAAACAGACATTATATTATTTTCATTGTATTGTCTGGAATAAAATTGTCTAAAGTAAACAATATGTTCTTAGCATGGATTCTGTTGTGTGATATCAATGACCGATGGATTAGTTTTGTATACAACGCCGAGTTTGACCACCGTTTTGGGTTTCCCCAAAGACACTTGGTTAGGAAGGTCGTTCATCGACTTCATTCATCCGAAAGACAGAGAAACATTCGCCACGCATATTACCACTAGACTAGCGGTACCAATTTTGGATTCGGAAGGAAAAACCCGAGGTATAACAATCACATTTCGTTTTAGCCATTAAGAAATTGTCTAACTTATGTGCCTTACTCAAAATAATTAATTGTATTAATGTGTAATTATGAAAATACAAATACACGTCCAGAAAATTTTGACGTATCACCTTGTTTATACAAGGTGCCCCAAAAGAAAGTTTCTTGTTGATATGGCGATATAAATAAAAGGGAGGTCTATCAAAAAAACCTTTATTAATTATTGGAGATTGTCATCCAAATGTAAACATTCACCCTGCCGGCACTCATCTAGGCGAACAAGAAAATTCCCTAGGACGGCTTGGCACATAATCTCTGATCTTCTAACTACACCAAAGAACCCGGTTTATTAACGTATTTTAGATAGCCCCACAAAAACAAGTCCATAGGGCTCAAATCAGGAGTACGTAGAGTCCAATTTATGTCACCTCTCCTGGAGATCAATTTGTTTGGGAAAATTTCACGAACTCGCAGAGACGACTTTGATTATAACCAGGAAAGTTTTGCAGTTCAGGTGCTAAGAAATTGTCCAATATATCCACGTAACGCTAGGAATTGATGCGTTCCATGCCGTCTTCGAAGAAAATACGGGCCGATTATCCCTCGCACTGACACTGCAACCGATACAGTGACTTTAGGCAAACGTAAGGTTTTTTGATGCTTGTGTTTTGGGTTCGTTGCACTGCAGCAACGATAGTTCTTTTTATTTACATACACTTGGAAATGAACATGGGCCTCATCCGAAAACAATATATTGTTAATTGTTGCAAAACGCTCAGTGATCTGATTAACAAACTTGGGGCTTTAACTCTTGCACCAGTTGAATGTTATATGGGTTCAGTTTTAAGTGTTTGCGCAGAATGAGGTGCAATGATGATCGAGGTACATTTAAAGCATGCGCTGATAGACTGCGCATCAGCGTAATACTAAAGCAATGTTAAATGCTAAAACAGTCCCTGCATCAGTATGGATTCTCATAATCTGTTTGAAAGAATCTACACCTCATCAGCTGAGCTCAGATTGAGAAAAGGTTATATATATAACGCCCGGTCTTCTTTAACCAGTATTGATATCGAAGGAATTTTAATGTTACAACAAAAAATTGAAATGTTCTAAATGTAAGACGGTAGATAGAAATCTGCAAGAATGAGGAATAATCAACTGGAAAAAGAAAAAAAATACCACACTAACCTTAAGTACCTAGTTTTAAATATGAGGACTCTGATGGCGACCGAACGTTTTAAAAATATCCTTTCAAAGAAAAATGAAGGTAATCTTTTGGTATTTTTGATGAATTTGTACAGATCTTTTGTCTCTAAAAACACGAAGTATTCTGCTACCAACCACCCAGTGACGGTTCGTTAAGTTCGTGATGGTTTTTAAAACAGTTAGTCTATCTTCCCCCATTGAATTTCTTAAATATGTTTAAAGTACTACTCAATACAAAACAAGTATTCGCGAGGCGAACGAAATACGCGAGCCGAGACATATCAAACGCTCTGCACCCGTCAAATCAGCGGTAAAAACTAATTACCGATATGCTCGGTCGCAGGCAATCTACGTCCAAATCGCAGGTTTTAGAAAGCAATTAAATCCCCGAATTCTCGCAACCGGTCGCTGGAGGTAAACGTCCTACCAACGATGTAAAAATTTTGGCGAGAGGATGGAATTTTTATCCGCATTATTTGATGTGATGGGTCGACAGACGCTCTTCTACATTTGGAAATTTTAATTTTTAATAATATCTTAAAATGAGTTAAAGGAAAGAAACGGTGTGGAAATAAAATATGGTGTTGTGCTCCGAAATATTGTTTACTGTGGTAAATGCTGGAGGAGCGGCGCCCCAACGCCCTCCCTCATGAGCCACCAGAGGACTCATGCTTCTTCAACATTTGTCTCCATTCGGATCGATGTCCTGCAGTAGTTCTTCAGCATCTCCTCTGATATTGTTCTGCAATTCCTGAAATTGTTCTGATTGCTGTTCTTCAACGCTTGGTTTAATTTTATAAATCGCTGAAACCTGGTGAAACGATTGTATCACCAGGTACACCATTTGTACCACCATATACACAACAAAGTCTTCGTTCCATTTATATTACGCACTGGTTGTGATATTGAAAGCTGGCCTGGGTCTACCTATGATTTTTTGCGCTTTGGGTTGTTAAAATAGATCCACTTTTCATCACCTGTCACAACGTAATGCGAAAACCCTTCTGGCTGGCAAGCAAAATTTCACAAGTAGATTTTTTCACTTCAGTGCATTGTAAGGTTCCCACTATGCCTGACTAACTCTTAATGTCGGGGCTGGGTGTGCAAGTAAGGCTTTAGGTCTTACATAGAAACAACTGTTGATGGAATAATTATACCTTGATATTAATCTAACAGCGAAACACAATTACTAGTATGAAAAAAATACTTAACCATAATAATTAAAAGAATATATGGCAAGACAAATATCTAAATGAATACTATACCTGAAGGGCATTGAACGAAAGTTGGGCGCCAGATGTGGCTAATACTGACCACGATAGATATATACCTAATATCTAGATACTTATCTGCGGACTGCAGCCTGCAGGAATCAGATGCTCTGTTCGGACCAAAGGTGGTGGTACAGAAGCAGAAGCAGGAGCAGACATAGACGTAGAAATGGACGTCGAGGTAGAAATAGAAATAGATATAGGCGTCGACTTAGAAGCAGAAATAGACATGGACTTAGAAGCAGAATAGACCCTGTACAATGGAACAACACATGGAATTACAAAAAGAGCCTTGAGCTAAAGAAAACTTACCGTGGTCGTAGGTACTAATGAAGAAGAGAGCACGACATACTGCTAGTCGCCGACAGACAGATCACAAAATGACCGGTTAATTGTCAGAGGCAGCGTTAGTCGTACCCAGACAAATGACAAGGTCGAAAAGGGGGATTTTGGAAGGGATAGGGATGGATGATTCTGCACAATGGACGGCATGTTTCCTGAAATGGATAAGAGAGGTCGCCGCCTATGTGGATATAATCAGAAAATGAGTAAGGTCCGCCAGAATTTGGGAATCGACAAATACGAAGGAAAACATTTGTAATGGGGATGAAAACCCAAACGTTACAGTATCTTTCCTTGAATTCATATGGAAGCCATTTTCCCTCCTTTTTGATCTTCCCCAGTGCGTGTAGACATTCGAAAATTTAGCAACTTTTAATGCTTCTACGAATTGTTTCAACGTATGAGTTGCTTGCAAATCTGCATCTTTAAACGGATGTCCTTGACCCCCCTTGTATTTTATATCAAAATCACGACTTTAAAACCATTTAAACCATCGTTCGCAACTTTTTTTTTGATTAGAGCATGTCCATGATAAGCTTCAACCAACAATCGACAGCTTTTAGCAGCTGTTTTATTCAAAGAAGGTTAGTAAACTTTCTCGCAAAACGTCTTTTCCTGCTATATACTTCGACAGATTCAAAGCTACTTTAAAACCATTTAAACCATCGTTCGCAACTTTCTTTTGATTAGAGCATGTCCATGATAAGCTTCAACCAACAATCGACAGGTTTTAGCAGCTGTTTTATTCAAAGAAGGTTAGTAAACTTTCTCGCAAAACGTCTTTTCCTGCTATATACTTCGACAGATTCAAAGCTATGTTTTTTGAACAATGACAATTGATAACAAACTGGCTTATGATGGCATATATTTACCCTTCGAAACGCCATAGACGTCATTACTCCATACCAGCATTGAAATCGAACTCACATACAACCAAGAAACTGCTTCAAATAAAATATGTTGTCACCTTTCCCGAGAAAGAACTTTAAACGTTCCAGTGTTCGTATTTCCACACATTTTCTATTAATAATTTCGAGTAATGTATAATGGTTGAATATCATGACTATCATGTTGCTTTCCGCTAGATTTTAAGAACTACCTCTATGTGTGCCTGAGGCGATACAGAGGAATAAAGTCTCTGGATTTCTGCATCATGGAAAAGCAGCTGTCATACCAAGCTTTCCATTTGACCATCACCCTTAAACAAATCTCAGAGTCGCCAGTATCAAAACTGTCAGAAAATAATAATGGACTCTTTTTGGTGATAGTAGCGGTACCTGTTTACAGCGCTTATAACGGTAACATAATAAAATCCCAATAACATTATATAAATAACACTTCTTCCTTTTTCCAGTACCAGGAGAAAGGAAAAGATCAACGAAATTCGGCATGCGCCATACTGCCACATCCATCTTTAGTCACGTCGATCCAGATGTGGTGACCAATTTCGGTTTTTTACCACAGGACATGCTCGGCAAGTCAGTGTTTGATTTCTATCATCCCGAAGACATGCCCTTCCTCAAAGAAGTGTACAAATCAGGTAACATTTGACACTGCTCATCTCCTGCAACGTCAATGTTAATTTGCGCATGCCTTTCACAGTGATGAAGTCCAGTCAGATCAACGGTTCCGTATTCCGGAGTCGACCCTACAGATTCCTAGTTCAAAACGGTTGTTTCGCGATGATTGAGACAGAATGGTCCAGCGTAATAAACCCCTGGTCGAGAAGATTAGAATTCGTAATCAGCCTGCATAAAGTTCTTCAGGGACCGTTAAATCCAAATGTTTTTGACACACCGAGCAACGAAGAATACAAGAAAATTCCCGAAGAAGTTATCAGAGAAGGAAAGATCCTGCAAGCTGAAATTATTGATATTATCAATCAGGTAAGCTTAATATATACGAGGATTGTTCAAAAAGTTCCTGATCTATCAGAGACAACATACTTCTTTTTTATTTCTATATATTTAGATATTCCAATTTTTTAATACACTGAGTATAATGCGTTTGGACTAATTCAGCTTTGCAATATAATAATGCAGCAAATAATCACTAGGAGACAAATCCGGCCAATACAGTGCATGTGGAAAACACATGCAATTTTGTAAACGTGTGTAGGTTTCGGTTCTGAATAACACCCTTCAATTGATTCAGTAGTGAAGCCTTTTACCAGGTAGTCTATAGGTACTATACCAAGAGAATCCCAGAAAACTGCGTCCATGACTTTTCTTGCCGTTGGAACCATTTTCATTTTTTTGGGGTACTTTGACCTGGTTTCATCTACTGTTAAAATTTCTGCTTTACCTCTGTCACTTAATAGACGTTTATCATCTTTACGGATGTACGACCACGTATAAATTCAGCAACCCACTTTTTTACCATCGAAAACGAAAGAAAATAACACTTAAGATGGAATTTTTTTTTTTTTTGTACCCAATACGTCAGAAAAATAACGCATTTGTAAACTAAAAAAAAACAATTAGTGATTTTGGAATAATCATAATATTATTCCATAGATTCTCCGAAATTTTCATACCAATATCCTGTGGCGGCTCGTGGGTTTTCAAAGTGAGAGGGCGTAGAAGAAAATAGTGCTGCTGAAGAATTATTTTTGCTTTCCCCTTCCTCCTTTTTACTTTTCGTGTTATTGAAATCCTATACAGGAGGTGAACGAGAAAAATGAGTTAAAGGAAAGAAACTGAACGGAAATAAAAAATAGTGTTTTGCTCTGAAAAATTGTTTACTGTGATAAATGCTGAAGGAACAAACGCCCCGCCTCACGAGCCGCCACTGCTAATATCTAAACTGGGAAACAATTCCGTCGGAATTTCAAAAATAGTTGAAGAGAAAGTAGTCTTAAGATAATTTCTTTTAATTCCTCACCCCTATGAAAAAGTTGATTATTGTTGGCCCACATAATGGGCCCACATAATCACCCAAAAATATATAACCAAAAAATTATTTGTAAATGTGATATATAGAATGATTGCTATGTTTCCTAACCTTCCAATTGTCAACTTTGAAGTTGCTAAGGATGAACTTCCTCAAAAGCATGTAAATCACCCATTAGAATCTTGTCCAAGTGACTAACGAAAAGGCCAAGGTCTTTGGACAACACCAGTAGCATATGTACAAGACGATACTTTTTTCAAATATATCCGATGTTCTATTGAAATTTAAAAAAATTACTGGCGACTTCTGGGATAACCGGAAGTGTTGAAGGTGAAGTGGGAATGGCCATAAAAATATTTAAAATGAAAGAGAATTTTAAATAACGCCGAAGTTTTGTCCAAAGCAATTTTTCTAATCACGAAAACTTCTAATGAACATCTACCGTGAGAAACCTGGTATATATAAATATGAGTGAGTCTGGACATTGTCTCACTATATCCAAGTATCCCCATAGACGAGGCCCTGGACCTAATTTCGATGAACGAAGATTTTCCACCATATGTGGGGGAACTCTCCGAACACTGCTTGAAGAATACATATTTTTCCTTCAACCAGCAGACACCTGTAACCAACCTACAGACAGACCGACGGTGCCCCAATGGCATCATCTTTATCACCCGTTATAACCAACCTATACATGACCGACTTCGAAACAAGGGCATTGGCCAACGCTCCTTTAAAACCTAAACTGTGGAAACGCTACGTGAATGATATCTTTATAATATGGTCTCACGAAAACGAACTTCTAAACAACTTCCTGGCCCAGTTAAACGGAATCCACACCAGAATACAGTTCACTTTGGAAGTCGAACAGGATAGAAAACTACCGTTTTTGGATCTCCTTGACTTCAACACAAGGAAACTTTCTGGAACCCTCAAATATACAGTGTATAGAAAATCAACTCACACCGCTCGATACCTCGACATTTCCATAGCCTTTAGACAAAATGGATATTCAGAAAATTGTAGCGGAAAGGCCATTCGCCGTCAGGAAATCCAAACACGAAGAACAATAGAGGATCATGAACCAAATACACCAAAGGTCCTTCTACCATACGTAAAAGAAATCACAGATAGGCTGACTACAAAGGAAACATAAGATCAGAACAGCCTACAAGCCACACAAACATCCTAAAAAAACCCCAAGGACAAAGTTAGAATGGAAAATCATGGGGTGTACACAGTATATCTTGTTCCGACTGCAACAGAACATACATAGGACAAACAAACAGACGAATATCGGCCAAAATACAAGAACAGCGTTTCAGTACCATCTACAAATAGGACATCAAATCAATTTTGAAGGAGCCAAAGAAATAGCGAATATTGAAAACTACAAGGTCCGAACAATCAGAGAAGCTAGGGGTAAATAGAAGAAAGGGGTGAGCTAAATACGCGAAACGACGCTCGCAACATTCCAAGGTATGGAAATCCCTTCTGAAAAAAAAAGAAACGCGGCAACGTGGCGGCGAGGTAGAAAAATCAATAAACGGACCCCCGACAGCGTTGCCGAGCGCCGCAAATAAGTCCCGAACTACCCCGATATCATCTGCGCAGTCACCGGCCGGCTATAAAAGTGAGCACAACGACCCGTGCACGTCAGTTGGACTCTTCAGTCGAAGCGGGTATCACTTGAAAATGCCAAATGAGATTTTGGCGAAACGTTGTGACTCTTCACCCGGAATGATTTAGAAACATTATCTACCATCCGTGAAAAAATTAGACATGACATCTTGTTATATCTAATATATATATATATATATATATATATATATATATATATATATATATATATTCATTTTTTAGGAACTACCAAGATCTAACGAAATGATGAAACAAGAAGTAAATAAACGTTGTCAAGATCTGGCCACCTTCATGGAATCCCTCATGAACGAAGTAAACTCATCCAAGATGGAGATTGAGGTTCCACAAGATCTAGATCCAACTATTTCCGTACGTATTTCCTAGTATATTACTGTCATTTAAGAGTATTTAATAAAAATAAAACTATTTCGAATTACTTTACAACAACGTTACAACATAACGTCTTTGTGATTGCGCCCTTGCCGTTCAACTTGATTGTTTCTTGTGAAAAATCAAAGCTTGGGTTCCCTTTTAAACAATCTATGTATGTAGTCACATCTACATTTTCGAATAATTATACTAGGAACGGGACTCGGTCATGTTAGGAGAAATATCACCACACCACGACTACTACGACAGCAAGTCATCGTCCGAAACTCCACCTAGTTACAATCAGCTGAACTACAACGAAAACATCAACCGATTCTTCCAGAGTAATCCGAAGACAACTGTTTCAGATGAGAGCAATTCTCAAGTCCACGCTATGGAAACTGACACGAAGAATCTACCAGATTGCGTCAACAACAATCAGTAAGAATTTTTTCTAAAAAATGGTGTCTCAAATTTAAACCAGGAAAAAGAATATTCCATTTTTTTTTTTAATTATAGACTCCAACTTAAAATTCATGATGTCCTTCAATCAATATTTCTTTCAGAAAATGTCTATCTCCAGTGGAGAACAGCGGCGCCTCTAGGTCAGGAAGCGCAGGTGACTTAAGCTCCGGAAGCAATCCCAACCTGGAGAGTGGAACCACCAGCGGAACGAACACCTCCAATGGCTCATACAAACCGGCCCAGCTGACAGAATCAGTATTGTTTAAGTAAGTCTTACCTCTTGGTGTTAAGTTTCCAACTTGCACGTAATGATCTCCTAGGCACAACGAAGACATGGAGAAAATTATGATTCAACGACATCGAGAGGAGCGTTCTCACAATAAGGATCGAGAAACGAAGAAGTGCCATCAAAAGTTGGAGAAATACGCTAACGAAATGTTGAAAGATGATGGAAATGAGGTAAGTAAGCTGATCCACTTTGAATCTCCCATATTCTCTGGATTTGATTTCATACGACTTTTGTAAAAGTTCTCCAAAGCTCAACTTCCTTAAAAAAGTGCATCCAGTCAAGTTTCTTAAAATAATCAGTTGTTTATCACCCAGCAAGTAATATTAGAAGATTTGGTACTTTAAAATAATTGTATCGATATTTTGTAGCATTCTCATGGGGTGAAGAGGAGTGGATCTCATTCATGGGAGGGAGATTGCTACAAGATGACTAAACATTATCAACATGATGGTGTAGGTGTGAATGCACGTGAGGATAATAGACGAGAACACTCTACCCAAAATACCTTTTCAACTGATGTACGCAGAATTCCACAACCCATGCAAGCAGGAGTGAGTTGAACATTTTTTTCTAATAATTATTATAGCCGTACAAGACCGGGCAAATCATATTAAAAAAAGGCAAAATTCATGTTTTATTATTGTCTTATCAGTCATTTGCAGTAGATTTGAAACAACACGCCGAAATAAAACTAACATATTGATCCGATCTAGTCCCTTTGACTATTGCTTATATCCAAAACTTTAACTTTCAATATAAAAGAGACTCACTCATCAGCCTCAACATCGAAAAAACAGTACCGATCAAGCTATGCGAACATGTACCAGTAGATTAGGTGCTAAACTTAATTAGAGGATTCTGAAAGAAGAATAGTGGATGTCAAATGAATTGTACGAAAATTTAATGTTAAATCTAGGAAGCAGATGTTACACCACCTTTTGTAGATAGTTTTTCTCAATCAATTGTATTTAATTACATATTGTTGACTAGTGCATATGCAACCAAACATGTTTCTATTAGGCACTTAATTTACCCTAATTATCTTTGATATTTATTTACGAAAATAATGATTTAAACTTAATCTTCAAAATATTAATCGAAAAAAGAAACAAAAACTATGACGTTTGGCAAAGAACAAATAAGGTCGTGGTCGTAGAACACCCACCACCTGCAGCATATAATGCAGATTATCTTAACTATACTATCATCTTGGAGCATACATTTGTAGCTACAACGTCCCAGGAAGGGAGATGATGCATCAAATCGACAAGACTCCTGCCATGTCAGGATGTTTAAAAAAACCCTATATCGAAAAACAAATATATAAAAACCGATAGCATGGTCAGAATATATAAAATCCGTATAAAGCCAATTATGACGTGTGGCAGTGAAACAAGATCAGACACCAACAGTGAGTGAACTAGGCGAACTCGAAGGCAAAGTAGCAGAGGGTCGAATACCTCCAGATGAAGAGACTCTTCAAAGTAATCTTTGACCTTTCTCTAGCTGCGTAAAAGCTTAGAAATGGTTTGCAGTGTCAGTTTGAGTTCTTGTCCGAGCTCTAGCAGTATATGGCGAGGGTTTTTCTTCCAGCAATACATCCAATTCTTCATTCTCCACTTTTTTTGGAGCATCGAGCCTTCTGCATCATATAAGTTAAAATTTCTAGTTTGGAATTATCAGAACCACTCCTTACAAGTACTGTACAAAACTTCTGCAGCATTTTTTTTTTTTTTAGTTCAGTTGAAAAGCGAAAAGAAGGCAGTTAAATGTTGCTTTTCGAATGACATCGCGACCATAACTGACTTTTCAGGTTATATTCACCTTAGCTTCGTATATTATATCTCATTTTGAAGCTGACAGATGGAGCTTTAAAATACCTATAATGCGGCAGAAAAAAATCTGATTCACGTAGGTTCTACAGTCGAAACACAGTGACCAATACTTGAATTGAGGACTTAACATCGATAAGAAAGATTTTCTAAGGCAATTCTCGTCTTCAATAAACTTTCTACTAAACTCAAAGAGATTTACCACTAAACACCAAATGTTAGCATCACCAGGAGATGATTTAATATCCTGATGATGCTAACATAGTTAGCGAAACGTGCATCGAGAACTTTAACAAAACTGATTTGGTGTTTAGTCGTAAATCTCTTTGAGTTTAGTGTTTCATACTGAAAGTTGCAATAGAAGAATTAAACTTCCTACTAGTCTAAATTAACAAAAAGCTAGTCTAAATTAATGAATCTATTTAAACAGACAATAATTTCGAAACATTTTGCTTTGACTAATATATTGTTATTCTTATAAATTATACGCCAGGTTCAAGAAGTTAACATGTGGCCTTCATTCCCACTTACCACTCCAACTACCAGTCCAGGATTACCTGGAATATCACCTGTAACTGCAGGAATGCTTCCAGTTTATTATGTACCAGCTCCTTTTCAGGCAAGACCAAACTATAACGAATCACTTCCAAGGTATCAAGGTAAGATTATCGATATTAAGCGGAAACATAATTGTTCTTATCAAACAGTATGTTTTTCTAGTGCAGTATATGCCAGCAGGGGTATTCTATAATTATAACACTATTTTCCCACCTCCTCCAGTACTGTGCCCTACAGTTCCAGTATTCTCCATACCAGTTAACGCAGCACCAACTGTCAGACCAGCAACCGGTGCTTCTCCAAGGGTATTAAACAATTGTTTTTTCAGTATCGATAATATCTTCAACAGTTCATTGTTTTAGGTCCAGCACGAAGGTCCTTCCTATATTAGTGAAGGTCAACGCTTCGACGCAAGACCCAACCAGTCCACCGCTTGTCATAGACCTTCTTCTCAGGCTACGTCTGTCAAGGCTGAACCAGGAAGCAGGATGGGTTCGATAGCTTCTGCCAGTGTAGCAAACAAAGTAAGAAATTTAACTTAATTTAATTGATCCTAATTCAATAGGTATAGCAAGCCAGTATGGTATTCATGGTTACTTTAGTGTAAATTAGTTTATACTTCAATTAGTTTGACAGAATAAAAATAACACCTCATTCAAAAACTGAGAGTCTTTTTTTTTAAACATTGTTTTCGTCTTTTTTAGGCTATGTCCGAATGTTCCCGAAAGGATATGGGATTACGTTCAGTTTGTTCGCCAGACACACCTCTGGTTAGTCCTCCAGATGGAGAAACTCAAACGGAACATTACAATTTTGAATTAAAGGTGCTCTTCACAATCATTGACCTCATCTCCCCAAAGTTTGCCCCGTTATACGAAATATTTTATTGATTTTAGAAAAAAGAAACTAGCAGTAAACCGCCCGAGATGAATTACCAAAGAATCAACACCGTAGATGAGGAGAGCAGTTGTTACTCTTCCTCATACTCGTCGTTCCTTAAAACTGACACAGGCTCTGGATCAAACGACGAT
Source organism: Cosmopolites sordidus (assembly GCA_031761425.1). Taxonomy (NCBI): domain Eukaryota; kingdom Metazoa; phylum Arthropoda; class Insecta; order Coleoptera; family Curculionidae; genus Cosmopolites; species Cosmopolites sordidus. The sequence goes on along the minus strand of JARFXV010000391.1, from coordinate 557,089 downwards.
TCAACATCACAAAACAAAACTCAGCGTGGTGACGATGTGAGTTTGAAACCATTCTATTATTTAAATGTAAAAATGCATGCATTGCATTCATCTATCCTAAATATTTAATGTTTCTTTTAAGGGAACTTTGAAGAAACAACGAAAAGTGTATCCAATGAGGAAAAAGGATCCTCCGTGGGTGGAATCGGTGGCCATGTCTCCAGAATTGATTTATAGGTATCAGATGACAGTGAAAGATCTGGAGGACATTCTCAAGACTGATCTGAACGCCCTTAAAAACGTTGATCAGGTATCAATAATGATAATATTAATATAGATAATCATAACGACTGAGTTGTTTATTGTAGCCCATGATGGTCAATGATCAGTTACATCAACTATATATTGAGATGGAGTTGGAAGGTTTATCCAAAGCCCTAACTTTAGAGGAAGGGTTTACGTCAAGTAGCAGTAGCAGTGATGAAAATCCAGCTAACAATACCAATGCGAAAGTAAGATTAACATCCAGTAAAATTAAATATTTCTAAACCAAGTTTTACACATATACCAGGTGTGGCGGTTAATAATTCTTTTTTTAAGAGATGGCGCTGGTAACAAGAGTTGATTAACAGTCTAATCTCTTATGTCATTTTGTTGTTACGACAGTACCTTTCAAAATTCCATCGATGGTAATTTCGTGTGGTAAACATGTCGAGCTTCGAGTCGAATTGCAAGTATTGTTGGAAAGAGGCGATATACAACGATCACAAATGATTGTCGCCGAACCATTGGTGATAATCTGCATGCCATGGGAAAGATCCAGAAGGTCGGAAAATTGCTACCACTTCAGCTGAACGACAGACAGGTGGAAAAGCGAAAAACGGTGCCCAAAGTTTTGCTTTCCCGACATGAAAGAAAGACTTTTTTACATCAGATCGTGACTGGAGACGCAAAATGGATATATTTAGAGAACCTAAAATGCAAAAAATCATGGCTTGACCCAGGACAACCATCAACATCGACCGCCAGACCAAATCGCTTTAGAAAGAAGACAATGCTGTGCACCTTTCTCCCAAATTAAATGGTTTTTTTTAAGAAAAAATAAGAATTATTAACGCACCTGCGTACTGATTAATGCATGCATCACAATTATTGAACTCATTATTTCATCTTCTTTTATAAACTATTCCAACTATGCATGCATTACTTAAAAAGACCGAAAATAACGTAATTTAACATAAATCTGGTCTTTTCTAGCCAAAAAAAAAGAAGCGATCTTACAGTTCCCTGATGATGATCTACGAAGAAAATGCACCGTTACCTCCACCCGAGGACAATTCTTAGAAAATCGTTTAAATAATAGAAATTTTATATTTTTATATTACTAAAATTTGAACTCCTGATGGTATCTCTCAGTGAAGATATAAAATTTTAACTGATATATTTTGTTATCTAACTAAAACGAAAGATAGATCTGTTATTAGAAGGAAGAAAGTTAAAAATTAATTATTTTTGAAACATTTTTGGTGGTTTGTAAGAGTGTCATTTTATACATTTTATATTGTATTGTGTATTTTGGATCTTAATAAGACCTAGATATTTTTATTCTTAGACCTGTTAAATGTGCTTTAGTTTATTTTAGATGGTATAGAGATAAATGTTTGTACATAAATTTAAAAAAAATCTTTCTATATATTGTGTTTAATTTCAAAATTTAAAGAAAAACCATTTAAAATCCTCTATATTTTTATTAACCTACAAATCATGGTAACTATAATACAACAAACTACAAAATCAACCTCTAAGACAGAATCTGATCTTCTGATGAATCATCAGCTTCTTCATATCCTGCCAACACCAACACCTTATTTCTATTGGTTTGCTCTTCCATGACAAAATCTTCATGTTCTTCACCATCTGATTCCTCTCTCCTCCTTTTCCTTCTTTTAGAGTTAGCACCTCTCTTTAAATCGTATATACTCACATCTTCTCCTTCCAATACTATGTAATCTTGTGTTCTTGATTCTTTTGTGTAAGATGGCTTATCGTCATGTTTTTTGTTACAGTTGCTTAATACATGTCGTGCAAAAAGATTAGTTACAGTTGTGGAAAATTCACATTTGGTACACTTCAATGTTCCAGTAACCTGCTTGTCACAATGCAGGATAGCATGCTTATGTAAATCATTTAATCTAAAAGTGAAATTAAATACAACATAATATTAACAATAAATAAAATATATACCTTCTTGAAGTATAACCACACTCAGTACAGTTATATGTAGAGCCGTCTTTGCCTAAGTAAGAATCACTCTCATGTGACATTAAGTGTTTCTTTAAGTCACCCTTCCTTTTGGTTGAATAAGAGCACAAATTACAAGTGTACAACTCATCTAAATCTGGTTTCTTATGACAAAGTAGATGCTTGGGTAAATCTCCTTTTCTTTTGGTTGCATAAGAACACTGGGGACACTTATACATTGGAACTAAAAAAAAATGCATATTAAACAAATAAAATAATCCCTTGGTATTACCCTACCATTTCCATCTTCACAATGAGTCAATAAATGCTTTGGCATGTCACATTTTCTTCTTGTGGCATAGGGACATTCTGAACAGGCATAAATAGGTATTTCTACAGGAGAAGTATGTTCTTGAAGATGTTGTGTCATCTCAGTTTTTTTAGTTGTTTGCAATGAGCAATAAGGACAGACAAATATTGTTTTGTTGCCATCTCCAGGCTCACTTAACAACTTACTTAATTTAACTCGAGGAGGCTAAAAAATATAAATAAAATGCTAATTAAACTTTGAAAAATATAATATTTCAAGTAACTATTTACCTTAACTGAAAAAGGTTCTTTTTTCTTATTTTTATCTTGTAGTTTCTTACTAACGGGCAAATACTGTTCCTCGTGAACGATGGCGTCGTTTTCAGTATTATCTTCCAACATAGCCTCATCGTGACTGATTATATGTTCATCTAGTTCATCAAGATTCTCAGTTTGATAATTGCAATATTTACAACTAAATAATTCGCCCTGGTCGGCATCATCTTCGTCTTCTTCGATGGCGACGGGGTCCTCCTCTTTTGCCTCAGTCATTTTTTAAGAAGAATATAAGAAATTGAAAATTCAACACGCCAAGCGATAAGGTAATGAAACGAAGAGCTTTCCGCTGTCATTTGTCAATGATCGTGCAATGATTTTTTTTTACGTTAAGGTGAGTTCACACTGGAACAATGGTTTCTCAATTATTTCTTTACACAATTAATTCTACACTCTCTTAAATACACAATAAACTGTAAAAAAACAAACTGTTTTTTATGAATTAAAAGAATATGATAGATTACACAATGTGTATCAACCTTTCCATAAAAATAACATCATTGTATTGACGTCTGAAGTGAATTTTGACAGTAACTAGAACTTCTGGAATATTTCATTGATGTCCAAAAGTTTTATTTTTCGTTTAAAAGGATGGAAGACTGGGATCACAAACAAATTATTTGTAGAGTCTGTTTAACCGATACTGGTCAATTTCAAACTATATTTACCTCAGTTCAATTGAAAGAATCCCAAGAAAACATGCATCTCTCTGAAATGATTTGTTCTTTTAGTAATGTACAGGTATAATTTTTAAAAGTAGCTTAATAATAGGTTATTTTTTTTTATTGGTTTTTAGATGACTTTAGGGGATGGTCTGTCTGAACAGATTTGTCGAAATTGTGCCCAGGAAACTCTCAAAATGTATGCTTTTAAAATCCGTTGCGAAGACAGTGATAAGTTCCTAAGAAAAAGATATATGCTATTTACAGAAAATAACAGTTTTTCTAAAGTAAGTTCTGAAGACATTGAAAATACAAAGAACAGTCACGACGCAGATGTGGACAAAGATATTTTAGATAGTTTTGAAAAGGACTTTGATTTTGACTATGAAACTAATTTAAGTGATAGTAGTGATTTCAAAAGTGAATATACAGAACCAGTTACTACTCAGAAAGCCAAAGAGTATGAGTGCAATATATGTTTAAAATGTTTCACAAGAGAAGACTTACTTTTAAGACATAAAATTGCTCATGCTATGAAAATGGAAGAATTCAAAGATGCAGAAGATTCAGATATAGAGGAAGATAAAATGAAGACTGACGACAATGCTAGGCATGAATCTGAAGGTATGATACTAAAAAGTAAAGAGTTACCTACCTATTTAACTTGTAATTTGTGTAAAAATAATTTTGTGAAACTAGAAGAATTTGAAAAACATTTTGACGAACATTTAGTGGGCTTGAAAGGAAACAGTGAAAGGACTGATATGGTAGTGGTGAATCCGGAAAACTGCCCACCATTGTTTTTATGTAGTTTATGCAATAGTATATTTGTGAGTGATGATAAGTTTGAGAAACATTTAGAGGATCATTGGCATGTAAAAAATGATAAAGGAAAAAATAGTTATATATGTAAAGCATGTCATAAGACAGTTGATGATATGAATGCTTTTAAAAAGCATTTGAAGAATCACCATGATAAATATCACAGATATTCCTGTCCCCATTGTTTTGTCAAATATTCTAAAGAGGGCCACTTAAAAAATCACTTAAAGTATCACAATCGGAACTCAACTAAAGAAGAATCAAGTGTTAAAGCAGAGTTTTTGTGTAACCATTGTAAAAAATCTTTTCCATCCAAGGGGGAATTGAGCACCCATTATGCTAACATCGCGATAAATAAAAAAAATTCTAAAAAGAAGCCTCACATTTGTGAAATTTGTCTTAAAGGTATGATAATTAAAAAACCGTTATAGCTGAAGTTATTTTTGTTTTTTCCATACAGCTTTTAATCAGATATCAAATTTGAAAGATCATCTGAGAACTCATAATGGAGAAAAACCATTCTTGTGTCCCACTTGTGGAAAAGGATTTAATCAATTAGGTTGTGTGTTTTAAGACAGTTTCAGGTGGTTTTTAATGATTGTTTTGTCATAGGTAACCTTAGACAGCATCAAGTCAGGCATAGTGGTGTCAAGTCCCATATTTGTAACACTTGTAGTAGTGGATTTGCCAGCAAAGGGGAACTGGATGCCCATCTACGAAAACATACAGGTTAATTGCCTGTTTTCTTTTTTTCTTTTTATTAACGTTAACCCTTTCAGGCGCTAGGCCTTTTGTCTGTGACACTTGCGGCAATGGTTTTACAACATCATCGTCATTAACTAAACACAAAAGAATCCATTCAGGCGAGAAACCTTACGAATGTGATTACTGCGGTATGAAATTCTCCAGATCAGGCATTTTATCCAGACACAGACGCATTCACACCGGCGAAAAACCATACGTTTGCAAATACTGCAAGAAAGCTTTTACCCAATCCAACGATCTCAATTCGCACCTAAGAATTCACACTGGAGAAAAGCCCTATATTTGTGATGAGTGTGGTCAACCCTTCAGGCAAAGTTCCGCTTTAAGAAGCCACAAAAAAACGCATTTAGGCCAGAATGGCGTTAAAGGAACGATGGTGGACTTTCACCAAGTCTTGGTAAAAGAAGAAGAAAAGATATTCGTAGAAGAACAAGAACAACAAATTTTCATTATTCCTTAGTGTGCATCTAGTATTTTTAAGTTAAAACCTTTAGTACAATTAATTATAAGTTTTATTATCGATATATTTATTTATTATTTTAATTAAATGGTTAAAACCTGGTTTTTATTGATTGCCTTAAACATTTCATTTTGATGAAAATACAAGTTTATTATTCAATCTCTAAATAACTTATCACTCAAGTATATAGAGACTTCTTCGCTACCATCAAGATATTTAATGTTACTTTTTGTTTGATCATGGACTGTTGATTAGTAAGTTTTTTCTTTGTGATCTGATCATAAATAAAAAAAAAATCGAATGTTAGAGATTGAACAGAGAAGAAGAAACCAGTTACGCAACTTACACTATGCGATGTTTAAATATTTGATTAAAACTGCCTGAAAATAATTTTACTATTTACCACATGTCAAAGAACAATTGGCTATCTTTAAACCCTTTAGTACATTAATTGTATGTTTTATTATCAATATATCTATATATTATTTAAATTAAATGGTTAAAAATCTGTTTTTTATTGCTTTTTTAAAACATTAAACATTTAATTTTATTTTGATAAAAATACAGTTCCCTAAAATAACTTATCACAAATCTAAATGAGTTCACTGCAACACTAAGTAGATACTTCTTCATTACTACCATCAAAATCCAACTTAACATCTTCGTGTAGACCCTCCACATCAACCTCTGATTCAGCTGCATTTAACATATTTAAGGTTACTTCTTGTTTGATCATGGATTGCTGAGACTGTGGGTTGCTAAGTTGTCTGACAGGTAATCTGGCATCTTCAAACGCTTTTTTCTTCAGTGCAGTCCTAATTTGTGATCTGATCATTAATAAAAAAACAACATCGAATGTTAGAGAATGGACAGAGAAGAATAAAACAATTAAACAACTTACACGGTGCGGCGTTTAATATGTTCGCTTATTTGGTTAAGACCGTCTGAAAATTGTTTTACTACTTGCCGCAACATTTCAATTTCTTCGTCTGTCCACTTTCTAAACGAACAATTTCCGTTAAAACATAACTTTAACTTTATACAGTCAACACTTACCCCGTGGGAGATTCTGAATTTGGATGCAACTGCATGGTCAGGTCTCCCAATCTGTTAAATGCCTGTCCAGCAGCTGTAAATATTTCCCCAACCTAAAAAAACCAATCACTGGCATATTCTAATAACACTTTAAATAAGAACAACCTACTTTACTCGCCGAGCTCATTTTTTAAAATTTGTTTACCAAACAATGGCTTTAAAGTTCATAACCCCAAAATAACTCTGTCAAAAAATCTTCTTCTTTTTTTATATAATAACGTTTATTAAACAAATTTTTAAATATTTATTAGAACAAAAATATTTTATTCGGCAAACAAGAAATTATTTAACAATGTATTTTATAATAAAATTGGAATAATTTCCAATCTAATAAATGGTGTTCAAAATGTTGATATTCGTGTCAGTTCCTCTGTCAAAAGTCACATATGGGTGATGTAGGAGAAATAATGATTTTTCATATTCAAATAATATATTTTTACTGAAAAGATGAGTGTAATAACTAAAGTAGATGAATTGGTACAGTCCGTGTCCTTATATACAAGACTGCCGATTGTTTTTCATCTATACTTATTACCATTTTTAATATTATACCCCGTTTGGATTTATTTGTGGATAGGTCTGTGGGGTTTTTGGGAACATTACGAGGGGGGTTTTGTCGGTCTTGCAGCAATAGGATGTATCCAGATTCTATCTTGTTTAGCGTGTTACTGGTCAGTCCACATAAACTGTTTTTTCACATGCAAAAAGGTATGTTTGACACATGTTACATTTAGTAAAAAAAATTGGATTATCCTATTTGCTTTAAGGAAAAAGATCCATTTAAAGCAACCATTGCAAAAGTTGTTCCTACACCAAATAATGGCAGCTCAGAAATAGTATGGCTTAGGAAAGTTAAGGTACATTATGTGATTTCACTTGTATATTTTATTTTTAACATAGGTAATTTCTCTTAGCTTCCAGATGCAAGTTATATGATACATCTTATTTTCCAAAAGACAAAATACATATGGGACTCAGATAAAAAGGCATTTAGGGGGATTGAGTTTCCAATTCACAAGTCATATTCTGAGTATAATGGTTCTAAAGGTTTCCAAGAGGAAGAGGATGTTAAACAAGGGGAAATGATCTATGGTAGAAATGATCTGGAGATGGTAGTCCCAGAGTTTTCTGAACTGTTTGTTGAAAGAGCTACAGCTCCATTTTTTGTTTTTCAAATATTCTGTGTTGCTTTGTGGTGTTTAGATAAATATTGGTACTATTCGATTTTTACTTTGATTATGTTGGTACTGTTTGAGTGTACACTAGTTCAACAACAGTTGCGAAATATGGCGGAGATTCGTAAAATGGGTAACAAACCATACAACATATTGGTGTACCGTAACAGAAGATGGCGCGCGATACCTACAAATGAACTTATTCCTGGTGATGTAGTTTCCATAACGAGATCTCAAAAAGATAGTCTGATACCATGTGATGTATTGTTATTAAGAGGATCTTGTATTGTGGATGAGAGCATGCTAACAGGTGAGTCAGTTCCACAAATGAAAGAGGCCATTGAGACTTGTACTCCTGATAAAATTTTGGATCCAGACACTGAAGGCAAATTCCATGTGCTTTTTGGTAAGTAAGTTAACAACACCCTCATTTGGTTCTTTGTTAAATGTTGATTTCAGGAGGAACCAAAGTAGTGCAACATACTCCTCCTGCTAAGGCCACTAGTGGATTACGTCCACAAGACAATGGTTGTGTCGCCTATGTTCTTAGAACTGGTTTTAACACATCTCAAGGCAAATTACTTCGCACAATCTTGTTTGGAGTTAAAAGGGTTACAGCTAATAACAAAGAGACTTTTGGGTTTATAATATTCTTGCTCATATTCGCTGTCGCCGCCGCTATATACGTATGGCAGAAGGGTGTCGAGGATCCTGAGAGAAACAGGTACAAACTTTTCCTGGAATGTACTCTGATTCTGACCTCTGTGATTCCCCCAGAATTACCTATAGAGTTGTCTTTGGCTGTTAATACTTCGTTGTTGGCATTGTCCAAGTTGGGCGTGTACTGTACCGAACCGTTCCGGATTCCTTTTGCAGGAAAAATTGACATTTGTTGTTTTGATAAAACCGGGACTTTGACCAGCGATAATTTGGTGGTAGAGGGCGTGGCACTGGCGGAAAAGGATTCTAAAGTGACCCCGATTCAAGATGTACCCACACAGACAGTACATGTTCTTGCATCGTGTCATTCTTTAGCTCAACTAGATGACGGACTTGTCGGAGATCCTCTGGAAAAAGCCACGGTTACGGCCATCGACTGGATAGTTACAAAAGCGGACTGTATGTTGCCTAAAAAAGGCAAATCTCCTGGACTGAAGATTTTCGTCAGGCATCATTTTTCTTCCCAACTGAAGAGGATGTCTGTGGTTGCAGGCTATACTATCCAAGGTTTGACAGATATCATGTATTTATCAGCTGTTAAAGGAGCACCAGAAGTATTGAGATCTATGTTTGCTGAAGTAAGATTTTGTTGACCAGCTTATACAAGTATAAAAGTATTTTTCCACTCTAATTTTTAAGGGTTTATCACAAATCATTCCTTCATCTTTAATAATAACGTTTAACACTGCTAAAAAATATTTGCGCCTCGCCAAGTACTAGTATTAATTTTTATAAAAATCAATTTCTATTGGCATCTAATTTATTTAATATTTTGTCTTCAACACATTAGTATACATGACAGCTTTCAAACATATGGGTGAAAGTCACCCAGATTTTTTATAATTCTGGGTATTTTTCTGTAATATATGTGGGTAAATTATTGCGGTAAAATGTGTGTTAAAAAATACTTCTTTTAAATGCTTCTAATTGTAAATGTGTAGATTTTTGTCTAGAATGTGTCATACATTTTTTATGGGATTAAGGCCCGATAACTAGAATAGTGTGAGCAACTTTTTAGGTACATTATAGAGTGGTCACTCCTGTTGAAGATAGAAAGTCGTTTCGCTAATTTTAGCTGTGTAGCTGTAGCTGTGGAAATTATTTTTTTATTTCTGTTAAGAATACTTGCACTTAAATGTCACAGAGTTGCCTTTCTTTTTACTCTGGCTAACCGACCGTAAATTCACTTTTAAATCAGGAACATAGTAAATGTTATTTATGTCAACATTTAATATGTTTTCTTTTACCTTCAGTTTCAGTTTTGCATCACCAATTGCCTCTGTTATCTCTTCATTATGTGCTGTGCTTATGGACAACTTAGGTGACCTTTCTTTTGGTCCCATTGTGATGCGAAATGATCATATTTATTGCATAAAAAATATTTAGGCCCATTTGACTGATGACCTTGACCCTTTTTCTGATTATTCCGGGAAGAGAACTTTTCTTTAGAATTATTTTTATTTCGGTTTGCCCCCATATATGGCAACTGATTTTTGATCTGGCCCTTTGACTATGGAAACATCCTGTAAGAACTTTTTTACTGAATCACTTGTAACTTTTACATCAGAGCTCTCTAAGCCCATTGTCATAGACTGATAAGTATCTGGTAAGCCAGTTAACAAAATAGTAATGTCTGAATGATTGTGGTGTGTTCTTATATAATTTTTTTTATCTCCTTTATTTGGGTTTTTCGCCACTGTCTAAAACTCAAAAAATATCAAAAATACCTGTTCTTATTTAAAGAAATAATCACTGGGTAAAAACATTTTTTTAAATAAGAACAGGTATTTTTGATATTTTTTGAGTTTTAGACAGTGGCGAAAAACCCAAATAAAGGAGAAAAATAACAAAATAGTGCCTATCCACTCATCATTTACCTTCATTCCAACTGCACATAATTTCAAAGAGATTTACCACTTTTTTAAAGTTCTTGACGCACGTTTTCGTAGATTAAATCAGCTCCTGACCATGCTAACATGGTTAGCGAAACGTGCGTCAAGAACTTTAAAAAACTGTTTCGGTATTTAGTGGTAAATCTGTTTGAATTTAGTGTTTTACACCGAAGGTTCCATTAGAAAAATTGATGCATATAATTTATTGGCTGTCGTGATGATCTTGTTTACGTACTCTTATACCGAATTACAACTTTCCAAAGTCGTAGTTATTAAAATACGCAAAAGTCAACCCGGAGTCTTCAAAAGCAATTATGAGATTGTTCCAATTTTCTTGTTGTTGACTGCACATGTACATAGTGTATCGGGTCAACCACCACGGTCCTTCGAGATATGTTTGCAACGCGAATTTCCACGTATCGAAATCTTCACGTCCTTTCAACCGTTCGATCGGCGGGAGCTGATTCATTGTCACAAACTATTTTTCACGAGTCACAAGAAAATTCAATGTCCTGAGGCTTGTTGGGATCTTCAAACGTTATCTGGGACCATAACCTCTTGTAATAAAAATGATTCATTGCAATAAAAACTTTAGTGAAAAGCTATTTATTTCTGATACAATAAAAACACAACACGGAAAAATCACGTCATCTTAACACTGCTTCTTGGTATGGTTTGCCTTTCATCATCTCAATTTCTTTGTCATTCTTCGGTGATCTTTCGTGTTGTGTTTTTATTGTGTCAGAAATAAATAGCTTTTCACTATTCACTTGTTTTTATTGCAACAAATCATTTTGATTACAAGAAAGTTGTTTTCCAATTTATCTATAACTCTTTCCGGCACGTTACAATGCCACAAATTTCCTCCCTGACTCCAATCTTGCATCCCTTTTCACTTACAATACACAAATTAAAATCACTTCCTAAACTGAAAGGATTGACCGGATTAGTAAGTGAAGTGCCTGTGTTTACATTCTTTGCACTCCAAAATAACTTCTTGGCATACTATTTGTCTAATAAAACAAAACATTTGATTAATTAAATGATTTGTGATCATTCCCTAAAAACCAGGGTGTTCAAATATTTTTTTACCTACTGTAAATCGCCTAAATAAATTTTTTTTTTTTCAGCTTCCTCCAAAATACGACGAAGTCTATTTGGAATTATCCAGACGAGGAGCTAGAGTTCTCGCTCTTGGTCACAAACTTCTCGGTATACTTTCAACCCAGGCAGTGCGCGATCTATCCAGAGAAGACATCGAACAAAAACTGAACTTTGTCGGTTTCGTCATCATCTCCTGTCCGTTGAAAATCGATTCCAGACATGCCATCCGAGAACTTCAGCACGCCTCTCATAAAGTGGTCATGATCACCGGGGATAACCCACTGACGGCATGTCATGTTGCCGTCGAGTTGAAGATCACCAGCAGGCCAATCCTCATTCTGACTGTAACCAAAGACTCGGAATTCATATGGGAGAATGTTCATCAAACTAAAATACTGCCAGTTGAATCTAAATATGATCTGTTGGTATCCAAACACGATCTGTGCGTCACTGGTGACGGTTTAAGTTATTTACAGAAGAATTATCCTGGATTTTTACGGAATATTCTACCTCATATAACTATATTCGCTCGATTCGCTCCTAAACAGAAGGAATTCGTCGTAACCCAAATGAAAAGTCTCGGTTTCACCACTCTGATGTGTGGCGACGGAACGAACGATGTGGGGGCGTTGAAACACGCCGACGTAGGCGTGGCTATATTAGCCCACGCCCCGGAACGTCCCCATGACAAAGACAAAGATAAGGAAAAAGAACGCGAGAGAGAAAAGGAACGACATTATAGGGAGGAACGCGAGAGACTGATAGCGCGCAGTTCCAGACCCAATCAGATACGGCCTCTGGTGGAACAGAGAGAAAGATTGCAAAATAAAATGAACAAGATGGTGAAAGAACTAGAAGAAGAGGATCAGCCTCAGGTGGTGAAGTTGGGTGATGCAAGTATAGCTTCACCTTTTACAAGCAAATTATCTTCTATTATGTGCAGTAAGTATCATCATTTAGCTCTTATCACGTCCACTACTAGACATAGGTCTCCTTTAACCACTCTAAAAAGTGGGGCAATACAACTGTAAATTTTTCAAAAAATCAATTTTTTGCACACTTTCCTAAGCATGCAACCACACCTGCGTTAAATAATTTCCTGTTTTCCTGTTAATTGGTCCGATTCTAGCGCACGGATGGTTGGCTTTTCTTTAATTCTTCTATTCGTCTTACTTCCTACCCTATACAGACACACACATACAGCTCATTCAGAGAAACAATGATTGCACGTCATCAAAATCTATGACGCACTCACGTTACAATGTTGCCACATCAACACCAAAATACCCAGACTGTGGCATTTGTATGATCGATAAAACTATAAATGAAAAAGTAACACGAAAAGTTTTAATCAAAAATCTGTTCCGAAACTTCTGCTTGTCAACATAGGGGCTTTTCATTTAGTTCACACAAAGTTTAATTATTCTGTGTCACTAAAACAACTTTCAGTATCTGAATCGCTGTTCAAGTAAATTATTAAAGGATTAACTTCTAGTCTATCAAATACTTTTTCGCGTTTCGACTATCTTTGAATCTCTTCTTCTGTATGTCTGATGCTGTTTATCCAGATCTGTGGTGTAACTGTTGACAAAGCTTCTTTCCACATATCCAAACAGTAATCAGTTGTTCTTCCATCTCGACCTATATGACGATTGTAATAATTTTTGGCCACCCCCCATATCAATTCTATAGGATTGAATATGCAATGATAAGGGGGAAGACCAAAACAGAAAGTTATGTTTATTCATTTCTCCATGATAATCGCCTTTTTTTTAGAAGAGAAGACTAATTCAGCCTTTGGAATAAAGCCATTGTTGTTCCCAGCATGAAGAACAATATATCTGCAATAACATGTTATTATTGACACGCCTTAAAACAATTATTTATGACATAGCACTCACCTTTTTTCATCAACTTTTGTAGTCTTTACACTCCTCTTGTTATCATCTTGCCATGAGTGACTCAAGGTACCATTTTGAAATATCCATGTTTCATTCAAATAAACAAAATCAAACAGAGATTCGTCTTTGATATTTTGATACATCTTCAAAAATTGAATTCATTTAAAGGCAATATCTACGTGGATTATCTTTACTCCATTTGAAACCAATTTCTTTTAGAAGTGTATGAAGCGAAGTTTTACTTTAGTTTTAGCTTTAGTTTTTCATGAATACTTTCAAGGTTAACCGTTTGTTCTGAAATAGTTCAATAAAATTTGATAAAAATACAATATTACCATGAAAATCTGCTCACTTTTTTCATACGTTTCATAGATTTGATTGCGAATTGACCCCACATCAAGATGATCTAGATTAGTTACTGGTTTTGGATGTTGACGCTTTTTCTTCGGTGATTTTAACTTTTCGGTATTCTTCCACTTTTTCGAAATTGCACTAACTGTACCAATACTAATATTTAGTGCAGCTGAAACTCGCTAAAAAAATCCAATTAACCATGAGATCTACTAAGTTATTAATCCATACCTCTCTCACAGCATTTAATGACAAAAGAGAAGCCCCATTATCTCTTTCCTGTTCAAAATAATTGATAAGTGACGAGACAAGCTGCTTACAGTAAGAATGCAGTAAAAATAATTCAGAAACGTTTGAAGGTACAACTCAAAAACGATCAAAACATGAAAATGACAGATTCTACGAAAAACTTGTGTAAGGTCGGCCACAATGTCCAGAACCACAAACCTAAATGTTATTTTGACAGCGAATTCACAGAATGTAATCCGCCGGCTCATCGTATTTTTATCCTATTCTAGTAGGATTAGAGGAAGAAGGAAACAGAGTGCTTTGAACTTTAAATGATTTTTTCTTTATTATGGATTTATATTGGCAATAGATTTGTCTAGATTGATTATGTGCAACTATTGTTTCTTTGAATGAGCTATATATACACTTACATACATACACACGTATCCACACCTAAATGTCTGTGATTGTTTCTAGGCAAGAGTGTAAAATCCGACAACGAATTACCCCCCCCCCCCCCCCTCAGTCGCTCCAGTTAAAGGCTGGGTAAGGCCGGATGGCTTCTGAGAAGTGTTCTATGTTGATCACTCGCCAGTCGGTAGGCTTCCTGATAGACTTATGAGTAAGCATATAACCATGGGTTGATAGCCCGAGGGGGTGCTGGTTTGTCAGTGGCCGATGACCGTGGTTTGGAACCCACGTTAAGCTGTAGGTCCAGGAATAACCGTAAACCCTGTCCTTTCCTGCTGGGAAGGCACAGCCTAATGTTTTACCTTATGATTTCTAACTTCTCTACTACACAACAGATCTTAAAAGATGTTTATGTGCACTGAGAAGCATTTACAAATAAAAGTACGCCAGTACATGTACAAAAAAGACAATTTCCTCGCTTGAAATCAAGGTTTTCGTGTATAGTGCTGATTTTTAACAGTTTATTTGTTATTTTAGAGTGTTTATAAGTTACAATGAGGACGCAAAAGTGTACTAGGGCAGGAAAGGTACAAAAAAAAACGTATCCAATGCGGCGTCGGAGCAATACGTCATCTCATCGAGACAACTGAATAGATTTGAAGCTGAGAGCGATTAGAAAGTAGTCAAAGCGACCTATGAGGACCTGAGCGGAGACGAGTTGCTAAACCGTTGCTTGGGAAGCTACACGCAAAATAGCAACAAAAGTGTCAAGGCTACTTTTTGGAAATTGGCCTCAAAATTTTATTCAAGTGGCAAAAAAGGCCTTAATAGAGCGACTGATATTGTTGTGTGCACTTTTAATGACGCTCTGACTAATATCCTTCGAATTATGAAAGTTTTGGAGATGGATATTGGCGTCCGATCATACAGTTTTTGTCTAGAAGCCGATGCGGATCAAGCACACCGAAATGTCTCTAACATAAAATGTTCAATGAAAAAGAGTGAGGAAGAAGAAGTGGGGCTTTATAGCCCCTCAGGGCAGCTTTATAGCCCTGTGATAGCATTAATGGTAAAAATGTTTAAACAGTCGGATTTTTCATTTCCGTAACACATTTCAAAATTTTAAACGCATGTTTCTCGAAATGTGATTTTTCAAAACGGCATGCAGTATAAAACTCCTACAATTTTTATTCTTTTCATGCGAATTTTTAACAATATCTTTAACATAGCGTTTTGAAGTGAAAACATCATTTATTAACAAATAATTGCCCTTTTTATTGTCGAAAATTTAAAACGTTTTTTATTTAGATACTCGCTAATCACACAAAAATCAATATCTTCAAAATCCCCCACGTATTTCACTAGCTATAAACATATAGATTAAGTGACTTTTTCCCGATTCAAATTTGCACCAGTTATAGCGTACCGCGGAGCGGCTTAAATTCGACATGTCTGGCGAGAATGGCTCCAGTGTCACCATTTTTGAATATTTTTTGATGATAATTTTTTGTATTATACCTAAATATATGCCTAATAACTTCCTTAAATATTATTATCTTATTACCTTTTCATCCACCTAAAATGAAATATCAAAAAAGCCCTTTTTTAGCTTACTACAGTGGTGTTATCCCTTAATAAGTTTGTTGATACGCGCCTGAATATCATCGGTCCACCTGATCGACGTTCATCCTCTATTCTTAAAAGCACCAGATCTTGGGCGCCATTCGAACATATGCTTAAGGACCCAGCCCAGTGTGCATTATTCCTCCCACAGCATCTGCAATACTTGCTCTTTTTCGGATAAATATTTTGAATTCTGCCTCTCAATGATATGTCTAATAGTGAGCGTTCCATGGCTCGTTATGTGGCCTGAATAAAATTATTTTCTTTGCAAGACTTAATCTCTCCACTCCATTAGTGAGTTATGCCAAGACACATGAGTTGAAGCTTTTTTCTGTTCAAACATATCTGTATATGGGCTCTAAATATGACGTCTTTCGGTTTTCTGAAAGCCACAATATTTCCTTTTAATTCTAGAGATTGGTTCTCACGTCCTAGACAGATATTCCTGTGGACCACCAACCTCTCGTCGAGTTTTTGATGCCCAGTCTGCAGCATGTTTTCTCATCGAACCAACACCTTTTTTTAAGTCCGTCTACCTCTCTTTCTGCTACCCTCTATTCACACCTTCTGAGTTATACCGGATTCTTCATATTCCATTATTATTTACATCAAATTTTTTTCTGGGTGCTCTTCTTTCCAATATTGCAAGCATCTCTTCTGGTTTATTAAGGGTTCAGGTCTCTCAGCCATAAGTGGTGTCTGGTACTAGCCTTTACATTGCTCTTTTAGAAGTTGTGCATGCATCTCGAGGATTTGTAACTCAGACATTCTTTTTAGTTTGTCATATAATAAAACAAGGGCGATGTACATTGGTAACGACCTTACAGATGTTTAAAATCTTAGCATTGAACGCATTAATATTAGCCTACACCCAATCAGTACTGTACTTGGACGGGATCAAACTGAGAGACATGCAAGCTACCCTTCAGGGCTTTTTACTGGCGGCTTGTTTCTTATTTATATCACGATCGAAAGTGAGTAATCTCGCTAGGAGTATTTTCTGGTAATGTGTCTGTAATTCGTGTTTTAGCCGGTAAAAACTTTATCAAAACAACGACCTTTACCCAATATCTTCAACTGGTACACCATTTCAACGGTCCTGTTACAATTTGCAGTACATTTTGTGTGTTTGATATATTTGGTTCAGGCGGCCAAAGCCAGAACACCAATGTAAGTCGAAATTGTTTTTTATTTATATGAAACATTGACAACAGGTAATTTTAGAGATGAAATTAAGTTGAATGAGACAGAGCCCGTGAAAAAACTGACTGAGGAGGAGGAAGATGAACTCTTTGAACCCAACATTATCAACAGCACAGTCTATATCATTTCTATGGCATTGCAGATTGCCACGTTTGCAATAAATTATCGGGTAAGTCGAAAAATTATTTAAAGTTAAGATACAACAGTTCCGTTCGATTTCGGAGCCTCTACTGTTCATCAGGCTGCAGTACTGATTATAAGGGCATGACTTTCCAGAATATACGTATAATATATTAGATTATAAGCCCAAGATACGCTTCATCATGCTACAGTCTTGATTATAAGTTTATGACTTTCCAGAATACAACGTACAATGTATTAGATTATAAGCCCAACATATGCTTCATCAGGCTACAGTCCTGATTATAAGGGTATGACTTTCCAGAATATAACCTATAAAGTATTCGATTACGAGTATTCGAAGCCGAAGATAAACTGCTAAGAAAATATCAAAGTGACTTCCATTTATTCAAAGGAACACAAAAGTTAAGATCTATAAAACACTCATTGGGACTGTAGACTGTAACTTTGAAAGTATAGCATTAAACTGAATCAGTTATACAAAGATCTGGATATTGTAGACTAACAAGTCCAGCTTGCCAGATGGGCGGGATACGTGGCGAAAATGTCAGAAAGCTAAGGAGAATCGTGGAGGAATGAATAGGGGTTAACAGAAAGACAGGTAGAGTAAAGACAAGATGGCAGAACAAAAAAACTACAGTACAGCAAAAACTGGCAAAGGGCTGCTGTACATTGATCCATATGGAGGCGAAGCTTGGAGAAGGTCAATGCTCACTAACGGGCTGTAACACTACAAGAAGAAGAAGAATAAGATACAAAACATAGAATCTTTGGTTGGTTTATTTACTCATCAGCTTCACTCAAATCCAACTAAAGACTGACGGAGGTTTTCAGAACAGTCTTACACTTATTCAAATCAAATTCCAACATTATTGTTTCCTTTTCTGTAGGGGAATCCTTATATGGAAAGCCTCAGACAAAACAAAGCATTGCTGTACAGCATCATAGGATCTAGTAGTGTCGTTCTGGCCCTCACTTTGGGAATTATGCCGGAACTTTCCACTCAGTTTGAAGTCATAGAGTTTCCTGATGATGTAAGTATCAAATTTTAATATATATTCGTCCAGTTTTCCTGCGTGGTGACAGAACAATGTTCTGGACATTTAGAAAAGTTAAATTATTACACTACTAGATTATAAGAAGACGAGATTTATAGGGAAGGATCTATTTAAAGCTTCTTAGAACTACTGTTGTGGTGTTTATTTACCAGATTTGAACACTGGTGAAGATAGTCATTTTTTTTTTTGGCAATGCTCCCTAATAATGCCGAAAAATGAAGAGAATGATCTTTTAACTACCAGGAGAAATAGTACAAATAAATGATTAGGAAAACTAGACGAATATAGGTTTTAATCTGAAGTTCCCCAATCAACCCCTATCTGATTGATCTAACATATAATGTTCTTGTTTCAGTTCAAGTATGTGTTACTTCTAGTATTAATTTCGGACTTCTTGTTCTCGTATTTCGTGGATAGAATGTGTCTATGGATTTGCAGCGAAGGAAGGTCGAAATTGTCATAGTACGAATTTATCTAGTTTGTTGTTTATTTGAAAAAATTTTTTAAAAATATTTAAATATACGTCATTCCATGGGTTATTTTAATTTATAGTTGTGAGTACAGTTGAAGCAACCAAAAGAGCAAATAAAGTTTTCTTTATATAATATTAAGTGTTTCTTTACCTGTATAACTGACTTTTCATACCTTTTGTGTATCAAGAACCTTAATTTTATTATTTCTTATTCTAGTGATGTTATCGGGTACTTTCTTACTTTTATAAAATTGTTACTGCCCCAAAAATAAAGTTCATATTTTTGTCTAAAATTATGCAGTTTACACCTAAAATGACTGTATGACTTAACCTAACAATTAAATATGAACTAATAGCAGCCTTCTTGCTACAAACCGTAAACGAGAAGCCATGGTTAGAACCTACGTGACATACAATCTACACTTTTCTTGGCAGACCCCAAGTCAATTTTTTATCATTTCATTTCTCAGGCAGTCCTTACTTTAATTTGGAATTTTATAATAATCAGATAATCAGGCTAGTGAACGAGAATTATCCTGGGGATTCTTCGACTTGAATAATTCCTTCCTTTTTACTATTGGAAATATTTGCTTTTGATTTTTCTCTAGATTTAATACTGTATTTGAGTTTACAGAATTTCTCATTGCCAAGATTTTGTTGTATTAACATTGGTACCATATTATTTAATCTAAAATTTGTATTGTCACTGAAGTGTAAACTATAAAATATATATTACAGGCATGGGTCCAAATATGATGTATATATGCTTGTTAAAATTCAACCCTTTATTAAATTTTTAATTCATAAATGCTATAACTATGAAACTTAACCAGCATTACTAATCTCACGACAGTCCCTTCTCATAGCCGCTAAGCTTAAGCTGAATCTACACTAACTTTATTTACTAAAGGCGCGATTACATTTATAAACATAACACCCTTTTGTTAAAGTACCTCTATTTTGATTATTATTTATCGAAGAAGGATGTAATATTCAGTATTTATTTTCGCTCTGTAAACTTCTCTCATGAAATTACCTTCTAGGGGGTTTCTGAAATTTTGAATTTTGTTATATATTTTTTTAATATAATCAGATTAATTTGAAACTTTTTTCGTCGAACTAAATCCAAAACAATTTTCTTATCAAATTATTAAGCATTCTTATATATGTTTAAATTTTCCCGGTCTTTTTACTTCAAAATATTATTCATATATCAAAGGGGATAAAGAGATAATTTTTTATTTGTGCAGTCTGGTTAATACCTGAATTAAACATCAATTAAGTAAAACATATCTTAAATAGTCCTTGTTAGTTTACAGAATTGACATTTGGTTACGCATAAATATGTATTTTTTTTTGCTCTGTCGATCGTTTTCCCCCAAAATATATATAGTTTTGACATGTACTCGAAACAAATGACTATAGTTTTTAAAATGGCCGGCGCGAATATATTCAACCCTCGCACCTCCTCAATTTCGCGTCCATACGAAATTAATATGGAAAATAACGCTGTGAGTTTACAGCGAGTCGATCTGAAAAATTTAGATCCGAATTTGAGCAACGTGCTGATCGTCGCTATCATTATCGCAAAACAACGCCCGCGAATTGTTGAGACACAAGAAAACCAACGTACAGTGTCCAGAGCCGTTTGGAATTTTACCATTCGGGATTCTCTGCAACATTACGTTAATGTCACTTACTGGGGCAACGTGGAGCAAATTCTACTGGTTAATGATAAATATAGTACGGGGGATGTTGGTAAGAATTTTTGAAAATATGACGTCTATGCTAGCGCCATCTTTTGTCGACAAACAGTGTTAGTGATATAATTTATTATTTGGTCAGTTGAAGTAATAAATCCGCAAATACTGATAAGGAAATTGGAGGATCGTTCTGAACAGTTTCATCCGATGGTGACGTCCCCGTACAAGTTGTCGTTGAACGACAGAAGTGGTCTGGTGGGGCATCCTGATAGAGAACCGTACATAAGGCTGTTGAATTACCCTACCAAACCAACTGCTATGTTCGTACCGTTTCAAAATATCCACAACAATGGTTCAAGTATAAGTTGTAAGTATACCTTTAAATTTCAATTTTTTATTTATTATAAATTTTATATACAATGGGCATAAAAACTATTTGCACATACTAATTTTTAGGGGTTTATTACAAATCGTGGCGCAAATTTATTTTATATTTTGTGTTCATCCCATTAGCACCGATAGGCACTGATTCCACTTTTTTTTTTAATATCTGTGGGTAAACTGTTCCATGTGTCAAAAATATTTCTTTTGAATGCGCGGATTTTTCTCTCTGAAATATGCCATAAATTTTCTCTGGGCTTAAGGTTCGGTAGCTAGGATCGTGTGAGCAACTTTCTAGGTGCATTATAGAGGAGCCATTCATTGGTTATGTTAGGTTATTATGGTCTCGCAGGTTACCTGGCTATATTTCCGCAGAGGACCGGGCTGTCATGTTACTGTTTATAACGTAAATATTTCCTACTCCATTGTAAGACATGCATGTATTTAGTAAGTTCTAGTAGACATGCATGTATTTAGTAGTTCTAGTATGCTTTCTCTGCCATAATGCTAAAATGTTGCTATCGTCGGAAAAAAATAATTTGCTTCCAAAAATGTGGAGGTTTGTTTTTATATTTGTGTGCGAACTTTGGTCTTTTTCGTCTATTAATTTCATCGAGGAAGGGCTTCTTATCCGTTAAAAGGGATATCGGATAGAAAAAAGGATAAAAGAAACTTTATATCCATGATTCAGGAATTAAAGATATTTGTTTTAAAGCTAAGCTCAAAGGGGGATTTTTTTTGTTGAGATTGAATGATCAATATGCGAATCCAATATGTTAACCTTACAGAAAATTAAGTCGAAAATTTAATTATTAAAAAGTTTTGATATTTCTTTCTATTTCGGGTGCGCTAATTCGCGAACCCGGAAATAATTCCTTTTGTTTTCTTTACCAGTTGCCGAGGTTCTTGGTGCGGTCCGTGGCCTGGGCCAAATCAGGATGATAGGATCGAGATATGGTGAAAGAATCCAAGTTCGCGAGATTGAACTGTTTGATCATACGAGTCCCAGTCTTAAAGTAACACTTTGGGAACCCGATCTTATCAACAGGTATGTATGATGATTATGAAGGCGGAGTGGAAAGTGATATTGAAATAATATTTTTTTGTTGAAAATCAGAGCTTTAAAATGAGGCACAGAATAATTACAAGTAATAATCCGCCAATTTTTCTTTTAATGGGATTATGTTTAGAATATAATGGGTTTGGAAGCCCCTGGGCTTCATCTGATGGAACGCATTCTGGAGACTCAGTTATTCATTACCCCTTCACACATATCCCTCCATCCATCATCAGCTTATTGAAGTCCACTGTTGGACGTAAGCATGCCTTAAGAGCTTCCACAGTGTTCGGTCCTGCACCGTCTTCATCTAGTTTGTTTTGATGCGTTTTAGGGCATCAGTCCAGGTTGGCTATCTCCGCTGTTTCTGAAAGCTACTGGCCTTGGTCTCCATTCAAAGATTCGTTTTATCCCCTTGTCAAGCGCTCTCGTAACATGACCCACCCAGTTCCACTTCAACATCGCTATTCTTTCCACGGCATCAATTACGTTCGTTTGTTTGCGGTTCTCCTCAAATAAACAGTCAACTCTGCCTTTAAAATATATCTCAGATTTGAGAAAGCAGCCCACGCAAGTTCGGTTCTTTTAGTAATTTTACAAGTCTGATTGTCTCTGCTGATACTAATCTCGTGCCCCAAGTACTTAAAGTCCTCTGTGTTGAATGCTTTCTCGCAATTAACGGTGTGCGGCTGTCAATCTCGTATATTTGAAAGCGTTCGCATGGCTAGGGAAGTAGGCGGGGTGCCAAGGTCACCATTGTGTTTCCTAGCTCAAAGCATTTCAGTTACTATGAAACGCTTTTTAAGCGGATTTTAAGGTTTGATTTTCACCATCACCTCGATAAAATCCGAGTGGTTCAGGTCATCAATGAAAAAGATGTTGCCCGACGGTTTTCTTGTGGAAGATTCTTGGAAATGATTTAAGAAAATGCGGTTATCGTTCACAACGTTTGGATGAGTGATGAGGCGCATTTTGACTTGTTCAGTTATGTAAACAAGCAAAATTTCAGGTACTTGAGTTGCGACAACCCTCACCAACTACATCAAAAATCTATTTGAATTTTTGTTGTTGCCAATAAAATTATAGAAAATACAATACTTTTTATCATAGCTTTTTCAAAAATTCGGGATTGACGGCTGCACCCTGTATAAAGATAAGCACAGGAGATTTATTATACTCCATCGACTTTTCTGTGAGACTTTTCAATACTCTGAGGTGGTCGTTAGTTCCGTAGCCTGTTCTGAAGCCAGCTTATTCTCGTGGCTGGTATGAATCTAGCGTATTGCATAGTCGATTTATGATGATCCTTGTATATGCGTGATAGGAAACTAATAGGTCGATAGTTTTCGATATTCGTTATATCTCCCCTCCTATGCGGTAATATTATCACTGCATTGTTCCATTGGGATTGTTGTTCCCTTTAAAAGACATTTATTAAGGATAATTCTTAATGCTTGTAATAGTTTGGTTAGGTATATTTTCAATGGTGGGCTGAATGTTTCGTTTAAAGTCAAAAAATTGTTCGGGGCTTATTTCTGTAAACTAGATAATAATATAGAAGATAAACAGATAATAAACTAGATAGTTTATCATAACCCCAAAAAAATAATCCAAGGGCGTGAAATCGCATGATCTTGGTGGCCAATTCGCATTACCATTTCGCGAAATAACGCGCCCAGGAAACTTTTCTTGCCATAAATCGATTATATGTAGAGATGTGTCACAATTCTTACGGAAAGAAAACATTGTTTATATCTGCATTTATTAACAACACGATTTCCATCATCGTCTCGAAAAAATAAGGTCCTATCATTCCTTCAGCCCAAAAACCTCACAAAACACTGTCTTTCGAGGATGAAGAGGTATCCCATGAATCGCTTGAGGATTTTCATTGACGCAAATCCTGCAGTTGTGTCTGTTCACAAACCCATTAAGTCAGAAGTGCGCTGTTCACCAGAAGTTCACCAGAAAAAAATATTTTTTTCCCCAAAAGTGGGTCTCCAGAATGCATTCCACCAACAAAGTCAAGGGGGATATTTGAACTACATTATTTTCAAAACAACGTCATTAAAATAAAAATTACCGTACTATCACTTGTAGTGATTATTTTAAATTTCTGACATTTTTATTGGACAATCCTTTATGCCCCAATCTTCAATAAGCCTCAATATGCGTAGTGTAAAGTGTTCTTTCTACTCGGCAATAATTACAACAAGAACATTTCGAAGATATCGTTTCAAAAAGTATGAGTCTTCAACGACCTCGGAATATACACCACATTTTTTAATCGCAAGACCAAAACAAATACAGCTATCAAAGTTGTACTATATTATTTATAAAAAAAAGAACAGCAGCAAAAGAAGAGCACAGGGACAGTTAGAACCTAAAATTGGTCAATATCAAGCAGGTTTTCGACCGGGCAGATCCTGCCCTGAACAGATCCTGAATCTAAAGTTGATCCTAAGACATCAAACACTGTACAATAAAAATCTCGTCTGTACATTTGTGGATTTCAAAAAAGCATATGATTCTATTGACCGCTAATCTTTATTTCAAATCTTGATAAAACAAGGACTAGATATGAAAACGTTTTGGCAATTATTAAAGCAACATTAACTAACACAAGGTCAAAAGTTAAATTCATGGGTGACATCTCAGAGCCCTTAGAAATTAAAACTTCGAGACAAGGGGATGGACTCTCGCCACTCTTATTTAACTGTGTTCCATAAAAAGTAATACAGGAGTGGCGTGAAAAAAAGTCGGCCCTGAATATTGACCAGCCCATTAAACTGGGGAGAACCAACATCAAAATTTATTGTCTGGCGTTTGATGATGATCTAGCAATTTTGGCTCAAGATATATTAACGACACAAAAACAGATTGAAATCCTAAAAGAAACAGCAGAAAAGGTAGGACTCCAAATTATCTTTGAAAATACAATACATGATCTGCAACAGACTAAGAACACCATTTCTAAAAACGAAATATGGCAACATCGGACGAGTCTCTCTTGGAAAAAGCGGTAAACAAGGGTAGATGTCAAAAAATGGAAATGGCATCGAGACTTACACAAAATATTTACAACAAAAATATATATCTAAAAACACAAAACTGAGACATTACAACACATTTATTAAGCCAGAATGTCTATATATGGCAGAAACGTTCATTTTGAATAGAAAGAGAGATATCGAGGACATTGAAAAGAAGGAAAGAAAAATCATAAGAAAAATGTTAGGCCCGAAACAAATAAATAGCATGGCATACCGACTTCGAGAAAACCAAGAAATCAAACAATATACAGATATATACATACCGATATGAGAAAAAGAAGACTTAAGTTTTAAGGACACATAAAACGGATGAATCCGAGTAGACTAACTAGGCAAATAGTGGAATTTTATGAAAATAGAAGCAGAGCTGAAGTAGAAATAATTAAATGGATTGCTGCAATTAAAGAGGACCTGAGATCAGCAAATATTACACAAAGTGAAATTCAGGATAGAGGCTGTTTCAGATAGGAAGGCTAACAACAACAAACGTCTCTAATTGTACTTCGCGTGGTCCACCAGGGCCCATACGTGAATAATAATAATAATAAAAAAAGAACAATAACACATCACTCAATAAGTCCCCGGTCTGACATATAGATGGCGTCACTTACGATGGAAAAACCGTGTGTTTATTAGACATTGTTTTTTGATGAAGAAAAATGCCGTTGAAGCAAAACAATGACTTGATAAAGTAATGTTTATCAAGCCGATGTTTTGTAATCCCAGACTCTGCCCCAGGAAAGTCAAGCATAATTGATTGGTATGTTAAATTCAAACGTGGCCGTACAAGTATACGGTTATTGCCTTTGTATTCTGGGATGCGCATGGGATATTGTTTATCGATTATCTCGAGAAAAGTAAAACCATAAATAGCGAATATTACATAGCGTTATTCGTCCGTTTTTAGGACGAGATCGTAAAAAAAATCTCCAAATGAACAAAAATAAGTACTGTTTCACAAATTGCACTTGTTCGAATTGCTTCTCCATCCACCATATTCTCCAGATCTACCTCCAGCGACTATTCCTTGTTCTCAGACCTAAAAAAAATGCTCGCTGGAAAGAAATGTCCCTCCAATGAAGAGGTAATTACCGAAACTGAATGGCATTTTGCAGACAAAGAGTAATCGTTCTATAAAAAAGGTGTAGAAATGTCAGAAAAGCGTTGAAGTGATTGTATTGCTCTTCAAGGTGTGTGTCAATATTGTGCGTTTTATTTGACAGACCGGGGACTTACTGACCGATGTGTTATTTGTTGAAAGACCCGTGGCGTTACCAAGACAACAGCATACAAACAACTAAGAAGAAAAACAATCGAAACGTATTTAATCTCCCCTTGGTCCATTCTAGATCAAACAATTGGCAACCTCGTACAACCATTTTATTTTTCGCTGATGTTAAAATCGATTGGTCGGGGTACGTCCAGGCCTACGTGGCAAAAACAACTGGCCGCACCATTGTTACCGAAAACCCGATCAGCAAAGAGGCGGAATCATTGTATCGATACGCTCAAACAGCAGCGATAGAAACGTTCGACATCGTGGCACAACTGGTGGCCTCCATTCCCAGCAGTAAGTCATAGATCATATATTTTTATATTTGCCTTATTTTTTTGCCAAAGTTCTTACAATACAATGCAATCGATGTTGAAACTGAAATAATTTTTGTCGTCAACACCTTTTCTCGTGGGGATCATCTCAATTAGTAACTACGACGTTGTCCTTTCCATTTATAACTGATTCTAAATTAAAAAAAGAGTATTTTAACAATGTTCGTAAGTTTATTAGTTAATATAATCAATTAATATCTTCCAAATATGCATTTATACATATTTGATTAAAATGATATCTTTTCAATTGGCTATTTAACATTTTTTTTGTTGAAAGGAACTTTTTTCTTTCAAATCATGTGAAGAACCATTGTTTAAATTTACAAAAGTTACACCCTTACACATTTCTTTGTTGCCAGGGTCCAAATTAGGCAAACACGATGGAGACAGATCGTTAGATATTCTACGATGGCATTATAGCCATTTCCTTGAGTTTACTATAATTTTCGTTTAGTTCGAACAATAATCGATTTTTTAACACCAGAAGACGATGTAATGATTGTTTTACCCTTTTAGACGATTTGGTTGACGATATTATCACTGTAAAACACCTGCAGAATAGAATCAACAATCTACTGGAAACCAAAACTAACGGTAACAAATCTTTCACCGCCACGCTTTTAGCATTCGTCAATCACTTAGACTTGGACGGTCTTTCCCAAACTCTCCTCATAAAATGCGGTCGCTGTAAGACCACCATGGAGGGTACCCGTTGTCCTAATCCGACTTGTCCACAAGAGGAACGAGTAGCTCCTGAAGTTGCCTTTGATGTTCAAGTAATGCTCACTGATCATACTGGTACGCTGACGAACTGTCGCCTCTCTGGACACTCCGCTGAAGTAGTTTTTGGTTGCTCAGTGAGTACATTCTCAGAATTATATGAATAAAGACAGTGATACTTACAAATTTTAGGCGCAAGAGTTTTCATCGATGTCAGACGATCAAAAATGTACTCTAAAGTGGAAATACCTCTTGGAAAGATGCAAAGTACGCTTGGCAGTAATTTTTATGACATCACCAAGACCAGTTTTATCAGTATTGCAATTACAAACTGCCCAAGTCGATGAAGTGGCCAAAAGATTACCAATCTGCTAACTAGCATAACATTCTATTAGTTTATAAATTTAATTTCAAATAATTATCGTTAACATCAGTTGTGCTGTTTTGTAAGTTGTTTAATTAAAAATAAATGTTAAATAAAATAATGCTCTTTCATTGGTAAAAATACTTTGATAGATTTTTAATAAAAGCATAAAGAAGAAAGAAAAGAGAGGAAATCTGTGACAGAGCTGTCATGTTTTCAATTTGCTTATAAGAGTTGTATAGAGAATATTAACACCATTATGAAAGGGCTAGTTCGACAATGTAAGAATATACCAGGTATAAGCTACTCTTGGATTAAAATTTTAAACGGCGAGCGGGCGTTTCAAATTTTATTCCAAGTATAGCTTATACCTGGTATATTCTTGCATTGTAAAGCCGGCCCTTAGAGGAACTAAAATTCTCATTTACCAGTTGCATTCATCGAATTCAAACCTGAAATTACATTCTTAAATTTCTTTAATAACTTTATTGTGTTTTTAAACTAGAACTTGTTCATAATTTTTTTATATTGTCCTAAAAAATGTATAATTCTGCCATATAACTGTTATGAAGACGTAATTATGGCTCAGAATTTCGAAAAGAAGACGATAGTATATGACAGCAAATTACATCTTATTTCGAAAGATTACCATCACTAATCAAAATTTGATGTTTAAATAAATTATATCCTCAATTATAAAAGGAAATGGTAGAATACAACCTGTAGCTGATGTTATCTAATTTATAAAACATCTTTTGAAAATTGCCATTGAATATATCAAGAAGAACATGTTTGACAGACAGCTGATTTCGTCTTTAGAAAGTTCGCATTTCGAGATTTACAATGTCCAATATGTCATGACTCAAAACGGACGGAATTAATCCATTCTTGAAATGAAGTGACCCTGTTTAAAGTGGAAAATCGTTTTATTATACTACATTTATAGTTGCATTAATGCTATTTCATTATAACATCTAGTAAAAATGAGTAAAATGAGAGAAAATCCCGGTCCTGTCCCCAATAGGTGGTTGCATTGTCCCAGAAAAGCTAAACAACTTATAATGAACAAGTTTATGGCTTTAAAAACGCCACTTAGTGCCGCCTATGATTCAGAAGTACCTCTAGATTGTAGGTTTCATCCAAAAATGTTTTTTGATATTTGTAAAAAGCATAAGGTAAATGAAAATATTTTTAAAAGTAGGTTACTCTATTTTAAGCTTTTTTATATGATTAGATCAAATTTGGTTTGTGGATAGACTTGACAAATACCACAAGATTTTATGACAAGGCAGAAATCGAAGAGTATGAATGTAGATATGTTAAATTACAATGCAGGGGTCATGGAGAAACACCCAGTAAAGCACAGACCGACTTTTTTATAAAACTTGTACACCAGTTTATTTCACAAAAGCCCTTAGAATGTATTGCCGTGCATTGTACTCACGGTTTTAACAGAACAGGGTTTTTAATTATTAGCTATTTAATAAATCAAATGGATTTTAGTTTGGATTCTGCCTTGCAAGTATTTGCTAGTGCCAGGTATAGTTTTAATTTTTTTTGGTAAAAAGTATTTGGTATAATTATATTGAATTTAGACCTGTAGGTATTTACAAACAGGACTATATTCAGGAGTTATATAGACGCTACGGTGACATTGAAGATATGCCTTTTGCACCAGCTCTGCCTGATTGGTGTACTGAAAGTGATGACACCAATGGGAATGGTTATGATGCAGTGTCAGTGGCATCAACCTCG